>OX369283.1:5000-456380 GCA_947284805.1 Coleophora flavipennella
CTAACCTAACCTAACCTAACCTAACCTAACCTAACCTAACCTAACCTAACCTAACCTAACCTAACCTAACCTAACCTAACCTAACCTAACCTAACCTAACCTAACCTAACCTAACCTAACCTAACCTAACCTAACCTAACCTAACCTAACCTAACCTAACCTAACCTAACCTAACCTAACCTAACCTAACCTAACCTAACCTAACCTAACCTAACCTAACCTAACCTAACCTAACCTAACCTAACCTAACCTAACCTAACCTAACCTAACCTAACCTAACCTAACCTAACCTAACCTAACCTAACCTAACCTAACCTAACCTAACCTAACCTAACCTAACCTAACCTAACCTAACCTAACCTAACCTAACCTAACCTAACCTAACCTAACCTAACCTAACCTAACCTAACCTAACCTAACCTAACCTAACCTAACCTAACCTAACCTAACCTAACCTAACCTAACCTAACCTAACCTAACCTAACCTAACCTAACCTAACCTAACCTAACCTAACCTAACCTAACCTAACCTAACCTAACCTAACCTAACCTAACCTAACCTAACCTAACCTAACCTAACCTAACCTAACCTAACCTAACCTAACCTAACCTAACCTAACCTAACCTAACCTAACCTAACCTAACCTAACCTAACCTAACCTAACCTAACCTAACCTAACCTAACCTAACCTAACCTAACCTAACCTAACCTAACCTAACCTAACCTAACCTAACCTAACCTAACCTAACCTAACCTAACCTAACCTAACCTAACCTAACCTAACCTAACCTAACCTAACCTAACCTAACCTAACCTAACCTAACCTAACCTAACCTAACCTAACCTAACCTAACCTAACCTAACCTAACCTAACCTAACCTAACCTAACCTAACCTAACCTAACCTAACCTAACCTAACCTAACCTAACCTAACCTAACCTAACCTAACCTAACCTAACCTAACCTAACCTAACCTAACCTAACCTAACCTAACCTAACCTAACCTAACCTAACCTAACCTAACCTAACCTAACCTAACCTAACCTAACCTAACCTAACCTAACCTAACCTAACCTAACCTAACCTAACCTAACCTAACCTAACCTAACCTAACCTAACCTAACCTAACCTAACCTAACCTAACCTAACCTAACCTAACCTAACCTAACCTAACCTAACCTAACCTAACCTAACCTAACCTAACCTAACCTAACCTAACCTAACCTAACCTAACCTAACCTAACCTAACCTAACCTAACCTAACCTAACCTAACCTAACCTAACCTAACCTAACCTAACCTAACCTAACCTAACCTAACCTAACCTAACCTAACCTAACCTAACCTAACCTAACCTAACCTAACCTAACCTAACCTAACCTAACCTAACCTAACCTAACCTAACCTAACCTAACCTAACCTAACCTAACCTAACCTAACCTAACCTAACCTAACCTAACCTAACCTAACCTAACCTAACCTAACCTAACCTAACCTAACCTAACCTAACCTAACCTAACCTAACCTAACCTAACCTAACCTAACCTAACCTAACCTAACCTAACCTAACCTAACCTAACCTAACCTAACCTAACCTAACCTAACCTAACCTAACCTAACCTAACCTAACCTAACCTAACCTAACCTAACCTAACCTAACCTAACCTAACCTAACCTAACCTAACCTAACCTAACCTAACCTAACCTAACCTAACCTAACCTAACCTAACCTAACCTAACCTAACCTAACCTAACCTAACCTAACCTAACCTAACCTAACCTAACCTAACCTAACCTAACCTAACCTAACCTAACCTAACCTAACCTAACCTAACCTAACCTAACCTAACCTAACCTAACCTAACCTAACCTAACCTAACCTAACCTAACCTAACCTAACCTAACCTAACCTAACCTAACCTAACCTAACCTAACCTAACCTAACCTAACCTAACCTAACCTAACCTAACCTAACCTAACCTAACCTAACCTAACCTAACCTAACCTAACCTAACCTAACCTAACCTAACCTAACCTAACCTAACCTAACCTAACCTAACCTAACCTAACCTAACCTAACCTAACCTAACCTAACCTAACCTAACCTAACCTAACCTAACCTAACCTAACCTAACCTAACCTAACCTAACCTAACCTAACCTAACCTAACCTAACCTAACCTAACCTAACCTAACCTAACCTAACCTAACCTAACCTAACCTAACCTAACCTAACCTAACCTAACCTAACCTAACCTAACCTAACCTAACCTAACCTAACCTAACCTAACCTAACCTAACCTAACCTAACCTAACCTAACCTAACCTAACCTAACCTAACCTAACCTAACCTAACCTAACCTAACCTAACCTAACCTAACCTAACCTAACCTAACCTAACCTAACCTAACCTAACCTAACCTAACCTAACCTAACCTAACCTAACCTAACCTAACCTAACCTAACCTAACCTAACCTAACCTAACCTAACCTAACCTAACCTAACCTAACCTAACCTAACCTAACCTAACCTAACCTAACCTAACCTAACCTAACCTAACCTAACCTAACCTAACCTAACCTAACCTAACCTAACCTAACCTAACCTAACCTAACCTAACCTAACCTAACCTAACCTAACCTAACCTAACCTAACCTAACCTAACCTAACCTAACCTAACCTAACCTAACCTAACCTAACCTAACCTAACCTAACCTAACCTAACCTAACCTAACCTAACCTAACCTAACCTAACCTAACCTAACCTAACCTAACCTAACCTAACCTAACCTAACCTAACCTAACCTAACCTAACCTAACCTAACCTAACCTAACCTAACCTAACCTAACCTAACCTAACCTAACCTAACCTAACCTAACCTAACCTAACCTAACCTAACCTAACCTAACCTAACCTAACCTAACCTAACCTAACCTAACCTAACCTAACCTAACCTAACCTAACCTAACCTAACCTAACCTAACCTAACCTAACCTAACCTAACCTAACCTAACCTAACCTAACCTAACCTAACCTAACCTAACCTAACCTAACCTAACCTAACCTAACCTAACCTAACCTAACCTAACCTAACCTAACCTAACCTAACCTAACCTAACCTAACCTAACCTAACCTAACCTAACCTAACCTAACCTAACCTAACCTAACCTAACCTAACCTAACCTAACCTAACCTAACCTAACCTAACCTAACCTAACCTAACCTAACCTAACCTAACCTAACCTAACCTAACCTAACCTAACCTAACCTAACCTAACCTAACCTAACCTAACCTAACCTAACCTAACCTAACCTAACCTAACCTAACCTAACCTAACCTAACCTAACCTAACCTAACCTAACCTAACCTAACCTAACCTAACCTAACCTAACCTAACCTAACCTAACCTAACCTAACCTAACCTAACCTAACCTAACCTAACCTAACCTAACCTAACCTAACCTAACCTAACCTAACCTAACCTAACCTAACCTAACCTAACCTAACCTAACCTAACCTAACCTAACCTAACCTAACCTAACCTAACCTAACCTAACCTAACCTAACCTAACCTAACCTAACCTAACCTAA
This sequence comes from Coleophora flavipennella, assembly GCA_947284805.1. Classification (NCBI taxonomy): domain Eukaryota; kingdom Metazoa; phylum Arthropoda; class Insecta; order Lepidoptera; family Coleophoridae; genus Coleophora; species Coleophora flavipennella. The sequence continues at coordinate 8,595 of OX369283.1, forward strand.
CCTAACCTAACCTAACCTAACCTAACCTAACCTAACCTAACCTAACCTAACCTAACCTAACCTAACCTAACCTAACCTAACCTAACCTAACCTAACCTAACCTAACCTAACCTAACCTAACCTAACCTAACCTAACCTAACCTAACCTAACCTAACCTAACCTAACCTAACCTAACCTAACCTAACCTAACCTAACCTAACCTAACCTAACCTAACCTAACCTAACCTAACCTAACCTAACCTAACCTAACCTAACCTAACCTAACCTAACCTAACCTAACCTAACCTAACCTAACCTAACCTAACCTAACCTAACCTAACCTAACCTAACCTAACCTAACCTAACCTAACCTAACCTAACCTAACCTAACCTAACCTAACCTAACCTAACCTAACCTAACCTAACCTAACCTAACCTAACCTAACCTAACCTAACCTAACCTAACCTAACCTAACCTAACCTAACCTAACCTAACCTAACCTAACCTAACCTAACCTAACCTAACCTAACCTAACCTAACCTAACCTAACCTAACCTAACCTAACCTAACCTAACCTAACCTAACCTAACCTAACCTAACCTAACCTAACCTAACCTAACCTAACCTAACCTAACCTAACCTAACCTAACCTAACCTAACCTAACCTAACCTAACCTAACCTAACCTAACCTAACCTAACCTAACCTAACCTAACCTAACCTAACCTAACCTAACCTAACCTAACCTAACCTAACCTAACCTAACCTAACCTAACCTAACCTAACCTAACCTAACCTAACCTAACCTAACCTAACCTAACCTAACCTAACCTAACCTAACCTAACCTAACCTAACCTAACCTAACCTAACCTAACCTAACCTAACCTAACCTAACCTAACCTAACCTAACCTAACCTAACCTAACCTAACCTAACCTAACCTAACCTAACCTAACCTAACCTAACCTAACCTAACCTAACCTAACCTAACCTAACCTAACCTAACCTAACCTAACCTAACCTAACCTAACCTAACCTAACCTAACCTAACCTAACCTAACCTAACCTAACCTAACCTAACCTAACCTAACCTAACCTAACCTAACCTAACCTAACCTAACCTAACCTAACCTAACCTAACCTAACCTAACCTAACCTAACCTAACCTAACCTAACCTAACCTAACCTAACCTAACCTAACCTAACCTAACCTAACCTAACCTAACCTAACCTAACCTAACCTAACCTAACCTAACCTAACCTAACCTAACCTAACCTAACCTAACCTAACCTAACCTAACCTAACCTAACCTAACCTAACCTAACCTAACCTAACCTAACCTAACCTAACCTAACCTAACCTAACCTAACCTAACCTAACCTAACCTAACCTAACCTAACCTAACCTAACCTAACCTAACCTAACCTAACCTAACCTAACCTAACCTAACCTAACCTAACCTAACCTAACCTAACCTAACCTAACCTAACCTAACCTAACCTAACCTAACCTAACCTAACCTAACCTAACCTAACCTAACCTAACCTAACCTAACCTAACCTAACCTAACCTAACCTAACCTAACCTAACCTAACCTAACCTAACCTAACCTAACCTAACCTAACCTAACCTAACCTAACCTAACCTAACCTAACCTAACCTAACCTAACCTAACCTAACCTAACCTAACCTAACCTAACCTAACCTAACCTAACCTAACCTAACCTAACCTAACCTAACCTAACCTAACCTAACCTAACCTAACCTAACCTAACCTAACCTAACCTAACCTAACCTAACCTAACCTAACCTAACCTAACCTAACCTAACCTAACCTAACCTAACCTAACCTAACCTAACCTAACCTAACCTAACCTAACCTAACCTAACCTAACCTAACCTAACCTAACCTAACCTAACCTAACCTAACCTAACCTAACCTAACCTAACCTAACCTAACCTAACCTAACCTAACCTAACCTAACCTAACCTAACCTAACCTAACCTAACCTAACCTAACCTAACCTAACCTAACCTAACCTAACCTAACCTAACCTAACCTAACCTAACCTAACCTAACCTAACCTAACCTAACCTAACCTAACCTAACCTAACCTAACCTAACCTAACCTAACCTAACCTAACCTAACCTAACCTAACCTAACCTAACCTAACCTAACCTAACCTAACCTAACCTAACCTAACCTAACCTAACCTAACCTAACCTAACCTAACCTAACCTAACCTAACCTAACCTAACCTAACCTAACCTAACCTAACCTAACCTAACCTAACCTAACCTAACCTAACCTAACCTAACCTAACCTAACCTAACCTAACCTAACCTAACCTAACCTAACCTAACCTAACCTAACCTAACCTAACCTAACCTAACCTAACCTAACCTAACCTAACCTAACCTAACCTAACCTAACCTAACCTAACCTAACCTAACCTAACCTAACCTAACCTAACCTAACCTAACCTAACCTAACCTAACCTAACCTAACCTAACCTAACCTAACCTAACCTAACCTAACCTAACCTAACCTAACCTAACCTAACCTAACCTAACCTAACCTAACCTAACCTAACCTAACCTAACCTAACCTAACCTAACCTAACCTAACCTAACCTAACCTAACCTAACCTAACCTAACCTAACCTAACCTAACCTAACCTAACCTAACCTAACCTAACCTAACCTAACCTAACCTAACCTAACCTAACCTAACCTAACCTAACCTAACCTAACCTAACCTAACCTAACCTAACCTAACCTAACCTAACCTAACCTAACCTAACCTAACCTAACCTAACCTAACCTAACCTAACCTAACCTAACCTAACCTAACCTAACCTAACCTAACCTAACCTAACCTAACCTAACCTAACCTAACCTAACCTAACCTAACCTAACCTAACCTAACCTAACCTAACCTAACCTAACCTAACCTAACCTAACCTAACCTAACCTAACCTAACCTAACCTAACCTAACCTAACCTAACCTAACCTAACCTAACCTAACCTAACCTAACCTAACCTAACCTAACCTAACCTAACCTAACCTAACCTAACCTAACCTAACCTAACCTAACCTAACCTAACCTAACCTAACCTAACCTAACCTAACCTAACCTAACCTAACCTAACCTAACCTAACCTAACCTAACCTAACCTAACCTAACCTAACCTAACCTAACCTAACCTAACCTAACCTAACCTAACCTAACCTAACCTAACCTAACCTAACCTAACCTAACCTAACCTAACCTAACCTAACCTAACCTAACCTAACCTAACCTAACCTAACCTAACCTAACCTAACCTAACCTAACCTAACCTAACCTAACCTAACCTAACCTAACCTAACCTAACCTAACCTAACCTAACCTAACCTAACCTAACCTAACCTAACCTAACCTAACCTAACCTAACCTAACCTAACCTAACCTAACCTAACCTAACCTAACCTAACCTAACCTAACCTAACCTAACCTAACCTAACCTAACCTAACCTAACCTAACCTAACCTAACCTAACCTAACCTAACCTAACCTAACCTAACCTAACCTAACCTAACCTAACCTAACCTAACCTAACCTAACCTAACCTAACCTAACCTAACCTAACCTAACCTAACCTAACCTAACCTAACCTAACCTAACCTAACCTAACCTAACCTAACCTAACCTAACCTAACCTAACCTAACCTAACCTAACCTAACCTAACCTAACCTAACCTAACCTAACCTAACCTAACCTAACCTAACCTAACCTAACCTAACCTAACCTAACCTAACCTAACCTAACCTAACCTAACCTAACCTAACCTAACCTAACCTAACCTAACCTAACCTAACCTAACCTAACCTAACCTAACCTAACCTAACCTAACCTAACCTAACCTAACCTAACCTAACCTAACCTAACCTAACCTAACCTAACCTAACCTAACCTAACCTAACCTAACCTAACCTAACCTAACCTAACCTAACCTAACCTAACCTAACCTAACCTAACCTAACCTAACCTAACCTAACCTAACCTAACCTAACCTAACCTAACCTAACCTAACCTAACCTAACCTAACCTAACCTAACCTAACCTAACCTAACCTAACCTAACCTAACCTAACCTAACCTAACCTAACCTAACCTAACCTAACCTAACCTAACCTAACCTAACCTAACCTAACCTAACCTAACCTAACCTAACCTAACCTAACCTAACCTAACCTAACCTAACCTAACCTAACCTAACCTAACCTAACCTAACCTAACCTAACCTAACCTAACCTAACCTAACCTAACCTAACCTAACCTAACCTAACCTAACCTAACCTAACCTAACCTAACCTAACCTAACCTAACCTAACCTAACCTAACCTAACCTAACCTAACCTAACCTAACCTAACCTAACCTAACCTAACCTAACCTAACCTAACCTAACCTAACCTAACCTAACCTAACCTAACCTAACCTAACCTAACCTAACCTAACCTAACCTAACCTAACCTAACCTAACCTAACCTAACCTAACCTAACCTAACCTAACCTAACCTAACCTAACCTAACCTAACCTAACCTAACCTAACCTAACCTAACCTAACCTAACCTAACCTAACCTAACCTAACCTAACCTAACCTAACCTAACCTAACCTAACCTAACCTAACCTAACCTAACCTAACCTAACCTAACCTAACCTAACCTAACCTAACCTAACCTAACCTAACCTAACCTAACCTAACCTAACCTAACCTAACCTAACCTAACCTAACCTAACCTAACCTAACCTAACCTAACCTAACCTAACCTAACCTAACCTAACCTAACCTAACCTAACCTAACCTAACCTAACCTAACCTAACCTAACCTAACCTAACCTAACCTAACCTAACCTAACCTAACCTAACCTAACCTAACCTAACCTAACCTAACCTAACCTAACCTAACCTAACCTAACCTAACCTAACCTAACCTAACCTAACCTAACCTAACCTAACCTAACCTAACCTAACCTAACCTAACCTAACCTAACCTAACCTAACCTAACCTAACCTAACCTAACCTAACCTAACCTAACCTAACCTAACCTAACCTAACCTAACCTAACCTAACCTAACCTTTTTTTTTTTTTTTTTTTACGTGGGGAAATCCTCATGGATACCCGTCCGCTGGAGGAGGCCGACGGGTTATGCCGGACTCTTACCGGCTAAAACCCCACGGCACTCCCGCTTCGCCCGAGTGGCAGAGGACTGGGAAACCGGCAGAGCCTTTACTTCCAGTCCCCCACCGGCGACCGCCCACCTTTCGGCAGGCCCAGGCAGAACCGCGGAGGGCAGGGAGAGAGGCGCATCGTAATACCAACACTCCTCTCCCTCCACGGTCCTGCCTCCAACTCCTCAACTCCGCTCGGCTGCGGAGGATAGGGAGAGCGGCGCATCGCAATACCGACACTCCTCCTCCCCCGCAGTCCCACCTTTTCCGTGAGCTGAGGGCAAAACCCTCCTCTCACGGCCCGCAATGTTTTTTAACGAGGTTGTCTCCTCGCCCGCAATATTTTTTATAGAGGTTGTCTCCTCGCAGCCCGGCCATTTAAGGCAAGGCCCCCGCCCCCGAAGGATTACGGTATACTTCCACGCTACGCCAGCACTCTAAAAGTAGAGCGAGGCGTGCGCCCGTATGCGTGTCTGTGACTTAACCCAGAACACGCATACCTCCCGCTTGTCGGGTATTCGCCGCGAGTCAATTATATCCCACAAGGAGATATAATTGACAAGCGCCCAGGATGCACCGGCCAAAAGATGCTGCTGTTCCCTCCAGACGTATCCAAAGGGACAAGCAGCAGTTTGGCACACGAGGAGGAACCCGACTTGCATCCCAACCTAACCTAACCTAACCTAACCTAACCTAACCTAACCTAACCTAACCTCGTTAGGTGACAGACGTCCCCACGTCTGCCACCCGGGGGCCCGCTCATGGCGGCAGGCGGCGCTCATGCGCCGCCCGTCGCCGTCTCACGCGACGTCGCCGGATCGGGTCGGAAGAGCTGTCGTCCTCCCGTTCCCTCTCAGCGGCCTCCTTTTGTAAGACGACGGTCTCACAGAAGGACGCCATCCCCTCCCACGCCACCCGGCTGCCGACCATCGCTCTCACGATGGCCGGCAGCGAGAGGTCCGACCCGACGACGTCACGAAGCCGTTCTCGCGGCCCGTCCCACGCCGGGCATTCCGCCAACGTGTGCTGCGCCGTATCGTCGGCGCTCGTGCAGTGGTGGCACCTTGGAGTCGGCTCTCTCCCGATAGCGTGCAGGTAATGACCGAAGCAGCCATGCCCGGTCATCACCTGCACCATCCGGAACGACAAACTGCCGTTACGGGAGCCGACCCATTCCACCAATGATGGCCCTACGGCCTCTGCCACCCGATGCCCGGCGGAGGGTGCCGCCAAACGATCTCGCCAGTTGCGCATCAGTATGACGCGCGCCTGGCGACGCCACCTGGCGATGCGTTCGGCGACAAGGTCATTTTCGCGCCGCCTCATTTCAGCGACGCGTCGATAGACCTCCGCGAGAACTCCTGCCTCCAAGTCCCATGGTGGGGATCCCGCCAGGGCGCACGCTGCCTCGCCGGCTACTGTGCGGTAACCGCGTATGGCCCTGAGCGCCATGGCGCGCTGCGGTCTTCTCAGCAGCGCTTTGTTCGTGGCGTTCAGTGCTCCCACCCATACGGGGGCGCCATAGAGGGCCATCGATCTGATGACCCCCATGTACAGGCGGCGACAGACGGAACCCGGTCCACCCACATTGGGTAAAAGGCGTCCGAGGGCGGCCGCCGCTCCCATCAGTTTCCTCCTCTTCAATACTAGTGCCAGATAGTGAAGGCATGGGGGGAGGGGTGTGCTCGGGACTTTCGGGAAATAGTTCCCCGATTATCTGGTCCAGAAGCTGGGGCTCGAGGGTCTCCGTTAGAGGAGCCGACTGGGCCCGGAGCTTATTCCGTGCCGTCTTGTAGGGCCGTCCCCAGGGGTCCCTGTTGAGACCCTCCAGAAGCTCAGCCCTAGCAGATTCCTTGGACTGAACGATGGCCAGCTGCAGCGACCGTTTGGCTTCGCCATAGGCCGCATATAGCCGGTCCTCGGTAGGCAAGTCCCGCAATCTGCGGCGGCGGCTGCGGGTGTACGCTCGTCGCGCCTCAATGCAGCCCCTCCGGAGGCCAGCGATTTCTGCCGACCACCAGTAGACTGCCCTGCGGGGCTGGTATCCTCGCGCGCGGGGCATGGCCGCGTCGCAGACCACCGTGAGTGAATCACGAAATTGGTCCGCAGACTCATGAACCCTATCGTGAGCAGAGACGGAGGAAACCCAGCTCTGGACTATAGCTGCCTCCTCCGCCAGCTCGGGGTCGAGACTTTTGATGGCCCACCTCGGGAAGCAGTCCCGTCGGGGACCCGCACGGTTCTGGTGACAGGAGAACCCAAATCGAATATATCGGTGATTCGATAAGTTCTCCGTGTCTTCCAGGACTCTCCAGTCTTGGACACGGTGCACAACGGAGGGGGAGGCAAATGTTAAGTCCACCACAGACCCACCGTCACGATGTACACACGTGTGCACTGATCCCCTATTGAGGAGGGCCAGCCCCGTGTCTATGGCCCACTCCTCCACTGCCCGTCCACGCGGGTCAGTAGCGGGATTGCCCCACAGGCGCGATTTAGCGTTAAGATCGCCCATTAGTAGCACTTTTTGTGGCGCTGCTCTCCTGATTATCGGACTCAAGGTGTCAAGGAACACCTCGAAGTCCGACAACGGCTTGTTTGGGGAGAAGTACACACCAATAATTATGTACTCTCCCCAGGATACGGACACGTATCCAGAGCCCCTCTCTTTTATTGTGATGGCGGGATCGTTACCCGGCCTCGTCATAATGGCAACCGTGCTATTAAGGTCCCCGGCCCAGTGGGGCAGGTCGGGAACAAAATATGGCTCGGCTGCCACCGCCACGTCTATCATCCACTCCGCCATTGAGTGCACAAGAAGGTCTTGTGCACCGGCGCAGTGGTTGATGTTGCTCTGGAGGAAATTACATTGATGGTGTGCAGTCATTGTGTTTCCATTGTAGCTTCCTCCTGAGTCATCCGGCTTTCCGTAGTGGGAGCGGCGGGCCGGGTCCAAGGGTCCGTCCTGCCCTTTACTGGGGGAGGGCTACACTTGTTTCCCCCCATAACATGGCCATGAGGCCTGCCCGCATCCTGGCAGATGGCACACTTAGGCTGCGCGGTGCATCCTGTCGTTTTGTGGCCTGCGCGACCACATCGGTAGCATAAACCGCTCCTGTCACTGGTCGAGGGGCACGTCATACGAGTGTGCCCCAGCCCCAAACACTTGTAGCACCGCAGGGGTCTTTGTTCGAGCACACGTACCTGTGCCGAGCTCCAACCGATAAGGAGACGACCACTCTCCTTGATCGTTTTCGCCGCTGCTACAGGGCATTGTAGCAGAACAGTACCCAATCCGTCTGAGCCAGGGCGTATCTCCCCGACACTGACAAGCTCCGGTGAGCACCCACCTTTGGCAGCTACTGTGGCCTGAACTTCCTCCCTGATGATGGAGTCATCGAGACCCGAGATGCGAATATCCACGCACTTGGTGGGTCTCGCCACTTTTGCAACCTCAGAGAGGACCTCGCGGAGTTTTCCTGCGAGTTGGTCCGCCTTCGCTCCACTCTGGGAGCCAGGAAGCTCAAGAACTCTAGCCCCTGTCACACCAGTCCGCATTTTGAGGGTACTGATGCCTAACTCAGATAGGGCATCAGACCCGATGCGGTTCCTCGCCTGAGTGAGGACTTCCTTGTATGTGACTCCCCTCTCCCCTGCTTCCGGCAGTAGTGTGATGACTACAGCCGAAGAGCGAGGGGGTGTGAGGTTAGTCTTCTTATTTTTCTTCTTCTTTTTATGTTTTGAGGCCTTGACCGCAGTTTGTGTCGACGTATTGGCCGGTGGCTTCGGCACATTGGCCCTTGTAGCAGGTTTAGGGCCACTATTCCTGCTAGATGCCTGCGGGGCACTAGTCCTATCCGATGGCTGCGGAGCACCACCTGAGGCACGTTGGGGCGCCTGGGCGACCTTGTTGGCTGAGGGTGAGGAGCTTTTCCCCTTCCCCTTGCCCTTCCCTTTTCCTTTTCCGACCACCGTGGTCCAGGATTCGTTCGCCATGTTGGCGGTACTGGTCGATTGCACAGGCTCCTGGAAGGGAGCTCGTGACCTCACCAATGACCTAGCCACTTGGGATTCCAAAAGATTCCCCCCAATATTGGAAACCTCTGCGGCTCCGGTTTCCACCATGTTGGTGGTGCTGGTCGATGGCAAAAACTCCTTTAGAGGAGCCTGCGACCTCGTCAGCGGGCTCGCCACTTGCTGTTTGGCGGGTTTTGTGGTCCTCCCTTGAGTTCCCCTGACGTCGGCGGCGAGTGGGGGACGCGCACGGTGTACACGCTCCCCGTCGATTTTAGCGTCGATCATAGCTCCCAAAGTGAGCACGATCCGACGCTCCATCTCCTCCATGAGGTTTTTTACATCTTGATTTGGAGCAGGCGGAGGAGTCTTCCTACCCCTCTCGGAGTAGTCCCTCCGGAGCGCCTTGAGCTCCACCTCATTTTGTTCGAGGCGATGCCTCAGCTGCAGGACCTCCCGTTGGTACCTTCGTGACTCCTCGTCTATCGTGCGACGCGAAAGACTGTCGACGATGTCTTGGAGGTCAGCCATCGATTTGTTTATGTCCCTCTGGAAGGTCCCTTTTAAGTTACCGGACTTTTTGGCGATAAGGGCCACTCTGGCCAGTCTTTCGCCTGCTTTGGCCCTCAGATCTTCAGCACCTAGGGATTCTACATTCCCCAGGTCACTGAAGTTGGCCTCCTCAAGGGTGGCCGACGCCTTGTGGTACTTCTGGCTCTGGAGGGCCTGAAGAATTTCCTTCTCGGTAGCAGTGTCAGTGACTTGCTGCGTTTTAGGTATCTTTGCTCGGTTGAGCACCACAACTGGGGTCTTAAAGCCACCGCGAGCAGCAGTAGACCTTCTAGACCTCCTTACTTTTTGTTCGGTCTCCGTTTCCGATCCCGACTCCCTTTCAGAGAACAATCTCTTGTGAGACGTCTCCGAAACCGCACAAGACGATGCAACTGACTCGGTGTCAGACATCGTGTAAAATATTGAAGATCGCACGAACTCTGGGTCCCTTTCACCTGAAACCGGAGGCGACTCGACGGCCAGGGAACTGGGAGAACCAGAACGTTCGATCGAAGACAGGTAAGAACTTTCAAAGTCACCTACAGTCACAGTGCTCTTTAGCCGCCGGCCTGCCACTCCGTTACGGTGGTCAGGCGCGACGTTGCCCGGGGAACGCTACGAGGAAGCAAGCACTGTGGGGGGTCCCCCAACCTAACCTAACCTAACCTTTTTTTTTTTTTTTTTTTTACCCGGGGAAATGCTTTACGCACCGTCTCTACGCGCGCCGCGGGGATGACGCGCGGAGGTGTGTGGGACTCCCCGACTCATGACGTGTCGGTATACCCACTAAAACCACCGGGGTGTCCGCTCCCTCTGTCATTGGAAGGGATCGCGGGGATGCGCGTTAGCACTTGCTACCGCAATCCCTGCCAACAGTCTGCTCGCTCTATGAACGATGCTCATCCCATCGTTGCCGGCATACCGTGGACACTTGGTATGCCGGCAGCGTCCTGAGGACTTTTGGACAACGGGTTATCCCCGACCACGTCATCCTGTCTCTCCCAATCTATGGCGGTAGGCGGTCGTAGGCAAGCCGTCTTCGGCCCACCCTTCTGCGCCTGATTGGTTGAGAGAGGGGATTATCCTCTCTCAGTCGTTCCGCCTCTTCCCGTCTGGTCATGACGGCACCGCAAAATGCAGAAACCGCGGCGAAGGATCGCTCTCCGCTGACCATCGATTCCGCTACCGCCAGCAGCGAGAGGTCAGTGCCTATCGCTGACACCAGTTCGGCCCGCTCGACCGCTCCGTCTGGGCAGTCTTCCAATGCATGCTGTGCAGTGTCGTCGGCGCAGCCGCATTGGTGACATTCCCTTGTGGGCTCTCTTCCCACCCGAAACAGGTAACTCCCGAAGCATCCATGCCCGGAGAGCACCTGCGTCAGGTGGAAAGAGAGTGCACCATGCCGTCTCTCGACCCAATCGTTGAGAATGGGTCGAAAAGCCGCAACGGTCCTGTGCCCATATCTTGGTTCTTCCAGCTGTCGAGACCAAGCTTCGAGAAGACGTTTTCGGGAGATTTCTCTCAACCGTCTCGTCTCCTCCGGTATCAGTGGTTGGCCCCGGCTCTTAGCCTCCGCGCACCTCCTATATGTGGTAGCCATCATTTCGGCGTCTAATTCCCAAGGTGGGGTTGCCGCCAACACGCACGCCGCCTCAACGGAGATGGTGCAGTAACCTCTTATGGCCCTCGTCGCCATGACTCTCTGCGGCCTACGCAGGAGAGTCCTGTTGTGGGGTGAGAGGGCATCTGCCCAGATGGGAGCACCGTATAGCGCCATCGACCGCACCACCCCAGTGAAGAGGCGGCGGCAGCCCAGTCCCGGACCTCCCAAGTTGGGCAGAAGGGAGCCAAGCGCTCTGGCAGTCCCTATCAGCTTGGGGGCGAGTCGGCGAAAGTGCTCCTCAAAGTTCCAGCGACCGTCGAGCAGCAGACCCAAGTATTTCATGGATCGCTGCACGTTAATCCGGACCCCTCCCACCACTATGTGAGCCCCCGGTGGACGGGACATTCGTGGACCGTGGAAATAGAGGGCCTCGGTTTTATTCAAGGCGACCTCGCAGCCTAGTCGCCGAATCCGGTCGACGACTTGCGCCACCCCCGCAGTGGCCAGGACTGCCGCGTCCCTAAACGACTCTGCACGGGACGTCACCAACGTGTCGTCGGCGTAACACGTCAGTTCAACGCCACGCAAGTTAGAGCCTCGCAGCACCCAATCGTACCCGATGTTCCACAGGAGTGGCCCAAGCACCGACCCCTGCGGAACACCACACGACATCCCGTGGCAATCCCATCCACCACGGATTGGGTACGTGATGACCCTCTCGCTAAGGTAGGCTTCCACACACCGGCGCAAATACTGAGGCACGTTGTGGTACTTCAAAGCCTCCCCGATACAGCTCCAGGGCAACGTGTTAAAGGCATTGGTGATGTCGAGCGACACCGCCATCATAACCTCGCCTCTGGACGTCGCCTCGTCCGAGAGGGCCCGCACGCGCGCTATTGCGTCAATCGTCGACCGCGCCCCCCGAAAGCCAAACTGAACGTCGCTCAAGTCCGGCCCGGTCTCTTCCAGATGCCGGGTGAGGCGAGCAGCCACGACTCTTTCAAATAGCTTGCTCACCTCGTCGAGCAGGACAATTGGCCGGTACGAAGCCGGCGACTCCGATGGCCTGCCCTGTTTCCTTAGCAGGACGAGTTTCCCCGCCTTCCACGCCTTAGGAAAACGGCCCTGAGCGAGGCACCCAGAGAAGATCCCCCTGACTCTGGCAGCGAAGGCAGCCTCCTCGCCTTTAAGGGACAGCACCCAGGCACGACCAGGTATGCCGTCGAGTCCTGGGGCAGTATTCTTGGCTTGGAGCCTCAGTACTGCGTACTCCAGCTCTCCTTCCGAGACCTCCGGTACAACCGCGTCCGTGGCGTCATCCACCTGTGCCACGAATGGCGGAACGTGCTCCGTTCTATTAGAGAATAGGACGGAGACCACCTCTCGAACAAACTGGGGCTCGAGGCTCTCCGTCAACGGCGGAGTCCAAGGGCGTAACTTGCTCCTTACCATCCGGTAAGGACGACCCCATGGATCTCTGTCGAGGGTGAGGAGCATTTCTTCCCACGCGCACGACTTTGCCCGCGCTATTGCGACCCTAAGTTCTTTGGAGCACTCTCTGTAGAACCCATAGAGTCGATCCTCCTCCGCCACATCTCGGCGCCTCCTCCTTCTATATCTGGAGTACCGGCGTCTGGCTCTCACGCACGCCCTCCGGAGCTGAGCGAGCTCCTCCGACCACCAGTACACCTGGCGTCGGGGCGGCCGAGGACCGACCCTAGGCATAGCCGCGTCGCACACACGGGTCATGGCTGCCCTAAGCCACTCCGCCTCTGATTCCACGTCCACAGGACCCTCCGGTGCCACCGCCCACGTCTCGATTAGGGAAGCTTCGATGAGCAGGTCCTTATCCAGTCGCATCAGTGACCACCGCGGACCCTCCGCCCGTCGGTGCCGACTCGAGTCGGAGTTTGGCCGTGCCACTGCAGACCCCGAAATAACGAAGCGGATGTAACGGTGGTCCGACAACGCTTCCTCGCCCTCCAAGACCCTCCAGTCCCGGGCACGGTGAGCAAGGCCCGGTGTGGCGAATGTTACATCCACAATAGACCCGCCGTGTCTACGCACGCACGTTTGGACGGTCCCGTGATTGAGGAGCGAGAGGCCACGAGCGGTCGCCCACTCATCGAGAGCCTCCCCCCGTGCATCCGTCTCCGGAGATCCCCAAGCCGTCGACTTGGCGTTGAAGTCCCCAGCGATCAGAACCTGGGAGGGGTGGTAGCGCCCAATAAAACCCTCCAGCTGCAGCAGGAACAGCTCAAATTCCGCAAGAGAGCGGTGGGGCGAGAAATACACAGCGATAACCACAAAATCGCCCACGACAGCCGCCACGCATCCTTGTCCCTTCGAAACACGTTCGAAGGGAAGGGAACCAGCTGCCGCACCCGAGATTACGGCCACCGTCCCGCTCCTGTCTCCTACCCAATTGTCCTTTGCGGGGACAGAGTAGGGCTCCGCCACAACAGCTAGATGTATCGACCACTGCGCCATGCTCTGGATCAGCAGATCCTGAGCTCTGGCACAGTGGTTAATGTTCGCCTGCAAAACTTTCATGGCCATCTAATTAAGAATCGATGGCCATGCTCTCCCCTACAGCCTGTAAGCTCACAGGTGGAGCGGTCTTTGGCGGGACTTTTTTACCCGGCGTGGCCGTTTTACTCCCCTTTTTTCCATTCCGGATGGCCAAACATTGCTTTCGAGCCATTCGATGGTTGGGATCCTTGCCGGCGGCCGCACAGACCACGCAGTGAACGGGTGCGGTGCACCCAGCAGCTTTGTGGTCGGGCTGACCACAGCGGTAGCAAAGTGCTCCGCGGTCTGTCTCCGATGTGCACTGTGTCCTCACATGCCCCGTCTCCAGGCATCGGAAGCACTGAGAGGGGGTGGGCTCGAGCACTCTGACGCGCGTCGAACACCATCCAACCAGAAGACGGCTTTGCCCCTCCGTTAGCTTTTTAGCCGCCGTGACAGGGCATCTCATCCAGAGTGTCCGCGTTCCCCGAGGACCAGAACGGAGCTCGCCACACTTGATGGTGTCCACTGGGCATCCACCTACGGAAGCCACTTTCTGCACCACCTCCTCAGCAGACACGGAGTCATCCAGCTCGGACACGCTGATTTCTACCGTCTTTGTCGGTCTAGTCACGCGAACCCCCTCCTCCGGCAGCAGCTCCTTGAGCTTAGTGGCAAGCTCGTCGGCCTTGCCGCCGCTTGTTGCCCCGGATAGCTGCAGGATGCGAGCCCCGGTTGCAGCTTTCTTTATACGCACACCATTCGTAATGCCGAGGCTCTCGAGGTTGAGCTTCCTCCTGGCCTCAGCAATCACTTGGGCGTACGTTACACCCCTTTCTACCGCCTCTGGCTCTAGCGTGATCACAACCGCAGATGACCGAGGAGCGACGAGTTTTGGTGCACCTGGCACTGCTTTGGCTGCCCTCTGTGTGGCCTTGGGTTGGTTGCCCGTAGCCGTATTTTTAGGTCCTCCTTTTCTCCCGACTGTAGTCCAGCCAGTACCGGAGCCAGAGGTTCCCGGCGAAGGCGATGTTCGGGCCTGCTGAGAGGTCGGAGCCTCTTTGCCTTTCCTTCCCCTCTTCGGCTTCCTCTTCCTCCCGCCTTGCGGCGCCGACACTGGTACCGGAGCAGGAAGAGCCGAAGCCGGAGATTGGGCTTCCGTACTTGGTGGAGTACGCACCAGCGGCGGAAACTCCTCCCGGGGGGGCGGACGAACCGTAGGCACCCTCCTTCTTTCGGCAGCCAGTGGCAGAGGAGCCGTAGGCGCCCTTCTCTCAGCAGCCAGTGGCGGAAGAGCTACAGACGCCCTCCTCCTCTCAGCAGCCAGTGGCGGGCGAAGACGTATCTCCGGCAAAAGCCGCTCCTCGATCCCAGCCAGTTTTGCATCCATCATCGCTCCGGCTTGGATGGCAAAGGAGCGTGCCAACTCATCGAAGTCCGGAGCCGGCTTGGGATCTGCCCGTTTCAATGAGGAAGAAGAGGAAAGCTTGAGCAGCTCCTTCTCCAGCCTCTCGATCTTGGAGGCGGCTTCCTTTTGGGCCCTCTCAAGATTGGCAATGACTGCCTTAAGGCGGCGGTTTTCCTCCTGTATGGCCAACGCCTCATCGCCGACTGAGCGGCTGCTGATGGCCTCCACTGCCTCCCGAACTGCAGCCGTGCTCTCCTTGATGGCACGAATACTCGTGCCCTTCAAGTTGGAGGACTTCTTGACGACTCTTTCGATGGCGTCAAGACTCTCCGCGGCTAGCTGCCTCATAGATTCGGAAGACGTGGCTTCCGTGTTACTGCCCGACACATTGGAGTTTTCGGCGCGGCGTGCCAAGCGGGCTGACTTACTACGTTCAGCCAGTGCTGCGATCTCCTCCTCCGCCTCTAATCTGAGGGCTCTCTCCTTCTCGGCGTTAAGCGCGGCTTTGGCCCTTGCCAAGCCAACGTATTCGCCGGTGGTCGGAGGGCGGCCTCTTCCTCTTTTAGATTTGTGAGCGGCGCCTTTGACATTTCTTTCTTCATCGTTGGCGGGATCATCGTTCCGTCCACGCTTCCGAAGATATTTATTCTTGGCGTCACTGGTCACAACCTCCACTGACGCCACACTCATTGATGAGCCAAACATGTCTGACTCAGAACTCCCAGACGCTCTTGGAGCGCCATCTTCGCGAACGTTGTCAGCGCTCAGCGATCTCCTTTGGCAATTACGGGTATAGCCTTGACCCACATCATCATCCACATCAAAAATAAAAGACTCCATTTTGGTTCCCACGAGTAGGGTCGATATAAAAGCACTCCCCGGGTGACGCCCATTCCGGTTTAAACAAAAGTAGAGTGGGGTACATACTGTGGAGGTCCCCAGGTATCCACAGGTTTTAACGAGGATTCTCTCGGGTTTTATAGGGTTTTCCTTCCCGCGGGCCGGCCAATTAAGGCAAGCCCTCCGGCGAGCGAGCACACGACATCTCCCACTGGGGCCACCAGCAGGGTCGTTGAAGTGGGTCGCAGGTTACGGAACGCGAGAGGGTGGCGAAACCCCCTCCTCCGACGGCGGCACAAGTGCCTGTCAGACGTGTTGTGGTTAAGCAGCACGCTGACCCGTCCCCGGTCTGTTTGGCTTCACCCATGGTGCTGGATTGCACCTGGGCTACTGAGCCCCCTCGCCACGTCAAGGCACAGACCATGAGGAGGAACCTAACCTAACCTAACCTAACCTAACCTAACCTTTTTTTTTTTTTTTTTTTTTTACGTGGGGAAATCCTCATGGATACCCGTCCGCTGGAGGAGGCCGACGGGTTATGCCGGACTCTTACCGGCTAAAACCCCACGGCACTCCCGCATCGCCCGAGTGGCGGAGGACTGGGAAACCGGCAGAGCCTTTACGTCCAGTCCTCCATCGGCGACTGCCCACCTTTACAGCAGGCCCTTCACGCCCCTCCGCACAGGGAGGGGCCCGGGAATGACCGTGAGTGCTCGGCCATTCCCGTCGGCGAGGGTGGTGATTAGTGCAATGCGGGCGAAAGCGCCCCCACGCCTGTCGCCCGCTAATCACCAGCGGCAGGGTGAAGACGGTCGTGCAACCGTCTTCTCCTGCCCCTTCTCCGCCTGCGGAGCGGCGCTGCGAGAGGGTCGTCCTCCCGTGCGCGCTCCGCCGCCTCCTTCTGTGATATAACGTGTTCGCAGAAGGAGGCAACTGCCGCCCATGTCCCCTCGCCCTCCAACATGGCTTTGACCACGCTGGGGAGCGAGAGGTCCCGCCCGACCGCCGCAACTAAGTCGCGACGTGGCTCGGACCACGACGGGCACACTTCAAGTGTGTGCTGCGCCGTGTCCACCGCCGCACCGCATTCGTGGCACGATTGGGTTCCCTCTCTTCCAATCCGGTACAGGTACGATCCGAAGCAGCCATGCCCGGACAACACCTGCACCAGACGGAACGAGAGGAAACCGTGCCTTCGCTCGAGCCAGTCCTGCAAGACTGGCCCAAGCGCGTCCAGCGTTCGGCGGCCGAATGTCGCGTTAGCGAGGTCCTCTGCCCAGTGCTGGACGATTGCGGACCTCGCCTCCCGCCGAACGGCCTCCCGTTCTTCCATAGCTGGGCGCTCCCCGAGCGCCCTCCGCCCCGCTGTCCACTCGTACACTCTGGCGAGCACCCACGCCTCGAGCTCCCAGGGAGGTGTACCAGCCAGAGCGCACGCCGCCGAAAAGCTCACCGAGCGATAAGCCCTAGCCACCCGCTGTGCTATGGCCCTTTGGGGCCATCGGATTGCAGCGGCATTCTCCCTCCTGAGAAGGGAATCCGCCCAGATGGGGGCACCGTAAAGGGCCATGCTCCTCAGGATGCCGGCGTACAGTCGCCGGCATCGCGCGCTGGGCCCCCCGAGGTTCGGGAGGAGCCATGAGAGGGCGTCCGCGGCCTTCAACAGGCGCGACGACAGTCCGCTAAAGTGCGGACCGAAGCGCCACCTGCTGTCAAGAGTAAGGCCCAGATATTTCATCTGGGCTTTCACACCGATCCTGACGCCCTCCACGAAGATATGGGCGTCAGGCGGGGTGCGCTGCCGAGGCCCATGGAAAAACACGGCCTCGGTCTTGTGTAGCGCCACCCTCAACCCTAGGCGGCGGATCCTCCCTGCGACCAAGGCTCCACCCGCCGAGGCCAAGTTGGCCGTGTTCGAATCTTCACATAAAAGCGCATCGCTTAACAATTGTATTAGAAACGTCAAATTGACATTAAGTCACATTACCTATGGATGTCGAAGGAGTAGGTTAGCAATTGTAACCTTCTACCATATTCTAGACTTAAATAATGTAAGTCGCCCTAATTAAATACAAATACAGTCCACTAATTAACTTATGTTCGGTGTTTCACTAAACTGCAACATAAATTGGTCCTAACGAGACCGTGATTAAGAATCGGTGAGTCTTAGTTAACAGTGCCTACTGGACACGTCAGCCGAGCCATTGTCGGTAAGCCAAGCTATTGTTGGTGAAATTGGCGTGCCCCTACAGCAAATCTTCATCGCCAAGCTATTGTTGGGGTGAGTTTGTTTTTTGTTTCCGTTGGCCCGAAGATTTCCACGGAAAACAGCGTAATTTTCTACGTAATTTGCTGCAAGTTGCATTAGATGAGTGGAGTGCTGTGCGACTCGCGGCGTTTAAAATTCCGCCCGTCTGCGCGCGCTACACGACGCTGCAACCTACTAAGCCCTTTTTTTGGGTTATTAACTGCAAATATTGTACCTACGTGACTCCAAGCCAAGGTGCCTAAAAGGTTACAGGTAACCTTGAGTATAATTATTTCCTGTTCCTGCCTACGTTGACTACTGGGGGCGCCATCTAGCGCTGTTTTGCAGTAAAAATAACGGACCCGGATAACTCCGGTCCGACATTGCTTGCAAGTGCGCGCGTGCCCCATTGCGCATGCGTGCGATTCACGAGAGGTTCCGAAGTGCGCCGAACAAACGCAGTTCCGAACTGTGCCGATCATTGCCGAGTGCTGTTTTACCGACCGAGTTCTGAATCTGAGGAGTGATTTTCCAATCGCGTGCGTTGATTTGTGTTTCGCGTCAAGATATCGGAAACGAAAGCACACGAGTGCTATGAAGTGAAGTTACGTTTTATCGATTATTCATACAAAAAGTGAACACTACGTGGCGCTGTTTGGCGTTCTCGTGTTGTAGCGTCGGTTTGGTGTGTACTGTGTGTGGTAAAATAAAACAGTCAGACAGATCGAATAGTCAGCCATTTTGTAAGCCATTTGGGATATTTTGTAATCACGTTTGCTTGCATTGTGCAAAATATTGTAAAAAAATACAATAAATAAATTATACGCAGTGTTTGTAAAATGGAGCAAAAGGAGGCGTTGAAAAAACTGGTCTTTGCAAGAGGTCAGTGTAAAGGTACGATTACTTGCACCTATAATTTTGTTCATGGCGATGATGCAATATCAAAGGGTTTGGAAACGTTGCTCATAAGGCGGGAACGTATCAAAAAGGCATTCTCTGATTATGAAATCCTTAACATTGATATCGCATCTCAAAATGATACGGACAGTGAAAATTTCAATGATGTAGAAGAAAAATATTGCTCCACGTTAGCAAGGATAAATGAACTAATTAAACAATTGCAACCTGCAGGACCAGAGTTGTCGCCGCCTCCACTCCCTCCTGTGAATAATGGGAGCTTAAAATTTCAGCGCCTACCGCGCATAAACATCACTGTATTTGACGGATCTAGTATAGGTGAGTACACACCTTTTATAAATATGTTCAGGTCTGTCGTAGATGAGAACAATTCACTAAATGATTGTGACAAGCTTTACTATCTCACGACATTTTTATCTGGGGAAGCGTTGAACATTATTAAACATCTCCCACTAACCCCAGAAAACTATAAAATTGCGTTAGAGTTACTAAAAGAACGCTTCGATAACCAAGTAAAGCTTGTTTCCCATCATGTCAATGCCATACTTGACATTGATTGTTTGAAAAAGCCCAGTGCCGCTGGATTACGTTCTGTAATTTCTCATGTAAGACAACACTTTAAAAAACTTGAAACAGCATACAGAGCACTGGGATACAATCTTAATTTGCATACTACAACGCAAGTTAGATTTCTATACTGTCAGAGCATTCTATTTAGAACGGAATGACAAAAAAAACATGCCTTCATTGTCGTCTTTGCTCGAATTTCTAGAAGGCCGGGCGGTAGCTATGGAGACTGTGAATCCTAATGAGGAGCGCCGTCGAAGCTCGCTTGTATGCGGGGTAGCGAGCACTTCATTGAAGAAAAAGAAACAAGTGACTTCATACATGTGTAAGTTTTGTAATAATTCTCATAAATTATATAACTGCACCAAATTTAAAATGGCAAATGTTAAGGATAGAAAAACCTTCATTGTCAAAAATAATTGTTGTCAAGTTTGTCTAAATGAGCATAGTGGACGGTGCAAGTTTAACTTTAAATGTAGTATTTGCCAAGAAGCACATAACACACTTCTACATGTTGAAACCCCAAAATTGAACACTACACATGAATCAACTTCAAGTCAATTTTCAAAGAGTGATGAGAAGGAACTTCCTCCACCCCTGCCTAAGGTAACTTTATTTTGCAAAAATAATACAAATGTCTTATTACCCACTGCTCAAGTATTAGTACTGTGCCGTGATGGCACAAAACAAGTGGCCCGAGCCCTGCTCGACTCAGGGAGCCAAGTTTCACTGGTGCGTTCCGGGTTAATGAAGCAAATAGACTCCAAGCTGTACAATGAAGACAGCACTATACTGGGTGTATGCCAGGGCATTCAATATCTCAACAAAAAGACTCAATTTGATATATTTTCACGGGTATCTGATTTTAAGTTGAGCGTTAACTGCTGTGTGGTAGACAAAATCACTTGCAATCTACCACAGTTTAATATAAATACTAGCGAGCTACCTTTAGGTATGGAACTTAAATTGGCCGATGAAAACTTCGATAAATCAGGCCAAATCGATATTTTATTGGGTTGTGATGTGCTCTTACAGGCCTTGCTGCACTCTGCGGAACCACTTAGAGAGGAGGGTCCCTATCTACTCAAAACCCGATTTGGTGATGTGATAGCTGGATCGTTGCCTCCATCATGTGTATCTCCCTCCAGTGTCAGCAACTTTCTTCCTGCCAAAACTCATGTGAGTCAAAGTATATCTTCTGCTGCTTTTAATCAAAATGCCTTCGAAAAAAAATTACACAAAGATGACTTGAGTCAGAACTCATCCATTTCTGAACTAAATGAGAATATTTCAAAATTTTGGCAAGCTGAGAAGGTTCCTGAAATATATTCTGAGCAAACCACAGAGCAGGAACTAGCAGAAAGTATTTTCCGGCAGTCAGTCATTTTAAAAAATAACAGATTTACTGTAGCATTGCCGCTAAAGCAACCTATTACTAAAATATATCTTGGGGACTCTTTCTCTATTGCTCTTCAACGGTTTTACAATCTTGAGCGTAGATTGTTAAAAAATGATACACTTTATCAAATGTATAAAGATTTTATCAATGAGTACCTTTTGCTGGGCCATGCTGAACCTTATGATGTCTCAAAATATGATCTGGAAAAGGATGCGTGCTACTTTCTACCGCATCATCCAGTATTTAATGATAGTAGCCCCACAACAAAAATGAGAACTGTCTTTGATGGCAGCCTAAAAACAAAGAGCAAAATATCTTTAAATGATGTTCTTTTAAATGGTCCTATTGTTCAAAATGAACTATTCGACATATTGATTTTGTTCCGTTTACCAAGGTATATTTTACTTTGTGACATAAAACAAATGTTTAGACAAATCTTGTTACACCCTCCATATAGAGCCCTACAAAATATTCTATGGCGTGAGTCCGTAGATGATGATGTGTCGTGTTTACAATTAAAAACAGTCACGTATGGATTAAAATCTTCGTCGTATCTTGCGACAAGGTGTTTACTTGAGCTAGCTGAGCGTTTCAAGGATACATATAACTTAGCTGCCAAAGTTTTGAGAACTCAAACCTATGTTGATGATGTTCTCACAGGACATAATGAAATAGATGTTCTTATTTCCATAAAAGAACAATTGGTAGAGTTGCTGAAATTGGGAGGATTTCAATTACACAAATGGGGATCCAATGATACCAGACTGTTACATAACATCACTCCCAATGAAGTACCAGTAAAGGATATTGATATGAGCAAAGATGACAGTTTCTTAAAAACATTGGGTTTGCGTTATAATGTAAAATCAGATAATTTTTACATAAGATGTTCGGAAACAAATCTCTATGAAGAGTACACAAAAAGGCAAGTCTTATCATTTGTAAGTAAAATTTTTGATCCCTTGGGGTTAGTGGGACCTGTCATAGTTTCTGCTAAACTCCTGATGCAAAGCATTTATGAGTTAAAAGTGTCGTGGGATGAAAAGCTACCTAAGAAAATAAATGAACAATGGTTAAACTTTGCTAAAGATTTAATTGAAATGTCATCGATTCATACAAAAAGGCACATAAATGTACAAAATGCGAAGCAGATCGAGTTGATTGGATTTGCTGATGCTTCTAAAAAAGCATATGGATGCTGCCTCTACATTAGGAATGTAAAAAACGATGGTACAGTAGAGTCAAATTTATTGTGTTCTAAATCACGAGCAAATTCAACCAACAATGAGCTGTCTACGCCACGAAAAGAGTTAAATAGTGCTCTCTTGCTATCTATGCTAACTAAAAGAGTTTATGAAACTCTAAAGCCACAATGTAACAATTTAAAAGTGTGTTTCTATCTTGATGCGCAGATCGTCTTAGCATGGCTGAACATGGAACCAGTCAAACTGCTGCCGTACGTTGCAAATAGAGTCAACAAAATAAAGGAGTTGACTGCAGGTTGGCCGTGGTTCTATGTGAGGACCACAGATAATCCTGCTGATTGCCTCTCACGAGGTGTGGAACCTCATGGATTGCAGTCTAATGAGCTTTGGTGGCATGGGCCACAGTTCCTAAAACAAGTTACCTTTACGCATGGGAATGCAATGCATGAGGCTTTAAATCCACAGGATCTACCAGAGTTAAAGAAAGAATGTAATATCGTAAGTTCTAATAATACTTGTCACATTCTCAATGACGCTTCTGATGCAGCACCATTCTTTGCACGCTTCTCTGACATAAATAAGCTTAAAAGAATTGTAGCCTATATGCTACGTTTTTCTCACAACTGTAAAATAAAAATTAACTCAGAGCGCCGTGTAGGTGAGCTTCAGCCATCTGAATTGGAAAGTGCCATGTTAACCATTATAAAATGTGATCAGCGAAACCACTATCAAAAAGAAATTGCTTGTTTAAAAGCTAATAAACCTGTAAAGGGTTCTCTTTCAGCACTGAATTGCTTCATTGACAAAAATGGCTTATTAAGAATTGGGGGAAGATTGCAAAACTCACAGCTTCCATACGCACAAAAGCATCCATTAATTTTGGTCAAAGGCTCTCATATAACTTGGCTTCTCATTTGGAAAGAGCACGAAAATTTATTACATGCAGGTCCTAGGCTTTTACTAGCTTCATTAATTAATCGATTTTGGCTTATCAATGCTGTAAGGGAAATCAAACGTGTAATACACAAATGTATGAAATGCTTTAGACTAAAGGCAAAAGCCGCTTCACAGCTGATGGGGTCTCTACCATCAGATAGAGTTACAGTTGCCAGACCATTCGAGAAGGTTGGGATTGATTATGCCGGTCCTTTTAATATTAAGCTTGCTCGTGTAAGGAAACCTCTCATTCTGAAAAGTTACATTGTAATTTTTGTTTGTTTCGTAACAAAAGCAATACATGTTGAACTTGCTTCTGACATGACAACGGAATGCTTTTTAAATTGCTTCAAAAGATTTATAGCACGGCGCAATAAACCCTCTCGAGTTTTCTGTGACAACGCTGCTACCTTTAAATGTGCTAATTCACAATTACAAGAATAGTATAAACTACAGTCTTCTGCATCTCACCAAAGTACAGTGCAAAGATTCTCAGCCGATCAAGGTATAACTTTCAATTTTATTCCGGCTTACAGTCCAGTATTTGGAGGGCTCTGGGAGGCTGGAGTAAATATCACATAAAAAGAGTGATTGGAAGTACAGTACTTACATATGAACAATTCAATTCGGTTATTATTGGAATTGAATCGGTTTTAAATGCACGCCCGTTGGCCGAGATGTCTGCGGATACATCTGACATGTCATACCTTACGCCTAGCCACTTTTTAACTGGAGCTCCAATTACTGCTATTCCAGAACACGACCTTACTGATCGTCCTACCAATAGACTCCATTTTTGGGAGCAATGTACTCAAATGAAGCAAAATTTTTTTAAGCAATGGCATAAGCAGTATTTGACCATGCTTCAAAACAGGCCGAAATGGAAAAATCAAAGTCCCAACATTGACGTCGGGACCTTGGTGATCCTAAGAGATAAAAACATACAGCCTTTTAATTGGCCTATGGCTAGAGTAGTAAAATTATATCCTGGAACTGATGATAAGGTACGTGCGTTTGATGTTAAAATGCCTAATGGCAATATTGTGCGCACTAGCATAACTAAAATATGTCCATTGCCAATTTATGAGTAGATAGATTAGGATAAAAATACTAATATTAAGGTTCGTAAATACCTTTAGGTACTTTTTTTGTAATATTGTGTTGATGTAGAAATAGCTGCTGGACACATTTTCTGTTCCCGGCAATCTTTGTGTATTATCCACACAAATAATTATAAGTACCTACTTAATAGTATGTTTAGGAAATAATTTAATAAATAAAAATTAGTAAATTAAGGTAATAGAATAAGGAATTCTTAATTTTTAAAACTTTCAGGTCTTAGATAATAATATAAGTAAACTTTAAAAAAAAAGGTAACAAAATATTATGTTTACAAATAGTAAGTTTAAAAATTGTGTAACTTTTTACATCTTTTGGTTTTTATAAGTAGTATACTGTTAAAATAGCTATTTTCTAGGCTGTTTTGTATTCCTTTCTGGGGGGCAACTATGTTCGAATCTTCACATAAAAGCGCATCGCTTAACAATTGTATTAGAAACGTCAAATTGACATTAAGTCACATTACCTATGGATGTCGAAGGAGTAGGTTAGCAATTGTAACCTTCTACCATATTCTAGACTTAAATAATGTAAGTCGCCCTAATTAAATACAAATACAGTCCACTAATTAACTTATGTTCGGTGTTTCACTAAACTGCAACAGGCCGCCTCCCTGAAGGTCGCTCCCCGGGCAGTGAGGAGAGTGTCATCCGCATAGCAGATGACACTCGTGCCACGGAGGAGGGTTCCCCGCAGGAGCCAATCGAATCCGATGTTCCAGAGGAGTGGTCCTAGGACCGACCCCTGTGGAACACCGGCCCCGACGCCGAACCGCCGTAATCGGCCAGTTTTATCCACAACGAGGACCGCCCGATCCTCCAAGTAGCTGGCCAGGAGGTCCCGCAGGTATTGAGGCAGTCCATGGAACCGGAGCGCCTCTAAGATGGTGGAGTGGGGGATGGAGTTGAAGGCGTTGGCTATGTCGAATGACACAGCCAACAATCCATCTCCCGTTTCCATGGCCTCCTTCACCTGGCCCTTGAGTTGGGTCAGGGCATCCACCGTCGAACGCTCTGCCCGAAAACCGAACTGAGCGTCCGACAGGTCCGGTCCAACCCAACGCATGTGGCTGTTTATGCGGGCGGCGATGATTCCCTCGAATATCTTGCCGACCTCATCGAGCAGGACGATGGGCCGGTATGCCAAGGGGGAGTCCGCCGGGTGCCCCTCCTTTCGAAGTAGGCACAATTTGCCCTCTTTCCATGGTTTCGGGAACCTCCCAGACGTGAAACACGCGCTGAGGAGGTCCCGAAACCTTTTCTCCATTTGAGTGGTGGCGATGGCCACCACCTTTGCGTGGACACCATCCGGACCGGGAGCCGTCTTTTTGGCACGCAGGCGGAGAGCCGCCGCTTCCAACTCCGCCTCAGTGACCGGAGGGACCTCCTCTTCTGGCAGAGCCGCCCCTCGTGGGGGGTCCATTACTGGTGGGGCGAAGTTGTCCCTGCACGGAAACAGGGACTGCACCACCCCGTCCAGCAATGTCGGCTCAAGGGTCTCAGCCAATGGGGGACCAAAGGGGCGCAGCTTGTTACGCGCCGCCTTGTACGGTCTCCCATATGGGTCGTTTTCGAGACCCTCCAGCAATTCGGCTCTCGCCGAATCCTGGGCGGCGCCCATTGCCGACTTGAGCACCCTCTTTGCCTCTACGTATGATTCGTAGAGGCGGTCTTCGTTGGCGGGGTCTCGTGGGTGCCGTCGTCGGCTCCTTGTGTAGGCCCTCCTGGCTGCCACACAGGTGGCCCGGAGCCCGGCCAACTCCTCCGACCACCAGTAGACGGCACGTCGAGGAGGCGGGCGGTGAGACCGAGGCATGCTGGAGTTGCACACCTCGGTCAGGGACTCCCTCAGTTGGGCTGCCGCGGCGTCCACGTGCAGGCCATCGACAGGGGGCGAGAACCAGTCCTGTATGAATGCTGACTCTCTGGCTGCCTCCCGGTCCAGGCGGGTGAGTGCCCACCGTGGGAACGGGGATTGTCCCGAGGGGGGCATCTCCTGGGGGCTCTGGGTGGAGATATCGAACCGCACGTATCTGTGGTCCGATAGAGTCTCCACTAGCTCCACTCGCCAGTCTACGATGCGGGCGGCTAAAGCAGGGGTAGCGAAAGTGAGGTCCACTATTGACCCTCCCTGCCACCGCACGCACGTGTGAACTGTCCCTCTGTTTAAAAGGGACAGACCGCTCGACGCCGCCCAAAATTCGACGGCGCGTCCCTGAACATCGGTGGCCAGGTTGCCCCAGACCACCGACTTCGCATTAAAGTCTCCCAGTATGGAGACCTGACGCGGCGCCATCCTACCGGCTACTGCAGCAAGGACTTCGAGAAAGTTCTCGAAGTCCGAAAGGGGACTGTTTGGGGAGAAGTAGACTCCCACCAAGACTATGTCTCCCCATGCGGCGGCCACATATCCCGGTCCCCTCTCTAACAGCGAGAGGGGAGGGGAGTCCGTGGAAGACCGCGCCACTAGTGCCACCGAGCCGTCCCTGTCCCCCAGCCAGCGGCCAGGGACTGAGTAGGGCTCGGCGACTGCCGCAACGTCCACCAACCACTCGGCCATGACCTGAACCAGCAGGTCCTGGGCCGCTTTGCAGTGGTTGGTGTTTATCTGGAGGATGCGATGTACGACTACCATTTATTCGGACATCACACCCCCCTCGTCGGCCGCCGCTGGAGTTGGAGCTGCGGTGGCAGCAGCAGGCCGAGTCGGCACCTGCGCTTTGCCCTTCTTTGTGGGAGGTTTGCACTTCCTCCCACTCATCACGTGGTCTGCTGGGCGACCACTGGCAGCACACACCGCGCAGTGAGGCGTGGCGGCTCTGCAAGAGGCGGCCTTGTGCCCCTCATTCCCGCACCGGTAGCACATGCTCGCCCTGTCCGTTTCGGACGGACAAAGAGCCCGGGTGTGGCCGATCCCGAAGCACTTGAAGCAGCGGAGAGGCTGCTCCTCAAGCGCCCGGACCACAGCCGAGCTGAAACCTATCAGCAGTCGTCCCTTAGCCAGGACGGCCTTGGCTGCGGCTACTGGGCATTCAAGGCGAATGGCACCCATGCCGCCGCGGCCGGGCCTAATGGTCCGGCCCTGTACTGCTGCGACACTGCAGCCTCCCGCTGCTGCTACCGCCTCCACCACCTCTTCTTTGGTGACCGAGTCGTCCAGATCGGTCACCTCCAAGGCCGCGGACTTAACAGGTCTTGCGACCTTGGCCGCGTCCGCGATTACCTCTTGCAACTTTGTTGCGAAGAGGTCCGCTTTGGTGCTGCCCTGTGCCCCCGGGAACTCAAAAATTCGAGCCCCAGTTTGGGTCCGGCGGCACGTAACCCTCTCAATTCCCAATTGAGAGGGATCGGCGTTAGTACGAGCCCGCTTCAGCACGGACTCGTATGTCTCGCCCCGCTCCGCGGCCTCCGGGGTGAGTGTCACCACGACAGCCGCGGTTTTGGGAGGAACTAGTTTCCTCCCACCGGCGGGGGCCCTTTTGGCTGTTGCAGCAGCGCTGGCGGGCTTGGGGGCCGACTTTTTTCCTCTTCCCTTCCCCTTTCCCTTGTCAGTCACTTTGGACTGACCGGGAGGGGCAGTGATGGGGGTGGCGACCGAAGGCGTCTTTTTGAGTTTTCTCTTCCGCCTCCCGACCACCTCCGTCCACGACTGATTGGACGGGGTAGTGGAAGGCAGAAGAGGATCTTCCCTCTGGGGGACTTGAGGGGCTGCTTGAGTGGCAGCTGGCTCAGCCTCCCTTTCTGAGCTCGTGGTTGGAGCCGTTGGGACCGCAGTTTTCTTCCCCTTACCTTTGCCCTTAGAGGGATTCGGGTTCTGGGGCTGCTCCATCGGTGCTGGAGCCACCGACGGCCCCGGCCTGCTCAGCGTCTTGTCCGCCGCGAGCGGCGGTCGGAGACGCCTCTCCGGCAAGAGCCGGTCTTCAATGCCAGCGAAGCAGGCTCTGGTGAATGCCATGACAACCTTGCGGATGATGTCCTCAAGGTTCGAGAGGGGGGCCTCAGATACCGGTCCTTGTGAGGCCTGAGCAGGCCGGGCCGTGGTTTCAGCCAGCTTCTTGTGCAGCTGGCTGACCTCCGCCTGCAGGCGATCTACCTTCGCCTGCAGTTGCTGCGTCTCGTCGGTCGCCGTGCGCTGCACCAGCTCCCGAACGATACCGCACATACTTGCGGCCCGGCATTTCAGGGCCTTTTGGAAAGTCCCCTTTAAGTTGGAGGACTTAGAGGCGACTTCCACAATCTCCTCCTGGTCCTCTTTTGCCATCCGCTCCAGCTCTGCCAGCGAGTGGTCCGCGTACAAGACGCTGGACGCACCATACCCGGCCCTGGCCCTGTCGGCACGCGCCTGCTGCTCTTTGGAGGCTACCTGCTCCTCCAAATCTTGTTGGAGCTGCACCCGTCTTGCCAGGTTAAGTTGGCGTTGGGCGTCCTCCAAGCCAACATTGTGGGTGACAGCTGAATTAGTTTTTTTAGCCTTCAGTTTCCTTCTCTGCTTACTTTTAACTGAGTCCGAGGAGACCCCGGACCCTTGCCGCAAGTAGGCCCTCTTCCGCGCTTGACGGTCATCTTCTACGACCGTCGAACCCTCGTCTGACGCGTCCCGCATGGACTCGATATCAGACTCAAAGTCTAACACCTCGTCCGGCCTTCTAAATGAGCTAGCCGCAGATGGTGAGCGACTAGCTTCCGACGCCGTAGCGTCGTCGGGTTGGCCCTGAAAAGGGCCTTTTGGTGTGCCCTGGGAAGGGACTTTAGGTTGGCCCTGAGAAGGGCCTTTTTTAATGAAACGCCCGGAGGCGTCCCGCAAAGGCTCTGACATATTTATGAACGCAACTCAAAGTCGTAGGTACCACAAGAAAAGCTACGACAGCACAGTGCTCGTTAGCCGCCGGCCTGCCACTCCGTTACGGTGGTCAGGCGCGACGTTGCCCGGGGAACGCTACGAGGAAGCCAGCACTGTGGGGGGATCCCCAACCTAACCTAACCTAACCTTATTTTTTTTTTTTTTACGTGGGGAAATCCTCATGGATACCCGTCCGCTGGAGGAGGCCGACGGGTTATGCCGGACTCTTACCGGCTAAACCTAACCTAACCTAACCTTTTTTTTTTTTTTTTTTTTTTTACGTGGGGAAATCCTCATGGATACCCGTCCGCTGGAGGAGGCCGACGGGTTATGCCGGACTCTTACCGGCTAAAACCCCACGGCACTCCCGCTTCGCCCGAGTGGCAGAGGACTGGGAAACCGGCAGAGCCTTTACTTCCAGTCCCCCACCGGCGACCGCCCACCTTTCGGCAGGCCCAGGCAGGACCGCGGAGGGCAGGGAGAGAGGCGCATCGTAATACCAACACTCCTCTCCCTCCACGGTCCTGCCTCCAACTCCTCAACCCCGCTCGGCTGCGGAGGATAGGGAGAGCGGCGCATCGGAATACCGACACTCCTCCTCCCCCGCAGTCCCACCTTTTCCGTGAGCGGAGGGCAAAACCCTCCTCTCACGGCTCGCAATGTTTTTTAACGAGGTTGTCTCCTCGCCCGCAATATTTTTTATAGAGGTTGTCTCCTCGCAGCCCGGCCATTTAAGGCAAGGCCCCCGCCCCCGAAGGATTACGGTATACTTCCACGCTACGCCAGCACTCTAAAAGTAGAGCGAGGCGTGCGCCCGTATGCGTGTCTGTGACTTAACTCAGAACACGCATACCTCCCGCTTGTCGGGTATTCGCCGCGAGTCAATTATATCCCACAAGGAGATATAATTGACAAGCGCCCAGGATGCACCGGCCAAAAGATGCTGCTGTTCCCTCCAGACGTATCCAAAGGGACAAGCAGCAGTTTGGCACACGAGGAGGAACCCGACTTGCATCCCAACCTAACCTAACCTAACCTAACCTATTGCTTTAAACTTAGCGGTACCCCGACGCGACATTATAGCGCCATTTTAATGAGCAAACCCTATCGTGCCATCCATCGATTTCGATAATTAAGATATATATAGGTATTTCTGAAATGAATTTGATGGCTCAACGAAAGGTATTATTTTTTACTTTTTAAAGGTCCGCTTCACTTTTTTGCGGGGGGGGGGGGGGGGGGGTTTAAATTTTTAATTTAATTTTCATTTCAAAATTTTTAACTTATTTTCAAAATAATTAATGACAAGTACAGTTATATCTAAAAGGATATAGAATTGTCTATAAAACATTCATCAAAATTATGTTCGGTTATTTTGTTTTTAAACCAAAATGTTTGGAAGTTATGTAAGAGATGCTAAATTATTTAGGCGCGCGTTAAAATATTTTATTATGAAAGGCTGCGTTAATACATCAACGAGCGCCACTTTCATAATAAAATATTTCAACGCGCGCCTAAATAATTAAGCATCTCTTACATAACTTCCAAACATTTTGGTTTAAAAACAAAATAACCGAACATAATTTTGATGAATGTTTTATAGACAATTCTATATCCTTTTAGATATAACTGTACTTGTCATTAATTATTTTGAAAATAAGTTAAAAATTTTGAAATAAAAATTAAATTTAAAATTTAAAAAACCCCCCCCGCAAAAAAGTAAAGCGGACATTTAAAAAGTAAAAAATAATACCATTCGTTGAGCCATCAAATTCATTTCAGAAATACCTATATATATTTTAATTATCGAAATCGATGGATGGCACGATAGGGTTTGCTCATTAAAATGGCGCTATAATGTCGCGTCGGCGTACCGCTAAGTTTAAAGCAATAACTAGTATTTTGTGAATGAGGCTGCTAACTTCTCAAATATAATAAAATACATAGCTAAAATAGAGAACTTTCAAACTCATAACGCTCCCAGACTCATAACACCCAATGTTACTAGATTTGTTACAAAAGTTGATCGTCGTCGCAAGTTGGTCGAAAATACTAGTAAATAATAGATAGTCAATCAAATGAAGGGTCTGATTCACTAAAGCGGTACCTCGACGCGACATTATAGCGCCATTTTAGTCTATCAAAACTCACTGTAATACCTATAGATATTTATTTATACATATGAGTCCGTTACAATTGCTATCGTCGTTTGAATCGCAGTGACGAGCGCAGTCAGTATCGGGCGAGAATCAGTCGACTGATCGTAGTTTCACAAAATTTTATCAATATGTTACACTTATTACAATATAGCGCTATCACGTGTAAGTAGTCATTTGACTAGATATGGATGAGTCGGAGCAGCTATCATTGTTTACTAAAGGAATGTTCACTGTTTGCAAGCGTTTTGGTAGAAAAATTATATATTACTTATAGTGCGAATTTTAACGTGATTGAATATTGTCACTTAGCACTGTACCTAACGTTAACTTTTAGTATTTTAGTTTAAAAAGCTGAAAGACTATTAACACGGAATCAAATTGTTAAGGTCAGTAGCTTGCACAAAACTTGGAACTTTTACTGGAAAACATTTCCACAGGTTATTTATATCAAAAGTCACACAAATAGTTACAATAAACACATATACACAACGTCGAACTATTGTTAGTCGAAAATACGGAGCCGATGTAAACGGCGCGACTGCAACGCAGCAAAAAAATATTTTATGTTAATTCACCCCGTTTCACCACCTAGCGGAATGATTTGGGCGCGTGAAGCGGGCCGCCAAGTCGCAATCGTGTGCTGCGACCTATCGCGCGCGTTCGACACTGCCGACCGTCGCCATCAAGCGGACAAGCTGGCCAATTACGGGATACGCGGACTTGCTCTAAAATTGCTCATGTCTTTCATGTGTGACAGGTCACAGGTTGGGGTGGGCGATGGCGGACGCGCCTGGTCGTCCTATCTTAACCACCTACTGGGTGTTCCAAAAGGCACAAGCCTGTCCAATACTCTGTTTAGCATCCTTCTAAACGCTTTTAAATTATAGATTGACCCTAGGAGGGCCATGGCATATAGACGCCGACCCTGGGAGCCGGTCCTAGATTGTGAAGGAGCCAATCAAAGAGTTCGGCTGCCCGCAGAAAATGTGGTGTCAATTGGCTGAAATGTGGGCCAAATTGCCACCAATTTCATCTGGGTCTCATTCACAATCTTGACGCCCCCAACCGCAACGTGGGGTCAGGAGGGATGTGCTGCCGATGTGGAAGAAAATGAACTTAGTTTTTTCGAGGGCCACCCTCGGCCCCAGGCACCGAATTCGCTACTTCACTGGTGTGACTCCAGCAGCGGAAAGGCAAGCCGCCTCTTCAAAGTTCTTACCCTGGGCTGTGAGTAGAGTTTCAACTTCCACTGCAGTCACCTTCCTCCCAGCTTCCAGTTCCTAACTCCAATGCAAAACACCTCCATCCCCTCTCCCTTTCACCAATGTAAATAACTGCAGGTAAATCCTATTTAATGATAGTAAGGAGAGAAACTGTCGCGCGGCGATGCGGCGATGCGGCGACGCGGCAAGGGCGCCTGGTGTGGTTGCGGCAGTCGCCGCGGGCGCGCCGCTGGCATCGCGCGCGCTGCCTGCACTGCACCGCGCTCCACTATCGTGTCGCTACGAGTTCTAAATATCACAATTGTGACTGTGATTAAAGTTTTCATGCAATATATTTCTAATTCAAAATCAGTAATTGAAAAGTTTGTGGATTAAGTTATCAACTAGTTTTATGTGTTTTGAGAATAAAGTGTATTTAAGAGTTAAATTAGGTATCTAATATTGTCCGTGAATTTTTAGTCGGGACGGCAGCTGGTAGATAGCAGATAGCAGCCAGCAGTGCCGGGCCGAGTGGTGGCGCACAGGCACTGCACGTTCTATACTTCCCTTAACGGTAAAAACTTTTTTATATAAAAAATAAAAGGTAAACTGAAACCCGACTACGAAAAAGTATGAATTCACAGCCTTCATTTTTCCCTTCATCTGGGGTAATAGTCGTGGTTGCAAGGTACTTATGACAAAAAAAATATTGTGATAGGGCTTGTGACCACGTCTATTATTAGGCGGGAAACTTTTGTTTTTATACTTTTCCGTAGTCGGGTTTTAGTTTTTAACTATTATTTTATTTTCATATTTTTTTGTGCTCAGTCCCACCTCACTATCGGCAGTTGCTTGTCGTGTCGCTTAATTGTAGCGCGCGTACATTGAGCCGTCTCATAATATCACTCGTGAAAGCATTTGCTAAGAAATTAAAAACATTTACATATGTAATGTATAACCTTTCTTTTGATACCAAACATGATGTGAATATCTGAAAAAATATTTTTGGTTTTGCAATTTACCTACCATTTTATTTTAAAAAATAAGTATAATATTTTATGACACGCAAAGTGGTGGCATGAATCTTACAACATCACATTTTTCAAGATCGGTTAAGTGGTTCAGGAAACCCTCTTTTTTAATCGCAGTCGGGTAATCTTTTTTCGTAGTCGGGATAAAATTCAAAATTGAAGTCTTTTTCATATTTTTAATTGCTATAGGACGCGGGTAGCCGCTGGATGCGGGCAGCGCAGGACCGGTCGTCGTGGAAATCCTTGGGGGAGGCTTGTCCAGCAGAGGACGTCTTTCGGCTAATATAATGATGACGATGAGTTGTTGATAGTGAAGTTTAAAACTATGTTAATGTTGCAGTTGTTGGTAGTTTACATCTCTAAATAAAACCTTCACCTGGATGTTCTTTATGATATCGTCTTACATTACGCGACTGCCCAAAAAAGGAGGGTATTGTTTTCAGGTCTTATGTATTTATGTTTCTATATTCCACGATAACCTTTAAACGGCTTGATGGATTTCAGAGTGCGAGGTACTCGTAGATAGTTCTTGATCCCGTAAGGTATATAGGATACATTCTCAATGAAGAGGTAATTTAACGTGTTTATGCAATCGTATTTTTTTTAATTCAAAATATTTATTTATCCCGGAATATCCGAAAACAAACGCACAATAATTTCTGCCATTAAGTTGCGGCAGTGTAACTTATTTTTTTTACACATTTTCATATAAGGCAGGGCAAGAAAACATCAATGCTAAAATATCAATGCTATAAGTAGTTTCTAAAATATCAATGCTATAAGTAGTTACTAAAATATCAATGCTATAAGTAGTTACTAAAATATCAATGCTATAAGTAGTTACTAAAATATCAATGCTATAAGTAGTTACTAAAATACCTAAATCCTTCGACATTACATCAAGTAAAAAAAAACTTTTCTTTACCTTTCTTCTAAATTTGCAAGAAAGTAACAGCAGTTATGATAACATGATCTTCAATTCATTATCTTGCATTTAATTTACGAAAGAAAACTTACGTAAAAACTAAATCTAATTTTATTGTTGTACAAACAGTCGTGCGGTTCTCAAGGAGCAACACTTTGGAAAAGGGGCGCACCAAGTGAATGTTTAGTTGTAGGTGTTCCCCGGTAAATGTAACGCGCCGCTCCATCCAGACATACTGTTACTGCTGAGTAAGGGTGTTTTGTAACTACATCGACCCAGATGAAACCAAAAGTGCATGTTACCAACTTCTCCTCGCCCCTCCCCCATCTCTCTTCAGAAGTGTACCTTGACGTGGTTATCCATTTTACAGACGTTGCGAGGTTTCGACATAGCATTTTGAAATATTCAAGGATTCTCAAATAACATCTTGAGAATATATTATCCCATCAAACACTTTAGTCTTCTCCTTCGTCGTTCCCTCACTGCTGAGGGTCGTGAACACATAGTGTCCTCCACTTGACACGATTTTGGGCCAGGTGGACTGTCCGGTGTAGACTGCCCCCCGCCTTGCCCTTTATGACATCGGACCATCTGACTGGTGTTCTTCCCCTTGTGCGTTTTCTCTCAATCTGTCCCAAAATGATTATCCTCTCCAGATCATGCTTTAGGGAACACATTATGTGACAGAAAAAACCAAACACGTGTTCTTAACATATCGTTAAGAGCCGTTTTTTGATGTGTAGTTCCTCAAGTATGGAAACATTCGTTCGAATTGCCGTCCATGGGATTCTTAGCAGACGTCTCTAACACCACATCTCAAATGCATCGATCTTCTTTACGAACCAGGTCTCCAAGCCATAAAGGAAAATTGAGAATACCAACTTTCGCAGTAGACGCACTTTTGTCTTGCGACGAATACCGTAGTTGTTCCAAATTTCTTAAGGTCAGTCATTGCACTTTTGGCCATACCAGCTCTACGACGTACTTCCTCTATTCTGTTGCCCTTAGCAGTAATAAGCGATCCCAAGCAATTAAACTGCTTCAGTTTAACGAAACCAATGAGTGCACCTGTAGTTGGAAGAACTTGAGCTCGGTCCACCACCACTATACTTTGGTTTTCGAATGGTTGCTTTTAAGACCGAGTTTCGAGCCTTCTACTTCGACTTCCTACAGCAGGATGGCCATTTCCACTTTAGTTCTTCAGTGTCGTGTCATCAACGTATCTTAGATTGGTGATTTTCTGGCCACCTACTGTAGCGCCACCGACCCAGTCCTCCAGTGCCTTCCTTATTTGAAATTATAATATATTCGGCGTATATATTAAAAAGTTTTGGTGATAGAATGCCACCCTGGCTCACGCCTCGTTCTGTGTGGAATGGACCCGAGTGAAGCTTTTCCATTTTCACGAAGCTCGTGCCATCAAGGTACAAATTCTGGATCAGGAAGGTGAGGTGTGAAGGAACTCCCATGTTCACTAGCACATCTAGCATGTCAGTCCATGACACGCAATGGAACGCCACAAAACACAAGACCAGCGGTATGTTAAATTCGCGAAATTTTTCTGATCGCGGGTGCCTCAAAACCTGCCTGTACACTCGCTATCTGGTGATCTATGAACACTGACAGTCGCATGTTACAATAAGACTTGACATTAATCTATAATATAATAAAACTGCAACGGGGCCGAATCTGTACATGGAATATTTTTGGAAAATAATAACTGTGGTGGACATTACTAACGATACAGAGGCCAAAACAACAACTTTTGGATTTTTTGTCTGTCTGTCTGTATGTTCGCGCATCACGCAAAAACTACCGGAACATATAGGATACTGTTTATCCAAGAAAATTCAAGAGTTCCCGTGGGAAAATCAAAAGTATGCATTTATTGAATGGCTCATCAGGTAAATGTTGCTTGACCTATTGCAATTAAGTTTAACATGTTGATACCTCGCGAACTAAAACTGGGACATTATAAATCCCAAAAAAATTAAGGGTTCCTGCAGGAATGGAAAAAAAAAGGATCTTTAGAATGGCTCAACGTGACAATATGAAACCTTTACATTGCGATGTGGTGTTTTGACCATAATTACATAGTTGGGTATTCTTTATCCCGGAAAACTAAATAGGTCCCGTGGAAAATTAGATCTATCTATACATATAATAGTATCGATTTAAAATTTCATACTTTTGAGTGAATTTCTTTTAAGTATTTTTCAGCATACGCTAATTTACACAACTCTAACTCTGGAACTATGCCACGTAGCGATATGTTTCATAGACTAACATATAGGTATTTTTTTAAATTTTCCAATCGTGTAAAAAAAACGCACAAGTCAAGTTGTGCATCTTTTAACAAGAGGCAAAGATATGGGAACTCTTCTGACGGCTACTGTTTGCGTGTGCCAGTTGCTCTTCGCCTGGGCTGCAATGTCTGTGAACCTCATCAATGTATTTGAGAATCAATGTATTGGCCATCACGGTCGTTGTTTGTGAAGACTCCCACGTCGCCATGCCCTTAATGACCTCACTCGGAGGGCACTGGTCTCGGCCAGATGGAATATTCCATCTTTAATGCAGCCGCCGGGCTTTAGTCGATTTGATAGCAAAAGGTCGGACGGTTTAAACAGGTGCCATGGCAGAGAGGAGAGTGCCTGCTTTGGGATGCACGTGCGTTAGCACTTTTTGCGCCTCACACCTCAAGCGTCCGTTCGAGGAAAATTACTGCTTCGTGCCGCTGGTCTGTGAGACAACCGGTTGCTGAACCCTCAAAGGCCTTTGCCTTCATTATGGAGATTGGTCGTCGCCTTAAGAGAGGGGATGTGATGCCCGCTCCGAATCCTACCTGCTGCTATGGTTGTCTATTGCCATCTAGTGCGTTATGGGCTCCTTTATAGCTGATACGACTCGGGAATTTGACCCATATTAATATTTTTAGGAAATTTTATTTCCCGACTAGCTTTCCCCGACATAGTTCCTGAGGTACCTGGAGAAAACTCATGTCCACGCTTGCGAGCCGGTTGCGGCTCGCGCACCACTCACCCTCAAAAAGAGTCGTAAAATCTATGTCCACGCGGGCGAAATCGCGGGCAAAAGCTAGTACTTTAATATTTATTATTATGTAAAAAATTCTTTCCAGTTATCATGGATGCTTCGTCGTCATGCTTTTTGAGTACTCTACATAACTGCAGCGGCCAGCCGAGGAGGCATTGATGGACGAACGTGTAAGTGTGGACCGCGGCGAATCCGCGGCACACATACGTAAGTCCATCAATGCCTAGTTGTGGCCAAGGCTTGTTTAGTACTTTTCTCAAATAATGCGCGGAAATTAAAACTTCAATAATTACTTTTTAAAATCAATGACGAACAACCAACAACAATAATTTTCAACGCGCCAAAGTGTTCATTTGTTTTTTTTATTAAATAAACAGCGTTCTATTTGCAAGTTAGTTCGAAATTTAAATAAAATCTTTGATAAGTTACCTCCTTGGTTGCCATGTTTCAGAGTAAAATATAGTTTCATTTTTAAATTACACGACACATATGAGTTTACATAGTAATTTATAGGCCGCTAAACACGACAGATACGGATTTTCATACAACTTTTGCCGGCCGCAGCACGCATGTTTTTGGCCAGTACAGCATTTGGATTTATCTCGAAGAAGATTGTCAAAATAATGCTCAAATTTCCAAGCACGTTTGAGAAAATAATATTTGCTTATTATGTTCTACAGAGAACTATGGTGCAATGTGCTGAATATTTATTTAAAAAAGTACTTCTACACTTGGCTCCGCCTTAGATCTCATATATTTTTACGCGAGTGTCACGAGACTTGGCAAATTTTTACAAAAAAAAATGTTGATGGGACACGTTTCTTTTTCTTCATCATATCAGCAGAAAGACGTCCACCGCTGGACTGGCTAAGTTGGCCCCCCCCCCACGGATTTCCACGACGACCGGTCCTGCGCTGCCCGCATCTAGAGACTTCCCACGATGGGTGGGTTTCCACAGGTCGTCGGTCTACTTCGTGGGAGGCCTTCCTACGTTACGTTTTCCGGTGAGCGGTCGCCACTCGAGAACTTCCCTTTCTTTTTCTTAGGTATTTTCCTTTTGTACCCGATTGCGAAGGACGGTTATGTTTTTACAGTGTATGTATGTTTATTGATTTATTTACTCGGCGCGCCCGCAGCCCGCAGCCTGCCGCCTGCAGGCGCGACGGCGCGATGGATTGCGGAGTGTTCACCTTCCACTTTTTATAATTTTTAGTATTTGTTGTTACACGAGTAGCGCACAGTAACAGACATACAAGTGTCGCAATAAATTTGTCTGAGTCCCGGCAGTGCTCGCCACTCGCCGCGCAGGATACATTTTTACCCGACTGGCCAAAAAGAGGGGTTAAGTTTTATAATTTTGGCGTGCGAGGTGTCGTTAGATTCGTACCTATCGACCACGTGACCACGTGACCACGTGACCACGTGAGTGAAATAACATACATTTTTACCCGACTGGCCAAAAACGTGGGGTTAAGTTATTATGCAGTCGGGTTTTTAATTTTTAATCAATTTGTAACTTGGTTCTTTGGCGGTTCTAATTCTTGTACGATGGTACCATATTGTTACGGGAGAGTCACGTGAGTTGTCGAATTTTTTTTATGGGATCTCGTTTGTTTTTGTTAGATACTTTCCTTTTTAGGGTTCCGTACCTCAGAAGTTAAAAACGGAACCACAATTGCATCACTCGCGTATCTGTCTGTCTGTCCGTCTATCCGTCCGTCCACAAACCATATATCTAGATAGACTACGCGAGTGTATGTACTTCGCGTGTCCAAACTAGGTTTATAACACTTAGTTGACTCTGGCCTACGCTCAGTCCGCGCTTGCTGTTCGCCGAGGAAAGACGTGAATAAAATTCGAGTAAAATGCCGAATTGCGCGGTTATAAACTGTAGAAACTCCACATCTGTGAGTCGCCAAGTTCGCGGATATGTTTCCTTCCACCGGTAAGTAATTTTCTAATCAGAGTATGCATTATTTAATTAAAAATCAAATAAAGAATATTTGTGGAAAACGAACGTGACAAACATGGATGCCAAATCATACGGAATGATTCAGAATACATTGCGGCTTTTACTTGGCGCAATAGAGATGGCATCGTATGTTAACATGCAATGAATTGCGTTTTCTCATTTTTCTGTTCTCATTTTTCTGTCAAATTTTGTGGTTAGTGATGTTCATTCGATGCAACCGTTCTCGATTCAAATCGATTTTGTAATCCGACAGAAAAATGATAATTTGAATGAGCAGTTTTCTAGCATAAACAAAGAAAAAAAGCATAGATTTTTTGTCATTTAATACGTAGATACTAAAATAATGGTTCTTTGTTGTTTGTTTTTTTTTCAGTTTTCCAAGTGACCCGAACATAAAAGAAAAATGGATCGAGGCAACGGGAAATAAAGATTGGTTTCCAACAAAATAACGATTGCAATTTGAAATACGCGGACAAACATACATCCACTTGTAAAATTGGCACACGTGTTTAGAAGCCCATATAGACTAACATATATGAATACTGTGCTATTCTGACAATATTACATACATACGAGTCGAATTGATAACCTCCTTTTTTTTGAAGTCGGTTAAAAAACCAAATAATTTTAGATTTATCATTCCTCTGTCATTTTATCATTCCTCTGTCGATGAACTAAAATAATCGATTACAAAGTCGATATTATAAAATTATTATTTTTACTCACATAACCACCACATAACAAAATTAAAATACCTATCTTTGGGGTAGTGAATTAATAATATGAAAAATCATAATTTAATAAAATGTTTTGTCCGTGCCGAAAGGCGGCGGCGGGGTCTTTGAATCGTTTACGCGCGGACGGGTAGTTCCCATCACTAAATCACTCATGTGACGTCACAGTAGGTAGAAAAATAATGGCACGCTTGGTTTCTATACAGAGGAATGAGACAAGCGTAGTCGTGCGTCCGTCTATCACAGCTAATTTGCTCCGAAATTACTCGACCAATTGAGTTGAAATTTGGTATACGTATATGAATCGGTGACTCAAAGCAGACGTATAACGTAAAAAAATAATTTTAAATATGAGGGGCCACTTTTAGGGGGTAAATTAGAAAATAAAAAAAAAGGTTCTAAAACTTTATCGTTGTAAGAATCTCATATATATATTATATACAATTATAAAGTAAATAGTTTTGAAAAAATTGACCATCCCTCCTTAGTTTCTTAACTACTGAGCCTAAAATCTTAAAAAAATCCCAGTATATGCGGTTAAATGCATAGATTACATAAAAACCTATGAGAAAATCTGAATTCTTTCTGTTGCGTAGTCAAAGTTTTAGTGCAGAACCCTGTTTTTGTGACCCCAAGTCGCACTTGGCCAGTTTTTTCTTCGGCGCTACTGATTACTTCTGATGTTTGTACGATGGCTTTTGATTGACGCAAAGCTCTCTTACTTTGATCAACCCCGCCTCCCCTCCCTCACGGGTGAAGTTCCAAGGGGTAATCTACCTACAGCAAGTATGGTGTTTGAGACTTCTCCCTTTTGTACCCTCCCAAACACCTATCCCCATGCCAAATTGCAACTTTAGGAGTCACTTGGAAGTGATCTACTAATTTATGATCAGTGAGTGAGTGAATGAGTGACGACATATCGATACTTCGACAAGATGTTTTAAAAATTTTTAAAGGTAGAAACTTGTGATTTGGAATATACGCTGTCTGTATTACGTACACAATAATATAAAATTCAGGCAGTTCCTTTGGTGCCTAACAAAGATATCACGAGCTCGAGAATGCGTTGACTTGCTTCGGGAAAAGGGAACGAAAGACATAAGGGTGTAAAACCTCGTGTACTCGTCGTGTGGTCGTGTCGTAGTGTCGTCGTGTCGTCGTGTCGTCGTGTGGTCGTGTGGTCGTGTCGTAGTGTCGTCGTGTCGGCTGGAACTTGGCGGCAAAACATCAACATAAATATGAGCGAGCGCGCGGCGGCGGCGGCGCCGTTCCGTATTGCGTTAATAGTTTTCAACCGACTCCAAAGAAGAGGTCTGAAATATTTTTTTTTTTGTTTCATATGTATGTAACGCTATTTCTGTAACGATTGTGAACCGATTCTAATGTTTTTTTATTATTAAAAGCTGTTAAGTCACTGTTTAGAAAATTTACAAAATAACCCTTCTTCTCGCGCAGTCAGGTAAAAAATAGTTAAAATTGAGTGGGTTATTGATACGATTGAAGTCGGTTTTCAACGTATTCAGCGCGATCACCTATCGAGACACACGGCAGGGTGTCTGCCAAGTTCAAGCTAGTGAGTATCTCTTGGTATTTCTTGTCATTTCATTATAACTGATTTCACAGCTGAGATTGGCGAAGGATACATTAACCTACCCGCGAGCACACGAAGGAAGGACTGTTGCTGTTGCCGTCGCCAAGTTTTATTGGAATACATTATTTTACTAAAGAATTCAATTATCAAAGTCATAAACTACATTTATATTAATTGACATGTAGTTATTATACGCTGAATCCCTCATCTATATTGAATTTTAGATAAAACGTTTCATCGTGTCGACATAAAAACGGATTGCCCAATTCGCTGTGAAGCGGAGCGGCCACACAGGTGATTGTGTCGGGGTCGACCAGAGCGACGACGCTTAGCGGCCGCAAAGGTGATTGTGTCGGGGTCGACCAGAGCGACGACGCTTAGCGGCCGCAAAGGTGATTGTGTCGGGGTCGACCAGAGCGACGACGCTTAGCGGCCGCAAAGGTGATTGTGTCGGGGTCGACCAGAGCGACGACGCTTAGCAGCCACAAAGGTGATTGTGTCGGGGTCGACCAGAGCGACGACGCTTAGCGGCCGCAAAGGTGATTGTGTCGGGGTCGACCAGAGCGACGACGCTTAGCGGCCGCAAAGGTGATTGTGTCGGGGTCGACCAGAGCGACGACGCTTAGCGGCCACAAAGGTGATTGTGTCGGGGTCGACCAGAGCGACGACGCTTAGCGGCCGCAAAGGTGATTGTGTCGGGGTCGACCAGAGCGACGACGCTTAGCGGCCACAAAGGTGATTGTGTCGGGGTCGACCAGAGCGACGACGCTTAGCGGCCGCAAAGGTGATTGTGTCGGGGTCGACCAGAGCGACGACGCTTAGCGGCCGCAAAGGTGATTGTGTCGGGGTCGACCAGAGCGACGACGCTTAGCGGCCACAAAGGTGATTGTGTCGGGGTCGACCAGAGCGACGACGCTTAGCGGCCACAAAGGTGATTGTGTCGGGGTCGACCAGAGCGACGACGCTTAGCGGCCGCAAAGGTGATTGTGTCGGGGTCGACCAGAGCGACGACGCTTAGTGGCCACAAAGGTGATTGTGTCGGGGTCGACCAGAGCGACGACGCTTAGCGGCCACAAAGGTGATTGTGTCGGGGTCGACCAGAGCGACGACGCTTAGCGGCCACAAAGGTGATTGTGTCGGGGTCGACCAGAGCGACGACGCTTAGCGGCCACAAAGGTGATTGTGTCGGGGTCGACCAGAGCGACGACGCTTAGCGGCCGCAAAGGTGATTGTGTCGGGGTCGACCAGAGCGACGACGCTTAGCGGCCGCAAAGGTGATTGTGTCGGGGTCGACCAGAGCGACGACGCTTAGCGGCCGCAAAGGTGATTGTGTCGGGGTCGACCAGAGCGACGACGCTTAGCGGCCACAAAGGTGATTGTGTCGGGGTCGACCAGAGCGACGACGCTTAGCGGCCGCAAAGGTGATTGTGTCGGGGTCGACCAGAGCGACGACGCTTAGCGGCCACAAAGGTGATTGTGTCGGGGTCGACCAGAGCGACGACGCTTAGCGGCCGCAAAGGTGATTGTGTCGGGGTCGACCAGAGCGACGACGCTTAGCGGCCACAAAGGT
Source organism: Coleophora flavipennella (assembly GCA_947284805.1). Classification (NCBI taxonomy): domain Eukaryota; kingdom Metazoa; phylum Arthropoda; class Insecta; order Lepidoptera; family Coleophoridae; genus Coleophora; species Coleophora flavipennella. The sequence continues at coordinate 52,197 of OX369283.1, forward strand.
GATTGTGTCGGGGTCGACCAGAGCGACGACGCTTAGCGGCCGCAAAGGTGATTGTGCCGGGGTCGACCAGAGCGACGACGCTTAGCGGCCGCAAAGGTGATTGTGTCGGGGTCGACCAGAGCGACGACGCTTAGCGGCCACAAAGGTGATTGTGTCGGGGTCGACCAGAGCGACGACGCTTAGCGGCCGCAAAGGTGATTGTGTCGGGGTCGACCAGAGCGACGACGCTTAGCGGCCACAAAGGTGATTGTGTCGGGGTCGACCAGAGCGACGACGCTTAGCGGCCGCAAAGGTGATTGTGTCGGGGTCGACCAGAGCGACGACGCTTAGCGGCCGCAAAGGTGATTGTGTCGGGGTCGACCAGAGCGACGACGCTTAGCGGCCACAAAGGTGATTGTGTCGGGGTCGACCAGAGCGACGACGCTTAGCGGCCACAAAGGTGATTGTGTCGGGGTCGACCAGAGCGACGACGCTTAGCGGCCGCAAAGGTGATTGTGTCGGGGTCGACCAGAGCGACGACGCTTAGCGGCCACAAAGGTGATTGTGTCGGGGTCGACCAGAGCGACGACGCTTAGCGGCCACAAAGGTGATTGTGTCGGGGTCGACCAGAGCGACGACGCTTAGCGGCCACAAAGGTGATTGTGTCGGGGTCGACCAGAGCGACGACGCTTAGCGGCCGCAAAGGTGATTGTGTCGGGGTCGATCAGAGCGACGACGCTTAGCGGCCACAAAGGTGATTGTGTCGGGGTCGACCAGAGCGACGACGCTTAGCGGCCGCAAAGGTGATTGTGTCGGGGTCGACCAGAGCGACGACGCTTAGCGGCCACAAAGGTGATTGTGTCGGGGTCGACCAGAGCGACGACGCTTAGCGGCCGCAAAGGTGATTGTGTCGGGGTCGACCAGAGCGACGACGCTTAGCGGCCACAAAGGTGATTGTGTCGGGGTCGACCAGAGCGACGACGCTTAGCGGCCACAAAGGTGATTGTGTCGGGGTCGACCAGAGCGACGACGCTTAGCGGCCACAAAGGTGATTGTGTCGGGGTCGACCAGAGCGACGACGCTTAGCGGCCGCAAAGGTGATTGTGTCGGGGTCGACCAGAGCGACGACGCTTAGCGGCCACAAAGGTGATTGTGTCGGGGTCGACCAGAGCGACGACGCTTAGCGGCCACAAAGGTGATTGTGTCGGGGTCGACCAGAGCGACGACGCTTAGCGGCCGCAAAGGTGATTGTGTCGGGGTCGACCAGAGCGACGACGCTTTCAAGGAAAACTTTCCTTTTCACCTGCGCGAAAGATTTGTTTAAGAATGAACATTCATAGAAGAAATGGTTTCAATAGCAAATGGAGAATATGTAAAGCGGCTGTAAGGGGCGGGACGGCTCGCTCGCTGGCATCGCCCGCTGTCGCCGCTTTTCACAAATGATCCCTTCGAATGACTCTAACCGCCTTGGAGCCGTAACGGTTCATTACCTTCATGTCAGTAGGTCACAGGTTCGATTTCCGATCAAGTCTAACTTTGTGAGACTTTGTAAAGTTGGTGGAAGGGCTTTTATAAGCCCGCCTGGCTACCTACCACCAACTTATGTAAGTTTTTTTTATTTACAATTGATGAGCTCTTGGCATCACCTCACCTGATGAAAGTAACGATAATGCCGGGGACGGAAGCCAGCTCCCCGAACACCGAACGCGATGAGGAGCTGACTGTCTCGTCGTGAAGCCGGAACACGTCGATGTTGTTAACATTGCCGCCGAACAGCATTGATGTGTTAAGGCTTAAAGCGCAAAGTAGTTATACCTATCTACTTTGTGCTTGAAGATAAGATAGACAGTTCCCCATCGCGTTGGGGAATCTTGGTAGGCCTGCTTCCATCTTTGGCATCATCGTCACTTACTGTCAGGTGCGATGATTCCAACGGCTTACCAAATGGAGATTATAAAAATCGATCCCCATCAGAATCTCAACTTAGCTTTAACGTGTAAAATTTTACTACTTTTACTAACAAATAGGTGTCATTATTTTGTGTATCATGCATCATGCGTCTACTTCTTCATTGTTTGTGTATCATGCATCACGCGTCTACATCTTCATTGTTTGTGTATCATGCATCACGCGTCCGCATCTTCATTGTTTGTGTATCATGCATCACGCGTCCGCATCTTCATTGTTTGTGTATCATTCATCACGCGTCCGCATCTTCATTGTTTGTGTATCATGCATAACACGTCTGCATCTTCATTGTTTGTGTAATATGCATCACGCGTCTGCATCTTTACTGTTTGTGTATCATGCATCACGCGTCTGCATCTTCATTGTTTGTGTAATATGCATCATGCGTCTGAATCTTTACTGTTTGTGTATCATGCATCACGCGTCTGCATCTTCATTGTTTGTGTAATATGCATCACGCGTCTGCATCTTCATTATTTGTGTATCAAGCATCACGCGTCTGCATCTTCATTGTTTGCCATTTCTTTGCATTTCGGAGCAATCTGTTTGTTCTACGCCTAAATGGCTGAAAGGATTTGGATTAAAATTGGGCAGTATATTGATCAAAGACTGGATTAACATAAAGGCTAACTTTCATTTTGCACGCGCGAGCCCCTGGCACCCTCTAATGGAATCCTAAAAACAATATCCACGTCGCCGAAATCGCTGGCAAAAGTCCTTATAGTGATTCGTCTTTACTGAATAATGTCATGGAAGCAAATTTTAGCTGACGCATATTATTAATATTGTGCTCAAATATGATCACGTTCCAACCTCTAAATTATACTAGCTGTAATGTTGCCTATGACTTGACTGGGAAAACACAGTAAAAAAATCAAACCTAAGAATTATTTCTTTATGAAGCATACGCAGATAACAAAGGAATCTTGATCCGAATTTGTTAAATTCCTACCAACGAAATTTTAAGGAGAATTTTTCCCTTGAATTACAAAATACAAGAAACAAAATCAAAAATTAAACGGTAGTTAAAAAGCTTTATCCTGACTACGGATTACTTTTTAACCGTAGTCAAGTGAAATATCTAGATCACACCATAAAACGACTGGATTGACACCTTTCTCGTACTTGTCAAGAAATTCAGAATACATGGCGTCCTAGGTACTTACCTAGCGGTCGTTTGGACAACGACTGCATTCAGCTTCGGGCGCTGCCGCCGGGTGAATGGTGATCCGAAAATGTTTAAATCGTTTCATTTGCGCTCGATGATAATAATGCAACTATCTATGATAATGAAAACGAAGAATGCAAATTACTCACTTATAATTCGCCTTCATTGATATTCAGTCGTCCCCCATGGCCTCCCCCCGCCCGCGTCCATGCCGCTGGCCCCGTCTCACATTCATTATAGCTGTTGATATTCTCACAGAGATGTCTCTTACTGACACAAGCAGAAGTAATTCGATCCTCCGCCCGGAACAGGGAGCCCCGAGCCCGGAGCCCGGAGCCCCGAGCCCGGCGCCCGGAGTGCGGCGGTACACCTCTCGTCTGCCGTGTCGTCTACTCTCTCCATCCTATTCTACTGTGAGAGCACCAGAGCACTACTTTTTATCTCAGCACGGTGACAAATAGTTAAAGAATTTTTATAGCACTCAGTAAAATCAAGCTATTGAAATAATTCTAAATATTACTACCTACTACTTAACCTATAAAGGCGTATATTTTCAAATCTTTGAGTACAATAGCGTTTAAGATTCAGATTCGCACATGTATTTGACATAGAGGTACAATGCAATACAACATATTAAAACAGGAAAGGAAAAATGCAACTAAAATTGTTTGTACCTGTAGTTATTAAATAAAAATGTTTGATGACCCTGTCCTACTTACGAGTATAGTGGGTTGCGTTTAGTGCAATGTCAAACAGGACCCTTTCAGCATGTGGTACAGCCGGAGCTACAGGTTTTCGAACGTGCCCTTAAGTGCAGCGCGCTTTAATACCAAGTTCACCGAGATAAAATAGAGCAAATTCAAAGAAAATTTATGAAATTTCTGGTTAGTCGTGGTTTAATATAGCGTTCTAACCTTGATAACAAAGCTAAAATTCATAATTTATTACCTCTAGAAGACAGGCGGTTAACATTGGATGTAAGATTACTGCAGCAGATAATATCTGGTGAGATTGATTGTCCTGAACTACTACAGCGAATTCATCTTCGTGCAGTTCCATAACGCCTCCGAAGTCGTCCGATATTTAATATTCCATTCTCAAGAACAAAGCACGCTGACCAATCGATTATGGTTAGATGTCTTTCAGAATACAATATGTATTTCTCAAGTATTGACATATTTTACGAACAGCGCAACCAATTCTGGAAATCATAATTAAAATTAAAATAAACATTCATTCACACACGCATACACACACTCACACACTCTCACACACACACTAACACTAACAAACAACAAATCTGATGTAGTCGATTGCAAACTCAAACTCAAAAGGCTTTATTTGCTAGAACACTGTAGGTACATGATCTTGATATTTTCTTAGTGCAAGCGTTCAACCTGCAGGCAAGTGTGCTAACATAAAGAAATTTAAGTCTTTATATTTTTTCCTATCAACAATGATGGTAGTATCGTCCGCAAAAAGTATAAAATCCTCCGAAGACGAGTTTGGCAGGTCATTTATGTAGAGAAGAAAAAGAAAAGGGCCTAGAATACTGCCCTGCGGAACCCCGTTTTTATTGACTACAAAATCAGATCTATAAACATTCTTAGTTAGTTTACGGTTGGCTTCTGAGAGTTTTGTTATTTTTGTACATTGTTGCCGATTAGTCAAGTAACTTTGTAGCCAATCGTACGCTTACACATAATTACACCATAATTTTCCAATTTTTGAAGTAACTTTGAATGGTTTACGAAATCGAAAGCTATGCTCATGTCTATAAAGACGGACACTACGTTGGATTTTTTGTTTAAAGATTCTGATACAAACTTTACAAGGTTAAAACAAGCAAGGGCAGTGGAACTTCCTTTGCGGAAACCAAATTGTTGGGGATTCAAAACTTCATGTTTGTCCAAAAAATCACTAAGCCATGCAAGAAAAGCTTTTTCTATTATTTTCGACAGAATTGGAATAATAGTTATCGGTCTATAGTTATTTGGATCTTCTAGCCCTTTTTAAAGAGTATCGTCTACAAAAGACATATTTATTATATGCGCTAGAGGAAAACTAATATAATTTGCACACGACTTTAGAAATTTTGTAGTAATGCATTATCCACTTGTTTTCGTGTTTTTTAATGACATAATAATTTTGAAAATCTCATGTTTGTCTACAGGTTTTAAGAACATTGATTGTGGGTTGAAAGTTAATGATTTTGTAGTTTCAGTTACTTTATTAGAATACTGCAGGTTCGTCAAAATTGTGAAATAATTATTAATACATTACATAATATGTATATTAACAATCACATTGATATTGGAAATTTAAATAATAATACTTTTTCTAACCCTATTGAATGTCAATAAGGTTAGAAAAAGTCTGATTATTTAAATTTCCAATATCAATGTCATTGTTAATAAATTTATTAGATATATTAGATTAGATGAGATTAAATTCCAAGTTGTCTTACATTTATTTTTACTTTTATTGATATATATACTGCTTGATATTTTTGAGAGTATTTTATACACTTTTTAAATATTTTATTGTATTGCATGTAATTATTTTTATGTGCTAATTTATTTGTTTTAAATAACCTATATTTATTATAAAGAATTCGTTTGTATTTGCTAGATCTTTTTAATCCCTTTGTCAACTATCTAAGTTTAGAGGGCCTGTTACTTAGTTTTACTTTAATTATAGGAAAGCACAGATTGTAATATAAACGTAAGTCATCATAAAAAAATGAAAATGCTGCTTCCATATACGTAGCGCTCAAAACACTTGAAAATGAAAGAGACGAAATGCATTCACAGAATTTCCTGACATTGTCAGCACAGTAGTCCCGCTTTAGCTCAAACCATGTTAAGTAGGCTTGTTTCTGGTTAGATTTAAACAATAAACTCTGCGCTGTTTCATGATCTGACAGCCCAAATTCGTGTATTTCTGCCTTAACTTTTTCATATTAGTCGCAAATTGGTCCAGACAAGAACTAAGTCTGGTTGGCTTATTTTTAAGTGTCTGAAAATTGTGGTTCTGTAGAGTGCTGATGAGGTCCTTAGCAAACGTAGTTGGTTTAAGAATGTCGATATTCCAATCACCGCATATGACTAACCTTATTCTTTACTAGCTTTTGCCCGCGGCTTCGCCCGCGTGGACATAACTTTTATGACTCTTTTTGAGGGTGAGTGGTGCGAGAACCGCAATCAGCTCTCAAGCGTGGACATGAGTTTTCTCCAGGTACCTCAGGGACTGTATCGGGCTATTCGGATTAGCAGTCATTGTCACTTCCTACCCCCTCAACAAATTCTATACAAAAATTAACTTTAATCCGTTGCTCCGTTGCGACGGCACCGACGTGCTCGAGCGTAGAAAACAGTTATCCCCAGATCACTCGGGAACTATGTCAGGATATACTTATTAGTAAATTATATCATTTTCCACCTCATCTCTGTGCTAAAAATCACATCATCTCATTTTTTCGTTACGATTTTAAATAACTTAACAAACAAAGAGTATTGTTTTAGTTTCTTCAGGAACTGCATCGGGCTATGATAATTTCCACAGATATAAAGTTGACTATTTCATTCCCTGTGATAAAGGCTACCTGCATGCCAAATTTCATCAAGATTGGTAGAGGTGTTGAGTGTGAATAGGTAACAAACAAACAAACACATTTTTAATTTCTGATTTCTAAATCTTAAATAACATATAGAGCGTCGGTGGCAGAACGGTTGGGGCCACTATCTCCTGTCCGGAAGGCCGTGGTTCGATTGCTGCCACTTAACAATATCTATACGAATATCGATTTCATACTGGTATGTACGTTTATCCGACGCTCTTACGGTGACAAAAACATCGTGAGGAAACCTGCACACGCCTGCGTAGAAACTCGAAGCTTATGTGTGAAGTCAATCGACCCGCAATGGGCCCGCGTGATCGTCTAAGGCCTGATCGCCTTAACTCAGGGCAGGTCGAGCCCCTTGGTGGGGACGTATATAAACTGATATGATGAAATAACACATATACCTTTAATATCGAAAAACTCAATCATTGTATCAATCTAGTAATAAAACTTCCTAAAAATATTAATATCGGTCAAATCCTTGAGTCTTATCAGCTCCAAAGTAGCCCATCACGCACTTCTCGTTGCCGCTCTGGATGGCAATAGACAACCTAAGCAGCAGGTAGGACCTCACGTCACATCTCCTCTCTCGAAGGCGACGGCCAATCTCCTTTGTGAAGGCAAAGGCCTCTGAGGGTTCAGCAGCCGATTGTCTCACAGACCAGCGGCACAAAGCAGTAATTTGCCTTCAAGACCGAGTACTTATAATGCTTCTTTCTCGCCGCAAATTGAGCAGCAGTACCGTACAGGTGAGAAGTGAGGCAGAAAAAGTAGAGTCCCAAAGCAGGCACGTTTCTCTCTGGCATAGCACTTGTTTAAACCCTCCGGCCTTTTGCCATCACATCGACTAAAGCCCAGTGGCTGCATCAAAGATGGAATATTCCATCTGGCTGATACCAGTGCCCTCTGAGTGAGGTCATTAAGTAATTGGTGACGTGGAAATCTTCACAAACAACGACCGCAACTCAGTGAGTGATGGCCAATTGCCTCCACCGTGGACCCGCAAATACATTGATGAGGTTTACAGATATTGATATTGCAGGCGGAGAGCAACTGCCACACGCAAATAGTCGCCGTCAGAAGAGTTTCCATATCTGTGCCTCCTGTTAAAAGAAGCTAAACTCGATTTATGTGTTTTAAATTTTTTTACACGATTGCAATCTATAAAAAATACCTATCTGTTCGTCTATGAAACACATCGCTACGTGCCATAGTACCAGAGAGTTATGTAAAAAGTGTATGCTGAAAAATACATAAAAGAAATCCACTCAAAAGTATGAAATAATATTTTAATGTTTTAATACTACATAAGCGCGTTTTATTATCCCTGCAGCGCCATCTATTGATATTCTGCTGTTATGATTGTAATGTGTGGTATGTGTAGCTAATATTGGGGAAAAAGTACTCTATTGTTATTATTATAAGTATCGATAGATCTAATTTCCCACGGGACCTCTTTAGTTTTCCGAAATAAAGAATACCCAACTATGCAATGATGGTCAAAACACACCATCCCAATGTAAAGGTTTCATATTGTTACGTTGAGCCATTCTAAAGATACCATTTTTTTGCATTCCTGCAGGAACCCTTAATTTTTTTAGGATTCACAATGTCCCAGTTTTAGTTCGCGATATAGGGTATCAACGTGTAAAGTTCAATTGTAATAGATCAAGCAACATTTGCGTGGTGAGCCATTCTATAAATGAATACTTTTGATTTTTCCACGGGAACTCTTGAATTTTCCGGGATAAAAAGTATCCTATATGTTAACCCGGGTGTCACAAAAATACCATAGCAACAAATAAAACATATGTGTCAGTTGGGAAAAAGTCGTTTCTCTGTAAGCTTCTAAAATAATATCCAAAACATCGTGGCGACCGTGGTAGCTTCCTGAAGCTGCAATCTACATTAAAAAATTACAATGGATTGTTTGAAGCGTAAACGTACTCAACTCCGTCGCGAATTCACAAAATTGGAAAAGACATTTTTGTCCGCATTTGACAGCGCCGAGGAAGACATAGAACCTATCTTTACGACCCTAAATGGAGTCGCAACAGCCTTGTTCGATGTAGAAGCGAAATTAACGGACGCGTTTTGCGAATCGAAAGATTTCGATGAAGCTGCCTTCGAAGAGGATCAGGACAAGGCTTTGGAGTACAAGTTACGATGGGACGTGATTAGCACCAAGTACAAATCTCTCAAGCCGACACCTATCGTTTCAACGTCAAGATGTAACAGCCAAGTTTCATTGAAATCGGATGCTTCGATCGACGTTAACACAGTGCGCTCAAATCGACATGTGAACACTAAGAACGTGAAGATGCCCAAGCTCGAGTTGGCCAAATTTGATGGAGATGTCAAAAACTGGATACAATTTTGGGGCCAGTTCAGCAAGATTCACGAGGACGCCGGTACTGACGCCATAGATAAATTTCAATATCTTATACAGTCGACTACAGAGAATAGCCCTGCTCGTCAACTTGTTATAAGCTACCCACCGAGTGCAGCCAACTATCCAAAAGCTATTGATGCTCTCAAGGCTCGCTTTGCCCGGGATGACATGTTGATAGAAACATATGTGCGAGGCCTACTCAGTTTGGTTTGGTCACAGTTGAAAGGTGATACTTCGTGCAATTTATCACGCCTCTACGACAACCTACAAACGCATCTTCAAGCTTTGGAAACACTGAATGTTACTACAGATAAGTTTGCCTCTATTCTATATCCGATGATAGAAAGTGCGCTACCCGAAGACATACTTAGATCATGGAATCGCATTCGGTCAAAACGCGAGTTTCCCCGTGAAGAGGTAGATGATGAACTTAGCAGACTCATGTCCTTCCTCAGATCAGAAGTAGAATTAGAGGAACTCATAAATATGGCTCGGCAAGGGTTTTCGCAATCTGACTCAACTAATATTCCTTCCGTTTCGCAGCCAACCGCCTGTTTTGTCTCGGAAACTAAAAAAGAAGTTCATGCTTCTTGTTCAAATACTGGAACTAATCCAATATTATGTTTGTGGTGCGACAAAGAAACTCATACAAGCACTGAATGCCACAAAGCGTCGAGAATGTCGCCAAAAGAACGAATCGAATTCGTAAAATCCAAGAAAGCATGCCTAATTTGTTTAAAACAGTCGCACATTACAAAAAGATGCAGATATTTTCCAAAATGTTTGTTTTGTAAGAAACGTCACGTCACCCTTATGTGTCAAACTCTGCCAGAGAGAAAGGATTCGTCAGAACCCGAAAGAAGATCGAATAATTTACTATGTCAACTCAAATCGACTACCTTGTTGCAAACTTTAGCGATAAAACTCATTTCGGACAACAAGGAGATTTTTGTAAGAGTACTTATCGATTCTGGGGCTCAACGTTCGTACATCAAAAAAGATTTAGCTAGACAACTAGGTTTAAAGCCCGTTCGTGTGGAGAAACTTACGCACTGCTTATTTGGTGGCATCGAAACTTGTACTGAAAATCATTCGGTCTACGATGTCTGTCTAAAAAGCCTGTGTAATGACTTTTCTTTACAAATTTCTGTTTTAGGACAAGAAAATATTTGCGGTATTTTGCCTAAAGTTAGGTCTGATGTTTTGATTGAGCAACTACGACAGAAGGGTATAATTTCGACGGAATCGACGGCAACTCCTGACGATGTGACTCTTCTTATTGGTGCTGACTTCTCAGGTATGCTAATGACTGGTAATTTTTTACAACTCGACAGTCAATTAACCGCAGTTCAGACTAAAATGGGCTGGACGATTCAAGGTCCCGTCACGACTGGTGTCTATACGACGTCGATGATGACGAACCTTCACAGCTCTTTTAGACCAGAAATATCGGACTTGTGGGATTTAGAAATTCTGGGTATCCGGGACCCCAGTGAACAAGTTTCAAAGCAGTCTCGAGACAAGGAAGTATTACAACGTTTCAATGAAACTATCTCTGTAAATGAAGAGACCAGGTACGAGGTTTGTCTCGCATGGCGCGAAAATATTCTCAAACCTGAGCCCAACTACGAGGTAGCTAGGAAACGACTTCTGTCGACTACGAAGCGACTAGAATCCTTAGGTAGGGCAGGTGCATACGATGCTGCTTTTAAAGAATGGCTGGCACTAGGAATGATTGAAGAAGCCCCATGTCAAGATTCAAAAACTGGGCATTTCATGCCACATCACGCCGTAATAAAGGAGTCGAGTGCAACAACTAAGATTAGACCCGTTTTTGACGCCTCTGCGAAAGACATTAATGGTGTCTCGTTAAATAGCTGTCTTGAAAAAGGCGCTAATCTGATCGAATTAATACCTAACCTACTTATTGACTTTAGGAAGGAGGCCATCGGTGTCACAGCGGATATTGCTAAGGCTTTCTTGCAGATTTCACTTACTCCAGAGGATCGTGAGTACCTTAAGTTTCTATGGTGGACAGATGTAAAAGAGGTTAATAAAACCATCACTATTTACAGGCACAAACGTGTCGTATTTGGTGTAAAATCTAGCCCCTTTCATCTAGCAGCTACTATAGCGTATCACTTAGATCGTGCTCCTGAACGTCTGCAAGAGACCGCTAGTAAGCTGAAAAGGTCCTTCTACGTCGACAATTGTGTGACGAGCTTAAAGTCAGTTGACGCGATGGAGAGGTTTGTAAAAGAAGCGAAGGAGGTAATGCTCAACGGTATGTTCGACCTACGGTGTTGGGTCACGGCTCCCATCAAAGTAGATGAAACTTCTACTAATTCAGTTTTAGGAATAGTATGGGATGTCAACAATGATGAGCTCAGTTGCGTTGTAAACTCAATCAGCGGCGCAGAAGGACGTATTACAAAACGCAGTCTACTATCTATAGTACATAAGGTGTTCGATCCAATTGGTATTTGCTGTCCCACAATTATCGTTCCTAAAATAATTTTGCAAAGGTCATGGGCTACTAAACTGTCATGGGATGAAGAATTACCTTTAGATCTACTCAACGAATTTAAGTGTTGGGCAGACCAATTACATCTCATCCGTGATATAAAAGTTCCTAGGCGCTTAACACGTCACGATATATCGTCATGTCGCAACTCACTTCATGTTTTTTGTGATGCAAGCCAAGTAGCTTATGCTTCTTGCATCTTTCTTCGTTCTGAACACGAAGGTGATGTGTGTGTACGTCTTGTGATGGCTAAAGCCAGAGTGACCCCTGCGAAGAAAATCACGATACCTCGTCTCGAGTTAATCGCAGCTACACTTGCTACTAGACTAGCTACCACAGTTGTGGAGGCTCTTGATGTCAAGAATTGTCCCATTCACTATTGGACTGATTCAAGCGTAGTGCTGTGCTGGATTAACGGTGACGGAGTTTGGAGTGTTTTCGTAACAAATAGAGTTAGTGAAATAAGAGCTTTATCCTGTAAAGATTCGTGGAAACATGTTCCAGGGCATCTGAACCCAGCCGACTTACCTTCTAGGGGAGTAGGGGTTAAAACCTTGCTCGAGAGCAGCTGGTGGGAAGGCCCAGCTTGGTTATCATTAGATGAGGAGAAGTGGCCAGTTTCAGATATCCCTTTTAAGGTTGATCAAGTGAACGAAGAACGCAGGGTAACTCCAATCAGGGTTATGACGTTAGAAGAAAATTCATTCTTGGACAGTTTGACATATTTTTCTTCTTACTCCAAAATTATAAGAATGGTTGGTTGGATACTGAGGATGAAATATAAGGTTTCTTCTGCTCTTCCTTATAATGGTCTTTCCTGTGAGGATATTGAGCGTGCAGAAAGAGCTTTGTTTCGCTTAATTCAGGCTAAGCATCATAACAGATCTAAAAACCTACAAACATTCCTTGATGATCATGGTGTTGTTCGCCTCGAAACAAAATTAACTCACATGCATGAAAGCTTCGATTTTAGGTCCCCTGTCGTCCTACCAGCACGTAACACAATCGTTCAACGCCTTGTTGAAGAACGCCACAGGATTCTACAACACGCTGGCACACAAAGTCTGATGTCAAATCTGCGTGAAACATTTTGGATTGTAGGTATTAGACGGCTGGTTAAAAGGACTATTAGGGAATGTATCATCTGTAAACGCTTCAAGGCAAAGCCACAACAAACTCCACCTGCCAACTTACCGATGGATCGCATTGAGGCCAAGGCTCCTTTTGAAGCTACTGGTGTAGATCTAGCCGGACCGCTGCTATTGAAGTCACAGAGCAAGTGCTGGATAGTTCTTTTCACTTGTGCTACCTATCGTGCAGTACATTTGGAAGTCGTGGAATCATTATCGGCAAGTGAGTTTATTCTTGCGCTAAGACGTTTTATCTCTCGACGCGGTAGAGTGGTTTGTCTTTACAGTGATAATGGCACGAACTTTGTGGGTGTCAGCAACATGCTAAATTCTGTGGACTGGAACAATGTTGTTGCATTTTCCAATATGAGGAAAATCAGATGGAATTTCTTGCCTCCCAGCGCTCCTTGGTGGGGAGGGTTCTACGAGAGACTTATTGGTGTTGTCAAGCAGATGTTAGTAAGAGTTCTGGGTCGTGCATCGCTTACACTGACCGAATTTTATACTGTTCTATGCGATTGTGAAGCAACTATGAACAATAGACCTCTTACTTACTTCGCTAACAATACCGATGAGCTAAGGCCTCTCACCCCCTCGTACTTTATTCAGCCTCTCAGGGGCAATGATGTCGGGGATATAGATGAGGTCGATAATACGTTCCTGAATGTGCGAGCCAAGTACTGCCAGACATTGAGGGATAATTTTAGACAACGCTTCCGCAGTGAATACATTAGTCACCTCATACAGAAAGGTTCCAAGTGGAACACCTCACAATCACTGAAGGTCGGTGACGTGGTGCTCATTGAGTCCGACTGCAAACGTTTGTTGTGGCCACTAGGTATCGTTGAAGAAACATACATTGGTCGTGATGGACATGATCGTGTTGCGAAAGTTCGTACAGCTTCCGGCCATAAAGTGCGACCATTTCAGAGGCTGTATCCTCTCGAGCTTCATCAAGCACCCAAGGACGTTGAGGGATTAGTACCACTTACTTTGACTCAGACTCAGACAGACACTAGCGTGGGAGCCTCAAACACTGACGTAATTGGACAACCGACTGTGACTCGTTTTGGACGTTTGTCTAGGCCACCCGCACGGTTTAATTTTATGTAATTTTGTATGTTCTATTTACCCTTTATGTATGATCTTTGGACCTTCCGGTCCTCTCTGGCCGGGAGTGTCACAAAAATACCATAGCAACAAATAAAACATATGTGTCAGTTGGGAAAAAGTCGTTTCTCTGTAAGCTTCTAAAATAATATCCAAAACATCGGGCTATAAGGAACCACCATACAAAATTTCATCAAAATCGGCCCGGTAGTTTTTGCGTGATGCGCGAACATACAGACAGACAGACAGACAGACAAAAATTCTAAAAGTTGTTGTTTTGGCCTCTGTATCGTTAGTAATGTCCACCACAGTTATTATTTTCCAAAAATATTTCATGTACAGACACGGCCCCGTTACAGTTTTATTATATTATAATAGAAAACTTTTGATTTAAGTAGTAAAGCAACTTGTCAAGTTTATGCATGAACACCCCACGCGGATAGATAGATTTGAATAATTTTGTTAATTTTAAGAACTTGAAATTTATTGGCATACGAGTATGTATTTTCTAAAGTTTGATTACTGTAGATTTAACGCTGTTATTTCAATAAATATATAAAATAAATAAATATATGAACACAAATATCTATATATATATATATAAAATAATGTCGTGTTAGTTATACCATTTATAACTTAAGAACGGCTGAACCAATTTTCATGATATTTGTGTTTTTGCAAATGTCTTCGTCAGGAATAGGATAATAAGTATTAAAAAATTAGATATTCATCAATAAAAAAATAATACCAGTCAAAAAACAATTGGTTTTAGGGTAGGGTAGGGTAGTGTAGTGTAGGTTTAGAGTAGTTAGGGTAGGGTAGAGTAGGGTAGTGTAGGTCGCACAGTTTAACAAGCAGGTCCACACTCAGAAAATCACGGACACGGTATAAAATTTTGAGTTTATAAAAGCAGGTGTTCTCAACCTCCAGAACGCGACTCTCAAAGCGAAGACCTTCACCCACCAACTCTCCCAGATTGTGCGCCTCCGACACACGCTCGACCTGTTCTCCTATTAAGAACTCCGCGCCGGACTATCCTTACTAATATTATAAAAATGTGTTCGTTAGTTTGTTTGTTACCATTTCACGCTTCAACACTTTGACCAATCTTGATGAAATTTGACATGTAGGTAGCCTGTGTCACGGGAAAGGACATAGGGTATTTTGATTCCGTGAAAATAGCATAGTCCAATGCAGTTCCTGAGGGAACTGTAAAAATAATCTTTTTTTTGGTTAATTTCTTTAACATCGCAACGGAACAATGGATTGTTGTGATTTTTTGCACTGAGATGGTTGAGAGGGTGGGAAATGACATAATTTACTTATAAGCATATCCTGACATAGTTCCTCTCGGATGTGGGAAAAATCAATTCTACGCTCGCGCACGTCGGAGTCGCAACGGAGCAACGGATTAAAGTGATTTTTGTAAGGAATGGGTAAAGGGGATGGGAAGTGACATAGACTGCTAATCAGAATATCCCGATCTGCGTTAAGGTTCTGAATAAAAGTCTTGTCCACACTCGCAAGCCGCTTGCGGCTCACACACTATTCCCCGTCGGAGAGAGTCATAAAAACAATATCCACGCGGGCGAAGCCGCAGGAAAAAGCTAGTGGTATATAGTAGTGGAGATCCAAAAACACATGTGTTTAGTCTTTTTAGGGTTCCGTAGCCAAATGGCAAAAAACGGGACCCTTATGGATTTGTCATGTCTGTCTGTCTGTCCGTTCGTATGTCACAGCCACTTTTTTCCGAACTATAAGAACTATACTGTTAAAACTTGGCAAGTAGATGTATTCTGTGAACCGCATTAGGATTTTCACACAAAAATACAAAAAAAACAATAAATTTTGGGGGTTCCCCATACTTAGAACTGAAGCTCAATTTTTTTTTCAACAAACCCATACGTGTGGGGTTTCTATGGATAGGTCTTCAAAATGATATTAAGGTTTCTAATATCATTTTTTTCTAAACTGAATAGTTTGCGCGAGAGACACTGCCAAAGTGGTAAAATGTGTGTGTTCCCCCCTGTAGCTTCTAAAATAAGAGAATGATAAAACTAAAAAAAAAATATATTATGTACAGAGGCCGGCATATCAAGCTATTCACTCGTAGTGCGAATCTGATCCATACCCATTCGGCATAAGAACGGTACAAAGTCCAAAGTGTGTAGCTTGATGTGCTGGCCTGTGTACATTAACATGCAAACTTCCACCGAAAATTGGTTTGAACGAGATATAGTAAGTAGTTTTTTTTAATACGTCATTTGTTATAGATAATGGTGCGGAACCCTTCGTGCGCGAGTCCGACTCGCACTTGACCGGTTTTTTGAATTTAGAACTAGTATATTGGATTACGGCCAAGCAGCTTGTCAACATTAGGGCTTTCACCGAGTTCATGAATTAGAAAAGCTTATGTTGGTCTGCATATAAAGAATTATAATTTGGTAGTACCTAGTTTCTGTTCATTGGGCCGGTATCACTGTACACCCGCCAGCGGGCCGGGGCGGGGCGGGCCGGGCTGAGCCGGGGCGGGCCGGGCTGAGCCGGGGCGGGCGGCGAGACTCCGCTCCTCAAGATAAGAAAACGAGAACGAATTGCGTCCTTGACGAGTAACGAGGCTTAGACTTAACCATGTACTCGTATGATTAAAGCGTTATCTCAGTATTTAATAGTTATCCCATACATAATTTAAAAATTAAAAATATTAAAAACCGACCAAGTGCGAATTGGACTTGCGTAAAGTAGGGTTCGCTAGTCTTTTAAAAAAATAAATATAGGTTTCGAAAAACAAAATTATTTTTGCAGTCAGTAATAGAATATTTTGGAAAATCAATGAATTTTTTTACAAATCCAATTGTACATATTATGTTACGAGTAGTCGACTATCACTCCTAATTTACTCGTATCTTGTCTGAGCTCCTAATTTAAGTAAGGTTACTGAGCCGTCATAGTTTTCCTTTAAAATTGATTAAAATAATATGTCCTATTATTCAACATTTTTTCAGATGTCCTCACATAGCGGTGTAGCTGGTAGGGGGAAGGGAACACTTGGCTCTTACAAAAATTTGCATTTGGAAATTAGACACTGGACTTTGGAAATTTAGTTTTTCCTATGGGAACTGAAGGACTTTAGATTTTCTCATAGATTTTCCTGGAAAATATGCATTTAACCTCATATACTGCGATTTCTTCAGAACTTTAGCGCAGTAGAAAAAATGGGTAAATTGCGCCTATTTTCTTAAATAATTACAAAACTTTTTATCATCCTTACTCTAATATTATAAGTGTGAAAATGTGTTTGTTTGTTACATTTTCACGCTTCAACACCTGAACCAATCTTGATGAAATAGCCTGTGTCACTTTTTAACCCGTGAAAATAGCATAGTCCAATGCAGTTCCTGAGGGAACTGAAAATATACTCTTTTATTTGTTAGTTTCTTTAACATTGCAACGAAACAATGGATTGCTGTGATTTTTTGCACAGAGATGGCTGGGGGGGGGGAGGGGGTGGGAAATGACATAATTTACTAACCCGCGCACGTCAGCGTCGCAACGGGGCTACGGACTGAAGTGTTTTTGTATAGAATTGGTCGAGGGGGTGGGAAGTGACATAGACTTCTAATCATAATAGCCCGATATCGTTCCTGAGGGATCTGAGGAAAACTCACGTCCACGCTCGCGACCGGCTTGCGGCTCGCGCACCACTCACCCTAAAACACAGTCATATAAACGATGCCCACGTGGGCGAAGCCGGGGCAAAAGCTAGATATATTACACAGTTTTTTGCACAACTATTCTTTTATATTTTCTAATTATCCCCTCAGAAGTGGTCCTCATGCTTAAAATTCATTTATTTACGTAAAATTTACGTCTTGAGGTCACCGACTTATATGTGAACCAAATATCAACTCAGTCGGTCCAGTTGTTTCCGAGAAAATTGGCTAAGACGGACAGACGGATGGACAAAACAGACAGTCAACACAGTGAACCTATAATGGTTCCGTTTCCAGTGATACAGACTACCTACATGCCTAATTTCATCAAGATTGGTGTAGGTCAAACCAACAACACGGTACTTGCAAGGAAGCTCGATCCCTTTCTCGTCACCAATGGATGATCAGATTTATATTAAAACACTTATATTAAACAGATTTATAATTAAACAAGATTATAGTATTCTTCTGTCCGTACTGATTTATAGAAATAGATATTCACATAAGTTATTCGCAACGTTACTCTATCACGCAGCGACCAGACGTACGAGCCACGTGTTGTCGCTATAGCGCAGGGAAATACTTACCACCAATATTTACCACCTCCGTGTAATGGTTAAGGCCATTAGCTCCACATCAGGAGGTAGCGGGTTCGATTCCCGGCGGAGTCTAACTTTCTAAGACTCGGTTTGGTTAGTGGAAGGGTAATTTCTAAGCCCGCCTGGCTAACTACCACCATATTATCTAAATCTTGCCGCCAAACATCAATGCATCATTGCTAAGCATAGCCAGTTCTCCACTGCGTTGGGGAATCTTGGTAAGCCCGCTTCCATCTTAAATATCGTCGTCACTTACCATCAAGTGATAATGCCAAGGGCTTACCAATTGTCAATAAATAAAAAAATACAAAGTTTTATGTCATATAGGTAATACGTCACAATTTTGAAAATATATTTGTAAAATTTCAAAGCTTTTTGATTGAAAGAAAAATCAGAGAATGGCTTAAACTTGGCTGGAACTTGACCTGGCGCACTGCCGTGTGCTCAGATAAACATATTGTGTGGTGGTACAGAACCGTCGGTGCGCAAATCCAACTCGCAATTGGTTCTAATTTTTATCGTCATCACTTGTCTTCTAAATATAAAATTTCAAATTTTTGTATCTTTTCAGGTAACCGATAAAAGCACTCGGCGCGCTGCGCCGCCGCCGCCGGCGGGCCGGCTGGCAGCAGGCCGGGGGAGCGGCAGCATGCCGGCGGCCAGGGAGAGGCGCGTGCACAAGAAGTACAAGGAGCGATGAACGCGCGGGGGTGAGCCGCGTGCGCAGCGTCCGGGCGGCATGCTGGCTGAGGCGCGCTTGCGCGAGGGGTGCTGCGTGTTGCGGGCAGGGGGCGCGTGCTGCCGCTGTGCGCACGCGCGGCGCGCGTCGCCACTCACTTGCCTGGCCGTGTGCTTCCTCGTGCTCACGTACAATTTGCTGGGCGGTTTTTTGTTCCTGGCACTGGAGGGCGCGCACGAAGAGCCTTCGGGTACCGCCGGTGTCGCCGCGGGTGCCGTGGCCGCCTCCCGGCCCGAGCCGAGCCCCGCGGGCGGTGAGTTGCGCGCGCTCGCCGTCGAGCGCCTCTGGGCCATCACGGAGGACCTAAACATCCTGTACAAGGAGAACTGGACGCAGCTGGCCGCGCACGAGCTGGCGGAGTTCCAGCGCGCGCTGTTGACGTCAATGCGCGTGCGCTCGCCTCCGCCGCGCACGCGCTGGACCTTCGCCACCAGCTTCCTTTACGCGCTGACACTCATCACTACGATCGGTAACGATCACTTTATCTTGCGTTTATTTAATTTTTACTTAGTACGAGTATATCTGATTCAGCCACCAGCCACGTAGGGCGTGCGGGGGCGACCGTGCTTCGCGGCTGTGCGATGCTCGGCTTGCGGCCAACCGCTGTCCACACGATTGTTTCGCAGCTTTCCGTCGCTTGGGATCGGGTATCGGCAGTAGCGGGGGCTTTGGTAATAAAATGCGGCTTCAATTTGAAGAGAGTGGGCGGTTTTTGCTAGGAGCTCCTGTGAGATCTGCCGAATGCGGCTGCTGTGCTGATCGCTAATGGCGTTTGAATGTTAATGGCGCTGTCGCAGGCTAGCTTAGCGGTGTTAAGCATGTCTGGCGCGGGCAGGCTGAACTTTACTACATTTCCCCGTTCACAATGTTTATCTTGTATTATTTTTTTCTTTAATCTTTACCTCCAGAAATTTCCGTTTCAATTAATAATTATCTCGTAAATAAAAATAAATAGATTATTTATCTGAATCTTTTAAACCCCCACCGCAAAAGTCCTTTGTTCCAGCCTGTTCCACAGGATGTTCCACTAGTGGAGTAAAAAGGAAAAAATCTTTGGCCCTATGCCACTGATATTTTTGATGGGGTTAGGCATATCCCTAATGTGTCAATCTGCTGAGCTTTTCATTATTTACTCTCTAGATCAATTTTGAAATCAATCGGGCCAGTAACTAAAAAGTTTAAAATGACGGCCATTTTTAAATCCCCTTTTTTTGGTTCAATTTGAAAGATTTATTTTCGACGTACTCACACTGCTTTTACTCAATCTATAGGGTAATCAAAGCTATTGAACCTTCACAATAAAAAAAAACGCTTTTTCCTCAATATTAAATTTAGGGTCCCGTTGGTAACCCTTTGGAACCCTAATTAACGCGTTGCTTCTAAGAAAATCGACAAAAAATTAACGCATTGCTTCTAAAAATGTCCGATAGTAATTTGCCGTTACTAAATCGCATGTGTTTCAATTATTAGCCTGTCTTTAATTCATAATGTTTTAATTTCTGAGTTTCATTATTTATTTAGAATCATATTCGATTTGTTTAACTTTTGTTTAATTGAAAGCCATATCTTGGCATAAGACATTTAATAACCGTATTATGTTAACCATCTTCTACATTTCACTGCTTCATTAAGCTTGTTATGCCATACTTCCACACTTCCACGCTCTTCGTAGTACGGCGCGGCGGCGCTCTCCGAGAACACACTTTTTTAAATTGATAAATCCATGTAATTTGCTCAAATAAATGGACACTCGCAACGGTGCGGGGTCCCACATCACTATACATTTCAAATATTAGTTCACATGTATTTCATATTATTTGTATTTTTCTATGTAAAATTAGAATTTATTTAGACAATGAATGTTTTTGTTGTAATTTTTGTCAATTGACCGAAATTCACCTACTAAATAGTCCACTTTTCTTTAATGTAATCCCATCAAGACATTATAAGTTCTCTTTGTAATAATGACAGTAATGCAGAAAGAGAAATTATGTTTCTTGTTAATTTGTACTTTGTAAGGTCCAATTCTTTTCTCTTCCTCCATATTTGGAAAAATGATAGAAGCACCCTTTTCCAGTAGCACTGAACTTCAGGAACCACAGTATTACCAGCACCTAGAACCGCAGTTTCTAAATCCGTATGTTATTAAGCTATTGCATAGCTTTTATCGCGGGCTTTGGGCGCGGCGACCGAATCAAGAAATTCCGTAACGAAAAAACCTAACACCCCGCGTTCTAAAAAAAACTTACAGTGCCATCTATTAGCGATTTGCGGTACTAAAAGGACTCAGTAAATTTTACTGGTGTAACTTTCTTAGTGTTAATTTATTACATAAACATCCCGCGCCCCAAGGACTAGTCGCCATTTTGAGCTTTTTAGCTACCGGACCGATTGCTTCCAAAATCGATATGTGGTACTTTGTCACGAATCCGTTGTCGGAAGTGAAAATAGTGGCCGCCATTTTGAACTTTTTAGTTACTGGACCGATTGCTTCCAAAATCGATATCTAAAGGTACCTGAGGTCCATTAACACGAATCCATTGAAAATAGTGGCCGCCATTTTGAACTTTTTAGTAACTGGACCGCTTGATTCCAAAATTTTCGGCCACTTTTCAAATTCTGGCAACGGATTCTTGATAAGGGACTTCAGGGACCCTCAGATATCGATTTTGGAATCAATCAGTCCAGTAACTAAAAAGTTCAAAACTATATGATCCTTTAATCAAAAGGAGCACACGAAAACAGTAAAACATCAAAAAATAGTGAATAAATACTGCATAAATAAAATATAAATAAATAATTATAATTGCACAAGTTGATCAAAAATGCTGTGCAATAGCTTTACCGCGGCAGTCCACGAGTGCCACACGCTTTTTTTATACGTAAATCTGGTGTCACAGTTTTTAGAACATTAACTAGAATAGTGTACGTTTTTTGTTACACTGGACATGAAGGCGTGTATCAGTGGAAATGTGTATGTTTGATTTTCATTGCTATGTTACTCTCCATGTACTAGTATTGTGTACAAAACTTGAAAAGGTTTAGGACAGCTATTTAATGTACGGTCGCTAAGATAATGTGTAAATTTTGCAATATACTGTTTCATTTTGATTAAACTAAAAATTTGAATTCTAACTCTTTCATATTTTTTCTTATCCTTTGTTGTAATTTCAATATTATTTTCTGGTTAAAAATAATCATTATAATCTGCTAAAAGACAGCTTTGGTATTTATGGAGCATTACAATGTTTTCCACCTTCTCACAGCACACTTTTAATAGACATAGACATAGACATAGACATATATTTATTGGTAATTAATATTACAAGTCACATTATTATAATAACACATTTATAAAATTTAAGTAAAATTATAATTAAAGTTGAAACATTTAACATTATTAAACAATTCTAAAATAACATTTTATATTTAGCCCTTGTATGTCAAAAATTCGTTATATGTGTAAAAGGACCGCTCGACAAGCCATTTCTGTAGCTTACTTTTAAAAGTGTCAAAACTAGAGGAATTCCTAATGTCAACAGAGAGTTTGTTATACACCTGGGGGCCCATAATATGTATGGTTCTCGCAGATTTCTCCAACCTGTGCGTTACGGCTGTGAGCAAGTTTGCACTCCGGAGATTGTGTCTATCTCGGTCACCCCGTTTCGAATAACTATCTATGTTGTGCCACACGTAAGCTGCTACCTGCCATATTAGTAAGCAGGGTAGCGTCATTATTCCGAGGGATATGAAATAGGGCCTAGCTGAAACATCAGAGGGTATTCGTGCCATCACTCTGACGGCACGCTTCTGCATTCTGAAAACGCGCTCCCAGTCCGCGGCGCGACTCCAGAATTCAATACCGTATTGCAGAAGTGATTGAACGGTAGCGAAGTAACAATTTCGCACGACATCGCAGGGCAGTGTAGAGGCGAGGCGGCTCAGCGCGAAGCAGACACCCCCCAGTTTGCCACATAGCTGCTCCACATGAATTTCCCAAGTCAACGTCTGATCAATGTGAAAGCCTAGAAGAGTAGTGGTGCATACCTGCTTAACTGTCACGCTTCCTACTTTAACCGAAAGAGGTTGGCGAGACCTACCTGACAAATCGAAGTGTATGAATTGGGTTTTTGAAATGTTCAGCACTAGCCCGTTTAGATGGAACCAGTGAAACAGTTGTTCCGCCACTAGGTTTAGTCTGTGCTCGAGGGCTTCGCGGTTCGGACAGGTAACCACAGCTGCGACATCATCGGCATACATAAATATGTCAGCTCCTTTAATACTATTTGGTAGATCATTTAAGAGAACGCTAAAAGTCAGGTTAGACAGAGAGGATCCCTGTGGAACTCCTCTATCTGCTGAAGCTCCTTCCGATTTAACGGCGCCTCCGTCGCCAACGACGTGCTGAACTCTGTTTTTCATGGAGTCAGTTATGAGAGAAAGGGCTTTATCCTCCACTCCGTAATATTTCAGTTTCATGGCCAGCACAGCATGATCTGTCACATCGAAAGCCTTAGAAAGGTCACAACAAAGTACGGCAATTTCTCTTTTTTCCTCACGCGCATCAAGAATCCTACTGACAACCTCCCGGACCAACATGGTAGTAGATCTCCGTGAGCGATAGGCATATTGGCGATCCGACAACCCGAAGGACTGAAGAAAGTGTGTAAGGCGAGTTGTTAAGCCATTTTCGAAAATTTTTGCAATCACAGGTATTATAGAGATGGGCCTATAACAATCGGGGTCCGACTTTTTTCCCTTACCTTTATACAATGGACACACTTTCACTAACTTAAAAGGGCCTGGATATGTGCCATTTCTTAGGCAACGATTAAACAAAACAGTCAAAGGGTATGAAATTATATGCGAGACAGAAGTTAGTAATTCTACCGACATATTGTAAATATCTTGGGTTGGTTTCTTAGCCACTCGCTTGGTAAGTATTGTATGTATTTCCTGCGGAGTAAAGTGTTTTAGCTTTAAGCAACGGTCAGCGGGGTGGCACGCACGGGCTAGGGCGGTGCGCACACCCTCTATACAAGCTTGTGGGGCGCCGCATTGCTGGCAGCGGAGCAATGCTGTGAATTTCTGGTTAAGACAGTTTACTAAATCATGTTTTGTGGGGAATGGTATACCACATTGTTGCCTAATTATGTCGGTAAAGTCTATTCGGGTTCGTTTCTTTTTACCTATTTCGTTGTTAACAATGCGCCACATTGTTTTACACTTGTTATCGCTGTCAAAAATTTTCTTTGAAAAGTATCTTGTCCTCTCTGTTGTTAAAAGATTATTATATTGGGTTTCGATGTCATTAATTTTATTATTAAGTTCATTATCCTGTGGAAATTTTTTTAACAAGTCAAATAAATCGAAAAGAAAGCACTTTAAATTGTATATATCTGCACTAACCCAAGATTGAGTACCACTAAAAGGTTGTTTCTTCTTTATAGCGAAACAAATTTCAAATTTACTTCTCAGAATATTTATTATTGAGTGAGCTAGTTCATTCGCCGAGGTTTTCCGGCAACAGAGCTCCTGCCAATCCACACTCTCTACTGCTGAAACGAAAGCAGCCCGGGTAGACGTGGTGTAGTTCCGTGTTAAGATTTCCGCCTGTGCCTTTAGTGTCGGGGCTAGCAGAACCTCACCACGCACTCCCAAGTGATCGCTCAGGTTAGAGTCAACACTGGATAATGAATGTAATATGCAAGGTTCGTTTGTATAAAGATGGTCAAGACATGTGGCAGAACTCTCTGTGACGCGTGTAGGAAAATCAACACAACTATTAAAACCATGAATTGATAACGTGTCAAGCAGTCCTTTTCGCCCAGAACTCGTCACTAGAAGGTCAATGTTTACATCTCCGACAATAATGCATTTAAGACCAGTTTCATTAATTAAATGGAGCATTTTTTCTAAAATTTCTATAAAATCGGAAACTTTGACTGAGTGGTGATTTGACCTATATAAACAAACCACAAGTAATTCGTAGTCTATTAATTCTATCGCTGATATTTCACAATACCTCTCGACCGACAAAATACATAATTCCTTCACTTCTTTAGATTTTAAGTCTGATTTAACATAAAGACATGATCCTCCATGGCTACTAGGACGGCAATAGTTAGATGTTAATGTGTAGTTATTTATATTAATACAATTTATTTTGTCGTTAGTAAGCCAGTGTTCCGTTAGTGCAAGCACATCACATTGCAATTCACTTGTTAACAATACTTCAAGTTTTTTTGTTTTCCCCTTTAATGACTGCATATTCTGTGTACAAATTACAAGTTTTCTCGCTACAACTTTCACTTTGGTTTTATTTGTAACAGTATTATTAACATAATTTTCAGTTCTATAAGTAATATGTGGTTTCACAAGCTTTGCATGGTTTAGTTTCTGAATATCATTTATATTGACCGTGTTACTTACGAAAAAACTGGTTTTTTGTTGTAGTTTTATCATCCATCGAAAATGTTTCCCTATCTATCACATGTGTATTGCAACTCCTATTAGTCATGTCCATATCTTCAATTAGATCATACAGGTCCCTGATTACAATTTTAATGCCACGTTTATTAATTTTGCTGCTATATCTAGAGAACATAGCATGAGAGTATTCTAAATTTTTATTAGAGTCCAATATAATAGCATACTCATGGACCTTGTTATCTAAGTACAAATATTTATTGAAAGACTCAACTCGTCGATTAAAAATGTCTACAGGACCAGAGTACTTAAAATTAGGTGAACATAAAACCACATTAGTATGTTGAATTTTTAGCAATTCGTTCCTTATACACTCAACTAGTTGTACGTAATTGTTCGTTATTTCAAAATCTGACGGTCCCAAAAAAATTATACAATAGTCATTAAGTGTGAATCCCTCAACTTTCTTGCTCAACCCTTCAAGAAGCCGTTTGATTCCGGATTCAGGCTTTTTGTAGTGACACATTTTTCCGCCAACGCTTTCTCTATGCGCTACATTCAGGATTCCGATTTGTAGCGTACTACTTATGACGCATATTTTCCTGTCTTTGTGGGCATCCATATTTTTATTTATAAGACTCTTTCCAGGTTTTGGAACATGCAAATCTTTCCTTTGAGTCTGACGTGATTCGGCACATCCCAGAATGTCAACATCAATATTTCCTACCGAATTACTACATTGGCTTACGGATAACTCTGGTATTGACGTATCATGATCCAAATATAGAGTTGGCATGGTTTTGTTTCGTTTTTTCCCTTTCTTCTTCTTTTTTGTTGTATTGGAAGTTAGGCATATTTTTTTAAGTTGTTGAAATTTACTTCTATACTTGGATATTTCACCTTTTAGTTGATAGTTTTCGGTCAGCATGCTCTCTATCTCATTTTCGGCGGATTTTAATTGTATTTCTAGTATGGATACCTTTTCTCTGAGTTCTTCCAGTTCATTGTTGATTATCATTGTGTTGAGCTCTGGACAGCTTCTTCTCAAAATTTGGGACTCCTTATTTTCTGTAGATGAACTACTTTCATCATCACTGTCCGACTCTATTGAATAAGACAATGATTCAAATGAGTTTTTAGTTGAAATATTCGCTTTTATTTCTTTTTTACGTTCGGTGGTGTAGTTCATCCTGATGGGCGAAGTTTTTGGTTGTATTATTGACAATTGCAGTGTGTGTAATGTGTCATCTGGTTTTATTTTAGATGATGTAATATTGGTCGCCGGGTCAGTGGCTTCGACAGAGGTAGCCTTTGTTGTCATACATTCCAATTCAACCGATTTTCCTGTCGGAACCTTCGGTATATCTTTCAGTATTGTATCCTTTTTCTTATATTTCGTACCCAATGGTGTGCTAGATTTTTTAATACATTTTGTGCATCTCCAACTCGCTCGTTTTGATATTTCCATGATATTGTAACGCTGTCTAGAAACGTTGGAGCAATCTTCAATACATAGAATCTCTTTGCATATACTGCACGTCATGTAATCATTCCGCTTACACTTTTTTTTGCATCTTCCGCAGTCAAAGCCTCTTGGTGGCATTTTTGAAAGTTATAAATAGCGTCCTCTAGGTAGAACTGCTGGAAACCTTATGACGATGACTTAGGCGTTAACCTTTGGTTATTGATCACAGTTCAGCTACTCGACACGAGGTGGAGCTGTCTGCCCTCTTGGTGAAAACATTGGAACCGCTAATATTCCTGCTTCCTCGTTTCTGGCCTCATATAAGGTACATTTTATGTTACAAAACGGAGGAATCTTATTTATAATGTCAATCCCTTCATCTTTGAGTTCACCAATTGTTTCGTTATATTTATTAGGGTTACACATTTGTCAAAATTTCAGAATATTATTTTGTTGCGACACTCATTTAATTTACTGTCTATCAAATTCTTTGTCTCATCAGGTTGGTAACTTGAGATGTGTGCTATGCTCTTCATCACTGAGTTATTCTACAATACAAGGAATCTTTTTTTTAATAAGTAAATTGAGTGCGTTTGTTTTTTTCTCATCAAATTAGAAATTTCGAAGAAAATTAATAGGTTTGGCAATGGGTGACAAACATAATAAAGAAAGGAACCAAATTGTTTGCAAAACGCCTATAAATTTATTTCAATTTTGTGAGGATCTGACTATGCGCTTATATGTATTTTCGTATTCATAAAATTATTGGTATTATACTTGCCACTGCACTGTCGTAATAGATCCTGTACCTTTTTTATTTGATTAAGAACCACATCGATAAATTGAAAAGACTTTGAAACCTGATTTTTTCAAGGATTTTTCAGGTTTTTACCCTCTACAAAAACATCTAAAAAGTAGGAAATAAAATGTTTTGGCCATTAAAGTTTATTTAAGTAGTTATATTTTTATCTACGTATAAGAGTTGTCGAGTAGGGGTAGGAAGTTGTAAAATCATTAGTTATTAGTCGTAGTAAAGTAAAACACTTGTATTCTGTTTTTATCTAGATACACGGCAGTGTGTCCACCAAGTTCGAAAAGAAAAAGGCGACACCGGACGTTGGTTATATTACACGAACCATTTCGGGCCACTTACGACCTACCTATAACTTTTAATCTGTTTGACCTACACATTTGTGACTTTGTATGTCTAGTAAAACCCCCTCGATCATCTATAATACCGATTTTCATAAATATATCTTTTACTATTTTTGAGCAATTGACGTCCGAAAATTAGGAACAGTTTTGTTCGTAACTTTACATTAACAAATAAAAGACTTTTTCAAACTAATAGACAAAAGCGACTGCTAGCGAAGTCATTAGCATATTATAGTATTCTTTACCGTATTCTCGCAAATCAATTAGTTTTTGAACATGTACCAAAGTGCAAAGAAGACTTTACTTTAAGAAAAAATAATCCACACACAATTGTAAAAGCTTTTAAGTTGTTCAAACTTAAAAATACTGAGGATCTCTGAGGCATGTCTGTTAATTTAATAAAGTTCGTAATTGAAACTTTGGCCCCTTACTTGACACCGGACCGTGTATACTACAACAATATGAAATATATCGAATATTCTTTACCAAAGTTTTACTAGCGCAGAAGAAGAATGTCGTAAACGACTGTAAACGGCCGAGGATTCGAGGAATCCAATTCGTTAGATAAGCCTTCCCGATATACAAGTCGTTACCGCGTTTCACAATACAGTCAGCGCCATCTAGTGGCGCCGGACCGTGTTTAAGCTTTCACCCCCATTTTTTAAGAGTTAGGGGATGATTTTCGAAAAATTATGACGTACTTATTTTTTATTTGTTATAAAACGTATTTTAATTAATTTTCCCTTATGTATGTTGCACAATTGTAGTGCAAGTGTCATACAAACTTCCACCTGTGCATTACATTATCTAATCTGTGCTTCCACCTTCTATTCCCAGGGGATAGGTTAGGTTAGGTTTTTTAATTTTTTTGTTGTGTTTGTAGTAATATTAGCTTACATACTAAATTTCAGCTTTCTAGGACTTCAGGTACCCTAACAATTTTGATGATCAGTGAGTCAGTGAATCAGTGACGAAATCGAGGGTTTTGAGACATTAAGAAAATCTAAAGTATAATAGCTACGACATTCAAACTTTGCATATTTAATGATTGTACCGATGGCATTCTATCTTGAAAAATTTTACTATTTAGCATCATCCAAAGCAAAGTTATAAGATTTCAAAAAAACGACGAAGCGTTTCGAGAAAAGGTAGGTAGTGCCCTTGCGCTTTGCTTGGCTCGTCTTGGCGGGGCAATTATACAAAATTATAATCTACAATTAATCCTAGAAACATGCTTTGATTTGTAAATTCTAAAACATTACCAGCTAAGTTTACTTCAATAACATTAGGTAATTTTAATTTAATAAATTTAGTCTTTATTGCATTTTAGACTAAGTTATTTATAGTAAACCAATTGTATACTTTTGAAAGAGTGTCGTTTACTTCTTCAGAAACATCAGTTTTTCTGTCAACCTTCAGGTGGTATTTTAATGTAGTCGTATATTCCATCGTGAGTGATGTGGATATTTCATAACATCGATATTTCGACTCTTAATTTCAAGAAGGTATCGTGTTCTGTTTTAGCATGCCTTAAATCGTTGCTGTTTGCACCCGTGATTTGTATGGAAATGTTTTGAATTTGAATTATTTTAATTTTATTATTATAAAATATTCCAGCTATCTATATTAGGACAAATTTTATCATTTTATTATTTTAAATTTTACATTACTACTACATAACATTACTTTCAGGTTAACAAAATTGTTGTAGGACCGTTAGCCGAGGCTTCTACTCATCATACTTAACAACCTTCCCCAAAGAAAGTAGTTCAGTATGGTGAGTAGAAGTTCCAGTTAACGGAATCTGCACCAATTTTATTTCAGCTTGCATAGTACAAGTTTATTTGAAAATAATCAACGCATCTAAATCAAACTACGGACGGACAGACGGAGTTGGCGAAACTATACGGGCTTCTTGGTTTACTAAGGTACCCTTACGAAACTATACGGGCTTCTTGGTTTACTGAGGTACCCTTACAAACTATACGGGCTTCTTGGTTTACTGAGGTACCCTTACAAACTATACGGGCTTCTTGGTTTACTGAGGTACCCTTACAAACTATACGGGCTTCTTGGTTTACTGAGGTACCCTTACAAACTATACGGGCTTCTTGGTTTACTGAGGTACCCTTACAAACTATACGGGCTTCTTGGTTTACTGAGGTACCCTTACAAACTATACGGGCTTCTTGGTTTACTGAGGTACCCTTACAAACTATACGGGCTTCTTGGTTTACTGAGGTACCCTTACAAACTATACGGGCTTCTTGGTTTACTGAGGTACCCTTACAAACTATACGGGCTTCTTGGTTTACTGAGGTACCCTTACAAAAAGCAGATAAACAAACCTAATTGTAACTTTCAATTCTTTCAAATACTTTAGCCGATTAGCTAATATGATACCGAGTACAAAAATACAGCAACCGGTTAGGCAATGTAATTGTATCGAGTTCTATTGAATATGGCCCAGATAAAGAGAAATAAATAACAACCAGATAAAGCCTCACAACCTGTGAAAAAGATAACTATAATATTACTGAGTATATCTGAGCTTTGTTTATTTGAAAATAATCAAAGTATTTGAATTAAACCGCGGAAGTACAGACGGACTTGGCGAAACTATAGGGTTTCCTTGTTTTACTAAGGAACCCATTAAAAGCAGATAAACAAACAAACCTACTTGTAACTTACAATTCTATAAAGTACTAATTTAAAATTTGCTTTTAATTTTATCAATCCTCCGATCATTGGATCTCATCCATGGAAAATAATAAACAGCAAAAAAAATATCGGCATCTCTGTAATTATGGCATATCACTAGCATTGCTAAAAAAAGTGGACAGCCTTGCAAAAACAAATATAATTAATATACGAGTACTCGTATATCTATCCTGGTTTATCACACTAACTAGGTAATAAGCGTAAATAGTGTAACTAGAATGAATTTTGACGCTCTCTCTATGATTTAGTTATGGCTCTGAGATTTCTAGGATTAAATTTTGACGTTATTAACTAATGATTATTTATTTTTTGATTTTTCACAAATAAAATTATATTATTATTTTATGACTATCAGAAAGAGTGTAATTTGCACCTATTTTGAATAAATACCTTGAATCTTGACCTATTTTTATGACTCACTGACTGACTGACTGACTGACTGACGTATCAAAAATATAGACCACTTCCAGATAACTTACAAACTTGAAATTTGGCGTTGACGTAGGTTATTGGACGTGTACAAAGCGTCGACGTAGGTTATTGGACGTGTACAAAGCGTCGACGTAGGTTATTGGACGTGTACAAAGAAAAAAAATTGAGAAATGACAGTATGAGTCGTACTCGCGCACTAAGGTCGCGGGAAGCCGCTGGATGCGGGCAGCGCAGGACCGGTCGTCGTGGAGATCCTTGGGGCAGGCCTATTTCCAGCAGTGGACGTCCTTCGGCTGATATGATGATGAAGGGTTCCGTACCACCACTACTCAGCAAAATATGTAGGCCACTTCCAGGTAACTTATCAACTTGAAATTTGGCATCGACGTAGGTTATTGGACGTAAAAAAAGGAAAAATTCGAAAAACAGCCAAGTCTGAGTGGTACTCGCGCAATAAGGGTTCCATATCACCACGACTTAGCAACATAATTGTACAGACCACTTTCGGGTAACTTACAAACTTGAAATTTGCAATCGAGATAAGTTACTAGGCGTATACGTAAAATAAAATAAGAAAAACTGGGCAAGTGCGAGTCAGACTTGCACAATTGCGACTCCTCACCGTTACTATTTATCAACATTACAGTCCATTTCCATTTCCAGGTGACTTAGAAACTGGTTTGGCATTTAGGTAGGTTAATAGGCGTCATCATCATCATCATCATATCAGCCGAAAAACGTCCACTGCTGGACAAAGGCCTCGTCCAAGGATTTCCACGACGTCCGGTCCTGCGCTCAATCGGCTTCCCGCGATCTTCACCAGGTCGTTGGTCCACCGCGAGGGAAGACTGCCTACGCTACGATTTCTGGTACGCGGTCGCCACTCGAGAACTTTAGTACCCAACGGCCGTCTGTTCTACGAGCTATTGGCCCTGCCCACTGCCACTTCAGTTTGGCAATTCTCTAAGCTATGTCGGTTACTTTGGTTATCCTGCGGATCTCCTCGTTACTGATTCGATCAAGCAGAGAAACTCCAAGCATAGCACGCTCCAAATCCCTCTGATTGACCTTGAGCCTTCTTATGAGGCCCATAGTAAGCGATCATGTCTCAGTTCTGTAAGTCATCACTGGCAACATATATTCAAGTCCCGTTTTCAATATGTCAACATATACTTGTCAAAGACCTTAGTCTTGAGACACTGCAGTATTTGGGACGTGAAGATATTGTAAAGCTTCCCGTACGCTGCTCAGCCGAGTTGGATTCGTCGATTGATCTCTTTCTTGAAGTTGGACCTACTTAGCTGGACTCTTTGTCCCAGGTATACATATTCTTCAACAACTTTCAGTGTAGAGACTCCAACATTTAGAGGGGTGGGTGCAACAAGGACATTTAACATTACTTTCGTCTTGTCCATGTTCATTTTAGAACCCACTTGTTCAGAGACTTTACTGAGGCCATCGAGCATTGTGCTTAAGTCTTCCATAGTCTCAGCCATAACCACAATATCTTCAGCGAATCGGAGATGGGTTATGTACTCGCTGTTGATATGAATGCTGAATCTGCCCCAGTCCAGAAGCTGTAGAGAATGGAGAGACTGTAGCACAGCCCAGGTTTCGACTAAATCAAAGGCTTTCTCATAGTCCACAAACGCCAAGAACAGTGGCTGATTGTACTCTTCAGTCTTCTGTTTAATATGCCGCAACATATGTATGTGATCTATGGTACTAAAGCCTTTTCGTAAACCGGTTTGTTTGGGAGGCTGGAAGTCGTCAAACCTGCATGCGAGACGATTTGTAATGACTCTCCAAAACAACTTGTAGACATGGCTCAGAATTGAGATGGGTCTGTAATTCTTCAGCAGGTTGTTGTCAACCTTTGTAAGGAAAAGCACGACCACACTCTTGTATCATGTCTTAGGCGTTTATCCCTCGAGTATAACGGGATAAAATAACTTCTGAAGAGCTTGAAGTACTGGTGTTCCACCTGTTTTGAGAAGTTCAGCTGTAATTGCATCATCACCCGATTTCCAATCTCGTACAGTCTGACGTCCAGGATATCTTCGGTACAGTGTCAGGTTAGTCTGGCTTTTGGTTCTTTTGCTAGATCGCTGACAGGCAAATGTGTGGTCTTGTACAATTGTCCGTAAAACTTCTCAACTTCTTCCAGCAACTCAGTCTTAGACGATATGATCCTGCCATCCTCAGTCTTCAGCTTGGTCAGTTGGCTTTGTTTAACAGACAGATCTCTCGCGATCATTTTTGAGCCTTTGTTGTTCTCAATCGCCTCTTTAATAAAATTTGTATTATACTGGAGCACACCGCGAGTCAGGAACTTTGAGATATGCCTTTTTAGTTGCCGATACTGAATAGGGTGTGCAGAGGACTGTAGAACCAATCTGCGTCTTTCTTCCATGAGGTTGCTGGTGAAGTCAGAGATTTTTTTGGTTCTGTTTGAACGACGAGTTTTAAAAATCTTAGACCCGACCCTTAGGACAATATCCACCAATCTTTCATTATAATCTTCCACATTCTCGCAGTCTCCTAGGCATTCGAAGCGATTGTGCAACTCGAATTGAAATCTCTCGGGGTTTTGGAGCTGGATGGGCGCTGGTCGGAGCGTAAACTTCATCAGTCTCCCAAAACAACGGTATTATAGGTCATGGTGCTATTTAAGGCTGTAGAGATGACCTCATACATAGTCTTTGCCTCGTCATTGAATGTTCCGCGGTCGGCGCGAATATCTCAATGACCTTCATCGAATATTGTTTGGTGATTCTGAGTATAAGGTATGCTACCCTTGTAGAAACGCGCACGAACTGGACCACATTGTTAATGAGGGACTTGTGGACGAGAAACCCGACACCACCATAGGACAGTTGGTTGCCCTCCCGGAAATAGAGCAGGTTTCCGGATTTAAGGATCATGGTGTCCTCTCCCTCTTTTCGAACTTCACATAAATCTACGATATCCCACCGTAACCTGCTCAATACTTCTTCGAGTTCTGTAAGCTTGTCGTCAGGCCGCAGTGTACGCGTGTTATAAGTTGCCAGGGCCAAAGTTCGTTGGGTTAGGTAGCCTGGCATCTGCCGGGGATTATTTGCACCCCCCGCCCCGCCATTACCATGACTGCTACCGGAGCCAGGAATAGCAGGGTCGCCGGAGACTATGGGCCGTTTTCTAGGTGTGGTATTCTAGGGGGGTTTTGCCATAATCGCCACGCTTGGCAGACGTGTTGGCGATCGCAGAGTGGTTTCAGGTGTGTTGCAATGCACGGAAAGGACGCTGCTGCCCATCCTCCGGTTTTAAGTCCCTTAGTCGACTCTCACGACCCCCATTGGAAGATATGGTATGGTCCTATTCTTAGCCGGGAGCCATACGGGAAATTAGGCGTATACAAAGGAAAAAGAAAAACAGGCCAAGTGCAAGCCGGACTCACAAAATTAGGGTTCTGTACCACCACTACTCATTGGAATATAATTACATAGACCGCTTCCAGGTGACTTTTTAATTTACGAATTTGCAATCGAAATAGTTATTGAGTGAAAGTCCAAAAAACTAGCTAAGGCGAGTCGGGCTTGCGCACCGAGGGTTCGGCGTTACCAAATCATCTTATATGTAAGTCTATTACTAAAAACATTAAGGATATCCCAACAAAACATAAATGTGAAATGGAGCAAAGTTCTATATAAAAAAAATACAGCGATCTAATTGGGTAGGTACAAATTCCTATAGTGTTTCCTAAATCATTGCTACTGAAGTTCAAAAAGAAATATTTAATGAACACTTTTCCAAATAATAGATATACAACGGTTAACAGTTGCTTAAAATAATTGTAATGTTCTGTGCTGGTAAGTGGTGTAACTTGGCAAGTTTAAACAGTCAAGGCGCCAAGCAAACAAACCTTACTTTTAAAAAGTAAATATAAATATAGAATAAAATTTGATATAAACTTTTCAAGTAACACCATGTAGTAGCACAGAACAGAACAGTTTTTCAAGCAACTGAAAACCGCTGTACATTCTTTATTATTTGGAGAAGTCTAAAATAAATATTTCTATATGAAGTTCCGTAGCTATGATTTAGGAACCACTATAGAACTTGGTACCTACCCAATTATGTAGATCGCTGTCTTTTTTATCGAGCTTCGCTCCATTTCACATTTTTTTTGTTGGGATTTTATTTTCGTATCGGTCCCCCTACAAGACGACTCTAAGATGAAAATATAACTACTTACATAAAGGGCCAAAAAATTTCTTTTTTCTTTTATTTTTTTAGAAGTTTTTGTCGGGGTTTTTTATAATTTTTAAAAATATTGTTTCATGCTTTTTAAACTTTACATACCCTCTTCTGTAAGTTGGTAAGAAGTTGGGTATTCTGCAGATACCAGGAGATGCTGCAGCATCAGGTCAAAGTTACCATGTTCTATCTAACACCTATTAATTAAGACTATTCCAATTAATCCAACCACGAGACATCTATTAAAAGTTGGTCAGAAGTTGGGTACCCTGCAGATGCAGATGACAAGAGATGCAGATATTCTGGAATCTTCAGACGCAGAGGTAAAAAAAAGTGAATGTTCTAGCTCATCAAGGGGTCTCAGAAACTTCCACAGGTCAAATTTATTCGAAGTTTACAGTTATAACACATTTAAGTGCAGCTTCAAACAAGGGAGGTGAGCTAGTTCCACAAGTTTGATCGATTCAAAATGGGCTAGATTTCGTGTCGCAATGTCGTGTTTCGTTCCGGAAAGTATTTGTGTGAATGTGGGGATAGAGTTTCGATTTTAACGTGTCTACTAGTAACATGTTAAGTTTATAAAGCATAAAACAAAAATAAAATTTAAAAACTCCCGCATCAAAAACCTCTAAAAAGTAAAAAATAATATGTATTGCCCCTTTAAGTTTAATAATATGTATAAGTAGTAATATTTTGATCCAAGAAGGGGTAGCGTAGGGCGACCACTAAGTAAATAAAATAAAAACAAAATGCAACTTTACTGATTTACTTTACATACTACAACTAATTAATAATAATTACACAACTTAGCGGTCTCTCGGTGCGTCCACTCTTGGATCAAAATATTATAACTAACATTAAACTTAAAGCGCCAATAAATATTATTTTTTACTTATTACAAGTTTTTGTCGGGGTTTTTTCTAGTTTAAAATAGAGAGTAACAAACTGTTCGCTGTGTGTGCAGGCCAGGGCGAGGTGGCACCGCGCTCGGCGGCGGGGCGCGTGGTGGCGGTGGCGTATGCGTGTGTCGGCATCCCCATCGTCATGCTCTACTTGGCCACCGTCGGCGGCGCGCTCGCGCGCGGCTTCCGTGCGCTGTACTCTCGCGTGCGCGCGCGCCGCGCCGCCCGCACGTCCGCGCCGGAGGTGTGCGAGCGGCGCACACCGTTCCAGGCGGCGCTCAACCTAAGCAGCCTGCGTGCCGATGCTCTGCGGGAGTGCGGCGCGCACGCGCGCGTTCCAGCGCCACTCGGCGCGTTGCTCGTGGCGGGCTACGTGGCGCTCGGCGCGCTCGTGTTCCGCACCACGGAGCGGTGGACGTACATCGACGGCTGCTACTTCTCGTTCTCGAGCCTCGCGACCATTGGCTTCGGCGACCTGCGGCCCGGCCTGCACGCCAGCGCGGTATCCGCGCGAGCAGAGGACGTGGCGGTGGGCGTGTGTTGCGTGTACATATTAGTCGGGATAGTGTTGGTCGCGATGTGTTTCAACCTCATACAGGAGGACGTGAGCTCGGCTTTGAGGACGTTCTCGACTCTGTGCGCGGGCTCCAAAACTCGTGCAGTGCACAGCACGGAGCGCGCTCGTGAGGAGAAGGTGGTCATGTCGGCGTTGTCCTGACAGCGGGGCCCGGCGGAGGGAGCGGGCCCGGTGGAGCGCAGGACGCACGTTTCGTTCCGCGCGGACGCGCTGGACCCCACACGCTTCAGCAGCCTGCCGCGCCGCAAGCCCGCCACTGCCGCCGCCGCCGCCCCGGAGGGGTTCAAGCGGTTAACGCCAGCGCGCCGCTCGGCGCCGCACGGTGACCGCTGCCACGAGTACTTCGTGCCGCGCAGCCTCAGCGAGTTCAACCTGAGTGCGCTCGGTGGCGAGCCGTACGCACCGGCGGCGGCGGCGCCGTGTGACATGCGGCTCCCGGGGGGTGCGGGTGGTGCGGGAGGGCCGGTGATTCGCGCGCGCGACAAAGTGGTCACGTTCGAGGATGACCCGCTCCCCCCACCGCCCGCAGGCGACGACGTATTCATGTGACGTCATACGTCCCGCACACACTTACCGTTGACTGTTTGGACTAGGTTTGTTACATAATAAATTTTATTAATTTTAAAGATAATTCGTATCATTTTCCCCTTTTTTGTTTTCATAGAACGAAGAATTAAAGTCCTCATCTATTTGATCTAAGTTCTACTTGTGATTCTGTATAACTATCCTCGAGGAAAAATATTCCGATAGGTACCTATTAATGTACCTTTCAATTTGACATGTCAACTGATCGATTGTTTGATGGTTTGATGTCCAATAATGTAATGTTTTTTAAATTGACAAAGTACCTATTAACCTTCCTTCCTACGTGAAAGAAGATAAAAAGGGATGATAATAAGGATCTTATAGATCTGACCAGTCGAGGTGACCAGTCAGGGTGACAATATGTCAGGGTTATCAGTCAGGGTCACCAGTTAGAGTGATTTTATTTTATTTTATTCAAGAACACAACAGTCACATAAGTACTTAATTAAATGAAATTGTTAAATTTAGACCTACGGTTCTCTTAATCAAATCTTAAGAATACAGTGGAGGAATATAATTAAGTATTTAATGGAGCAATAGAAGAAGAGGCACACCAGAAACTCATGGATCAAGGGAAAAAGATCGTATATGAAATTTGTCAAATGGAATAGAAAGTTGCATTCTTTAATTTTTTCCCATTTCCCATGAGACTCTGGAGTGCCTATTTCACTTTCCACTATCAGTAGAAAGCAAAGCGATAGTGTCTTGTTTAAACCGCTGTAAGGTACAGATAAACAGATCCACATCCAATAACTTATCATTATATAATGCACAGGCTCTACGAATAAATGCATGATTGGCATAACATGTTCTACGTGTAGGAACAGAAAATAAGGCTTTTTTACGACAAGATCTTTGTTGTCTGCGGGGGACTATGAAAGAAATACAATGTAGCAGGGGCGGCGCATCTAAATGGTTATTTAATATTTTGTACAACAGGGTAGCATCAATATAATGACGACGCGATTTTAGCGTTGTAATTTTATGCCTCATCGGTGAGGTCTTGTAGTCACAGTATCCTGAACCAGTTCTAAAATTCAGAGATTTTACAAATTTCCGTTGCAACCTTTCTATTCTGTCAATATGAATGTTATAATGCGGATTCCACACAGCACAAGCAAATTCTAAGCGACTCCTCACGTAACTGTTATACAAGAGTTTATATGTGAAAGCATTCTTGAAAGGTTTACCTACCCGAAGTATATATCCCAATTGTCTATAGGCTTTATCTAAAATCTTATCTTTATGAGGAATAAACGATAGTTTGGAATCCATTTGAATATCTAAGTACCTGATAGTATCAACTCTAGTAAGACTTTTACCACATAAGGTATATTCAAATCGAATTGTGTGCAACTTTCTAGAAAAACTTATAACGAAACATTTATCAGTGTTAAGAAATAAATTGTTATCATGACAGAATCTTTCGAATCTGGATAAATCTTGCTGTATTAAATTACAGTCGATATTATCTGAAACTATTCTAAATATTTTTGTGTCATCTGCATACAGTAACGAACTAGTGTTTTCTTAGTTATTTGTGATGTCATTAACATACAGAATAAACAATAAAGGCCCTAAATGGGAGCCCTGCGGCACTCCAGAACTGATAATTTTATATTGAGACCTAAAACCTCGTAAAACAACTGTTTGACTCCTGTTTCTAATATAAGATTCAATCCAACGAAGCAGATCGCCGTGTATACCGAGTCGTAACAATTTGGACAAGAGTGTATTATAAGAAATTTTATCAAAAGCTTTAGCGAAATCGGTATACACGGCGTCTACTTTAAACCCATCATTCATGGCATTAAGGATTAATTCAGTGAAGTTTAACAGATTAGTATCTACACTACGCCCGGCACAGAATCCGTGTTGGTTAGGGATGATGTGACAGCGCACTGCGTTAAAAATTTGTTTAGTTACTATTTTTTCAAGTATTTTGCCAAACTGACACAAAATGGATATTGGACGATATTTCTCTATATCAGTAGAAACTGGTCCCTTAGGTATTGGCGTGATCCAGGCTCGTTTCCATATCTCCGGGACTGTTCCTTCAGACAGGGATTTTTTAAAGATTATGGTAATAGGTATAGTTAATGTCGAAGCACAGTTTCTAATTAACAAGGGATGTACTCCATCTGGGCCAGCGCCCTTGGTAACATTGATAGATTCTAATTGTTTAAAGAAGATCTCATGATTGATTTTAATTGTATTTATATCCAAATCAGCTGAGTCAGAAAGATTCGGATCATTGATGTTAAAAGAGTCATTGTTAGGTTAAAATACTGAATGGAAATGGGAATTAAATAAATCACATATTTTCTCACCTTCAGACTCTGCAATATTTTTGTAAAACATTGTTTGTGGTATTTCCTTAATTGAAAATATATTTTTTATGTAAGTCCAAATAGGTTTTGATATTATTTTTTCCTCTGTATAACGTATATAATTATAATAACACTCACGTTCTATGTTCTTAGCACGTCTTCTTAAGGTTTTGTAACTATCATAATCTACAGGATTTTTATACAGTTTCCATAATTTATGAAATTTACTTTTTTCATTTAATACTTTTCTCAGGGGGTTACTATACCATTTGGGAGTGGATTTAGAAGATCTCAAGACATGACGAGGAACAAATTTAAAAACTAGTTCATTTAAAATGTCATAGAATATAACTATACTATCTTCCTAACAAGAATCATTAAACAGAGAATCCCAGTAAATTTTTTCGAGTTCAGAATTTATGTTATCAAAATTGGCTGCATGGAAGTTGTGTACAAAAGTAGGAGCAGATTTTAGTGGAGGCACGTAATCCATTAGGGTCAACTCTATTAATAATGATCCGTGGTGAACATCATTTTTGGTTAACGAATTATCGCAAACCATCGCTTGGCACTTCGAATGCTTTTTACACATTATTAAGTCTAAAATGTTATTGTCAATGTTAAGAAAGATATTGTACTGTTTGAAGTTAGTAAAAGAAAGAATCTCACTTAAAATTTGCACAGAAAAAATACCGCTAGGTAATAATTTTGGAGGACAGTTAGGGGAAATATCCCACTCGGCTTCCCATACGTTAAAGTGATCAGTCAGGGTGAACATGTAAGGATAATATGTCAGGGTTATTAGTTGGGGTGACCATTTAGAGTGATCGATCAGTCAGGGTAACCAGTAAGGGTTACAAGTCAGGGTTATCAAAAGAGGTGACTAGTTAGGGTAACAATTCATGGTCAAATTTAAATTTCTCAAAATGCGACAAACGAAATGTCCTTACTCATCAAACTGATCAACTTGTTGGGGTGCATTAAGAGGGGTGCCTTTACGTGGTACTTTTGTTTTTGCGTCTTTCCATAAAGAACCTTTACAATCAGAGCAGAACAATTTTTAAGACTTTCCACACAAAGTTTGCAAATTCAATAATTATTTTATAGAATTGTTAAAATTTGTGTGCTCTGATTGTAAAGGTTCAATTGGAAAGTTGTCCAGTTTCATGAGTGGAATCAACTTTTTGCTGATTTTCAACGAATATAAAGTTACTAGATACCAAATAAATCTCACACTTCACCAACAAACTAATGAAAGAAAGACGTAGTTACGACTAGCGTAGGTTTAATACGAATTGTATTAAAGAGGCGATTGGGCACAACAAAGTCTCAAAAGTATTGGGGAGAAATCTGACAAAGCCAACTGAAGAGGCTGAGGATGGCAGGATCATAACGTCTAAACCTGAGTTGTTGGGAGAGGTTGAGACGTTTTACGAACAAGTCAAATTACTGACAGGTAGACGTGTGGTCTACCTGTCAGCAATCTGACCGAAGACCCAAGAGCCAGACTAACTCAACACTATACTGAAGATATCCTGGACATTAGCCTGTACGATATTAGAACGGCTCTAAAACAGCTCAAGAACAATAAGGTACCGGTCGATGACGGAATCACGGCCTAACTTCTGAAAGCAGGTGGAACTCCGGTACTAAAAGCTCTTCGAAAGTTGTTCAATTCCGTTTTGCTCAAGGAATAAACGACT
This sequence comes from Coleophora flavipennella, assembly GCA_947284805.1. Taxonomy (NCBI): domain Eukaryota; kingdom Metazoa; phylum Arthropoda; class Insecta; order Lepidoptera; family Coleophoridae; genus Coleophora; species Coleophora flavipennella. Next base: position 93,676 of record OX369283.1, read on the forward strand.
GTAGCATGACACCTAGTTGTCGGTGAGTGGGGACGCTATATCGTAAACCTGGTAGTTTAGTGTACCTGGTAGATGCACGAGAGGGCACGTGTAAGGTGAACATTGAAACTCAGGACGACATTTTGACTATCGTTTTATTACACCACCAAATTAGGTCATCTTTGACGGTTACGTTCCAATTATACAAATAAGTTATGACTACTTTATTGTATTTCCTTACATGCCCTTAGTTTTTTGTGATAAATATTGCAAATTTTTATACAAAAAATTAAAAATTTCCTTACATGTTCTAATAAAGTTGTTTGAAATTACATTTTTTTATTTTACTTGAAATTCTGAATTTAATTTTTGAGAAGAAAAAAAAAATATCTTAGCTGTCTTTGTAAACATTTCAAGCCTTGTAACAAATCCATAAAAAATTAAAAGTTTTGTCAATGTAACCAAAGAGAATATAAGTAACTATAACTTCTATCTAAAATATAAACAAACAACATACATATTATTTACAAGCGATAAACTTGATATTATGTATGTTTTAGAATGACAAAATTACTAAATACTAAAATCCAACAAATATTTTTTGCTACTTAACTATATAAACAGAAAAATACTAAACTGTCACAAGGTATATGAAGTGGGAATTCATTATTTACTTTCGTACTACTTTTCGAAATGTACTTATGTAAAATCCATGAAATAAATTTATGTCTAGGCAATTCCAATTAACGTGTATCTTGTTTTAGCAAATCGAATATTACACAAACTTAAAATTATAGGTAGGTAGGTAAGTATTACTAGAACTGAAATGATTAGGTTACTTATGGTAAGTAAGTATTATGAAACTTTTAACTATAAACATTCTATTCTTTAAATTTAATGATATTGGCAAGGTAGTAATACGACCTCTCGACGTAGTGTATGTTCTTCTGCTATTATCCTCTTGGTATCCTGGGTGGCTCATTGCTGAGGATGCATCGCATGCTTGGAATTTTGTGGTATGCGTCTCATTATTGGTTGTTTTGTTTTGGTAAGTATTGTAAGTATAAGATAAGATAAGATAAGATAAATACTCTTTATTGTACCCAAAAATTAAAAAATAAACACAATGTAAAACCTAGAAACTATAACTAATTAAGTATCCATTACTTTATTACCAGAAAAATTTAAAACAGAGTGTAGGTCTGGTGGAGAACACAAAGGTTTCAAAAACTTATGTGAACAATTTTCTTTTGAGTGGGATGTTGAACGTTTTTAATCTCATAACATATAGAGCCTATTTTTCTGTCAATTATTACATATTATTACATTACATAGTGTATGAGTAGTATGGGCCGTCATCGATTTAGTGAAGAGTACCAAGAGGCAATATGTTAATCTTTGTTTGTTTACAATAAGCATAAGTTTTATAGTATACACACAAAAAGGCAATAATAAATAAAAACATTAAACTACTATTGTTATTGCCAGGCAATGAGAATGGTGAACCATATAATAACAAAAGGATTTGTCACTTAATTTTTTCAATTCTAACTCCCTGGCGATACAAATTATGTTCGATTTAATAGTTTCACGCATCAATATCTTACTATCTTTTACCCACAGATACATATAGATGAGTTATGTTTTGAGTTCGCGTGCCCGTTTCAGGAACAGTTTGTTTGTTGGTGTTAGATGATCGTTAACGTAGATATTGGCCGAGGGCCGCTCAATTTGATATCAGCTGTAGTTATGACCCGCCGGGCGCGGGGCGCGGACCGCGGCGATCAGCTGGTCCTTGCGCCGGCGCTGGGTGCTGGGTGAAGCGCACGAGTATGGACGGCGGCCGCGAGACCTGTTTGGCGTCCCAGAGAAGACTCCTCCCCTTCTGCCATGGCACCAGCGTTAGGCCGGTTGGTCGCCGTAATCGTTAGTGCATATCGTTAAGTATCGTTAAGTGCGTGATGGCGCGGGAATCTGCCTGAACACTTTTGGCAACTCAGGGCGTGATGACCGTTAGTCTGTACTCGTACCGCAAGTGCATCGAACCGCAAGTGCATACGTGGGTTTCACAGACACTGCAGCCCAGGCGGAGAGCCAAAATATTTATTAGGTATATTAAATGTGAGTTAATGACACTTAAGTAGATATCGGTTTTGGTACAATATCTATAAGTCCTCTAAAACAAGTTATCTATCTTTACGAAATTAGGTTAATTTTTTTTTGTCTACCCAACCAATCCTTTTAACTGCCTCCGTGGCGTTATGATTAGTTCATTCGCTTAACACTAGGAGGTCGCGAGTTCGATTCCCGGTGGGGTCAACTTATAAAACTCGGTTTGGGTAGTGGTTGGGCATTTGCTAAGCCCACCTGGCTAGCTACCACCATCTTATCTAAGTCTTGTCGCCAGAAAATCAGTGTTAACAGCATTGATGTCTTCTGGCTTGAAGATAAGATAGCCAGTTATCCATTGCGTTGGGGAATCTTGGTAAGCCCGCTTCCATCTTCGGCATCATCGTCACTTACTATCAGGTGTGATGATGCCAAGGGCTTATCAATTGTGAATAAAAAAAACCCAGGCATTTCCTAGAAACACAAAAATTCAAACATCAACTGCTGACCATATACTAGATGTAAACAAATGATCTAGTCATATAAATCTTATAATAACTTGGTCACAATGATCACATAGGTTCTCTTGTAACGTAGTAACGTTTACATAATAGGAACCTTTACACATGACTTGCAAGCAGTGCTGCAGCAAAACTATAAATTAGATGGCCTACTTAGGTGTGAACATATACTACCTTAAGACTTAGAAGTCCAAAAATTTCTATTCTAAAGTTCTAAAGTACATTTCAGTGAAAACTTCACATCTCTCACAATAACTCCCCTACTGTCAAGTACACATTAGATCTGCCAAACAATCTCATTTTCTTTTGTTGGCCAAATATATTTAACTAGGTACTTAAGTACATCAAATGATCCATGATAATCATTAAACAAGTTTTTTTTAAATTTTAAGTCATATAAACTATTAAATTAGGTTTTTTTAAAAATTAAGATATATTTTATTAATTTCAGTATAAAAAGAACTTAAGACCGCCACTGTCTCTCCATCGTGTTGACCTCTTGTAAGCTCCAACGCTCCGTCTGTTACTTCTTGTACATCGGGGGTATAGTTGAAATGCAGCACTAATGTAAAATTAAATAAAAAAATATGAACAATATGCACACATACTAAAAAAAGACTAAGAGAGGTATTGTAGGATATAATTTGCACTGCTCAGGCTCTGAGTGCAGAAATACTTCAGATCAGTTTTACCGTCTAGTTATAAATGGGAGATCAATCAATCATACCGCATGCACACATCTCAGGTGCTTCGGTCTACGGACTTCCGCTAACAACCCTCGTGGGAGTATCGGACTCATCCCTGCACACAGCACAGGTGCATTTATTAGCAGCACAGTGTACAGACGCGACTGCTACCGTGTCGCTCGCGATCTAAGCCCAAGGACAATGACCTCAAACATTGTCAAGTGCAATAACTGCAATATAGTTCTGGATGAAGTGCTGGCGTTTGTCCAAAATAAGATAGACGTTATGGATGAAGAAAGTATAGTGCGGATTTGTTTATCGGCATTTTCCAAAAGTGACATTTCTAATGCAAAGAACCTTCTATTTGAGTCATTGCCTACGGATATGGTTAAGATTACGCGGCGAAATGACGGCAAATCGCAAAGAGAGTTAGATGACATCATAGTTCTTTTGAAACGTACAGACCCTGAGAGAATTCCAATTTTTGCAGCGCGGGATCTTCATAAACTGCCACCAGTTACTTTCAATCACATTGACGTAACAAGGCTACTCAAAGAATTAAACATACTACGATGTGATATCAGCATGATCAAGGAGGAGTATGCTACTTCTGAACAATTAAAAGAGTTAAAAACTGATTTTACCAACCTCAAACTAGCATTAAATGAGTCAAGCCCAAAGAGCTGTACGGATAATATTTCACACTACCCGCAACTCGATTTTATGAATGTAAACAAAAAACGAGGAGCGTACATGCTAGATAGTGGGCCAGTAGGTATGATTTCCACACATAATATATCATGTATATCTACTCACTCGAAAAATTCTGATGATACAATCTATACACCCTCAGAAAAAGTGGCAAGTAAGGCATTGTCACCGTCAGGCGTCATAGGAATGAAAAAAACCGATGTTCAACACAAACTTTTGAGTATCGACTCAGTTATGCAGAGCGAGCCACAAAAACCGATGGCCCAACGATCTCCAAAGGCAGCAAACAATACAATTTACTGTAACACGCCTAGCGCTGATAAGGAAACAGCTGATATCTTCGCAACCAAACCGGTTCCGCAACTGCATAAAAATAAATCTAGCAGCGGCGACTGTGCGCTCAAGACCGCGAATGTAACAACTGAGCCTGAGAGCCAGAGTCTTCAAAATTGCGAATGTCGCGGTAAGGACTGCAGTGCGTGCAAGACCGCGAATGTATCAACGCAGATAAAGGCTCGTCAAAAGTGCGAATGTTACGCTGATGGATCGCGGGCGGGCAATGTTGCGAATGTGACCAAATCACCGCTTCATATGACTGCGGCTGATTTAGTTAAAGATGTAGGCGATTGGAAGGAAGACAAACCTGGAGAGGAGTGGATTACCGTACAAAGAAGAAGACTGCGGAATCGCACCACTGAAAATGTAGGCAAAGCTACCCCTGATGAAAAGTTTAAAGCCGCTGAAAATAAAATCCCCTTGTACATATCTAATGTCCACAAAGACACATCCGAAAAGGATATTGTTGACTATATCCTAAATAAAACAAAAGAACACGTCTCTCTATCAAGAATCAATATGAAAAAAGAAAAGTCATACAATGCCTTCAAGTTAAATGTATGTAAACACAAATTAGATATGTTTCTTGATAACAATCTTTGGCCAGACGGTATTTCTTTTAGGCGCTTTCTGCCATACAAATTTAGAATAGTAGAGAATAAATCAAACTCAAATTAATTAATGGATAGCATAAATCATTCCACTTTTATAAGTTTTAATTGCAAGTCCATTAAGAGATCTGTGGACTGTGTAAGAAGTTTATGCCAGAGAGCTGATATTATAGCTCTACAGGAAACATGGCTGCTACCCCACGACCTGCCATACCTTGGAACCATTCACCAGGATTTTGAATACACGGGTAAGTCATCGGTGGATACTTCTGATGGCATCCTGAGAGGGAGACCTTACGGTGGTGTCGCGATTTTATGGCGTAAATGTGTTTTCCAAGAGGTTTCGGTGATCAGTTGTGATAATAGACGTATTACTGGCATTAAAGTAATGACCAGTGGTCGTTCCTTTCTTTTTCTATGTGTCTATATGCCAACGGATTGTGCCGACAATCTTGTGGAATTTACAGAAGTTCTAAGTGAAGTGGCTTCTATTGTTGAAAGCAGTGACACTGAAGCTGTCTACGTTTTAGGCGATTTTAACGCTCACCCGCATGAACTCTTTAGTGATGAGTTACTAAACTTTTGTTTCGATCAAGACTGGGTTTGTGCGGACTACGAAAAGCTAGGAATAGACTCTGGCACATATACGTTCATCAGTGACGCTCACGGATGTCAACGATGGCTTGACCACTGCATTATGACAAAATCTGCATGGAAAACGGTAGTGAATGTTAGTGTGTGTCTAGATGTATTTGTATCTGACCATTTGCCCTTGGTTGTGAACTGTGACTTAAAACTGGTTAGGCTCAAGAAAGAGATAGATACTGGAATTAACACTAAGTCGAAAGTTTTGTGGGGAGAGAGAAAACCTGATCAAATTGAACTGTACCACGACCTGTGTAATTCTAGGCTTAGAATGTATGATTTCCCGACGGCATTTAGGGCATGTTGCACTGACTTATGTCATGATATTGAGCATAGGGCTATATTGGATGCTATGTACTCAGATATAGTATCAGTGCTAAGTACAGCCGCAGAACAAAGTCACAGGGGCTCCTTTACCGGCAGGAAAAAGCAAAAAACTGTTATTGGATGGAACAAATATGTACGTGAAGCTCACGGAGAGGCCAGGCTTAGCTTTGAGATGTGGTCTTTACATGGTAGACCATCAAGTGGCACCATCTACAACGAAATGCACGAGAGTCGTAAAATATTTAAATCTAGGCTCAAGTGGTGTCAAGATCACGAAGAACAGCTTAAAATGGACATAATTGCAACTTATCACGTCGAAAACAAGTTCAATAAGTTTTGGAAAGCAACGAACAAACTGAACCTTAAGCCTGGTCTGCCTGTGAGTATAAACGGTATCAGCAATCCTGTGCAGATTGCCAATATGTTCCGAGACCACTTTAAGGTGAGCTCTCCTCTCGGGCCTTCGCGGAAAAGGATGGACAATGCTGAGACCCGTGGTGACCGGGAACTAGTTCGGTTCTCTGCGAAGGAAGTAGCGGCTGTTATAAAAAATATGCAACGAGGAAAATCACCAGGTCACGACGGGCTCAGCGTAGAGCATCTAAAGTACGCTGGCGTCCATTTACCTAGAGTTCTTTCTTTGTTCTTCTCACTCTGCATTGTCCACTCGTACCTTCCGCTGGATCTGATGAAAACTGTCGTGGTGCCGATAGTCAAGAATAGAACGGGTGATATATCGGACAAAAGCAACTACAGACCGATATCTTTAGCCACTATAGTCGCTAAGGTGCTTGATGGGTTGCTTGACGCTCAGCTTAGTAAACACGTAAATATATACGACTCGCAGTTCGGTTTTCGTGCCGGACTATCAACTGAGAGTGCAATTCTGGGCGTGAAGCACACCGTCAGGTACTATACCGACAGAAGCACTCCGATATACGCCTGTTTCCTGGATTTGTCGAAGGCGTTCGACCTGGTGTCCTATGATGTACTGTGGAGGAAGCTTGAAAAAACAAACTTGCCTACGGAGCTGTTGTCTGTCTTCCAACATTGGTACACTAACCAGGTTAACCTTGTAAGGTTAATCTTCAAGGCAAGAGTGAATAGGCATTATTTGAGTTTGCGTGTACCATCCTCGACTGCATCATCACTTACCATCAGGTGAGTTGCAGTCAAACGCACTCAAATTTTTAATAAAAAAATAAAAAAAAAAAAAAAAAAAAAAAGGTGGTCAGACGGGACGTCAGAAGAGTACATCATGGAATGCGGAGTGAGACAAGGGGGACTAAGCTCCCCACGTCTCTTCAATATATATGTAAACGAGCTCATCGGCAGTCTCAGCAGCATGTGTGTCGGATGCCATATAGGTGATGTATCAGCAAACAACATTAGTTATGCTGATGACATGGTGCTGCTGGGACCGACGGTGGGCGCACTCAGGAAACTCCTGGCTATTTGCGAGGCCTACGCGGAGTCACATGGGCTAATATATAACGCAAAAAAGAGCAAATTTATGCTTTTTAAGGCAGGTAACAAATGCCCCAGTGTGATTCCATGTCTAACCCTCAACGGGACTTTGATAGAAAGGGTTACAAAGTTTAAATACCTGGGCCATGTGATGACGGAGGACCTCAAGGATGACGAGGATATAGAGAGGGAGCGTAGGGCGTTGGCGGTGAGAAGCAACATGATTGCCCGGAGGTTTGCTCGATGTACACACGATGTCAAGATCACGCTCTTCCGAGCCTACTGTCAATCGTTTTACTCGAGCAGCCTCTGGAGTAAATACTCTCAGAAATCGCTAAACGCCCTGCGAGTCCAGTACAATAACGCTTTCAGGGTGCTGTTGGGGCTGCCCCGCTTCTGCAGTGCTTCCAGAATGTTTGCGGAAGCACGTGTAGATGGTTTCCCAGCCATAATGCGCAAGCGAGCAGCGTCGCTGATACGCAGAGTGCGGGCTAGCGGCAACAGCATCCTGCAGGCGGTGGCGGACAGCTGGGACTGTCCTGTGCTATGGCATTGCGTGCGAGTGGCCTCTGGGCATGCTCAATAAGTTTTATTTATAACACGTCATATTCCTTACTAACATAGATTGTAAGACCTTTGTAACTAACACTTATGGATCAACGTTATCCGAAATAAAGGAATAATAATAATAATAATTTACCTCACGGCTACCGCATGTACGCATCACAGATACACGCATTCTCATCAAACTCTCAGGTGTATCGGTGTCATATCTCTGGCACACCTCACGAGTACTTCAGTCTCGGTAATATTGGGCTACCGATTTCAACCCTCACAGGTGTATTTTCCGTGTACATCCAGCAAAAATTTCGAGTTTCAACTTTCAAGTCAAAATCATCATTCTTAATTGTCCTCATTTTCGGTTCAAGTAACCCAGATTCAGTTCAGTTTATTACAAATGGCAAAACAAATCAATATTCAAATAATCATTTTAATAAGGTGTTAGCACAGAAAAACACATAGTTATCTTTGGTGTAAGCTTTATGGCAGATTGTTGTGGTATATGTGGCAAAGTCTTCACCGACCGTAGAATTATGAACTGTTCAATTTGCAAAACAAGACATGACTTAGCCTGTGCAAACTTATCCACACCAAGGTTAAGCCTAATGTGTCCGAACAAAAAGGAAAACTGGCGGTGTGATTCATGTTGGGAAAAAATAAGAGCTAACGAGTATGATAATATAACGAAACGAAAAAAAATCGTCATAAACGTAGAGACAAAAAATTTATTTAGATAGATAAATGATAGATAAATCATTTATTCATTGACAGTTTAAACATTTGACACAAAGAATAAGATTAAAATAAAAGACGTAATAAAGCAAAATAAAAAAACTAAGTTAAACACAAACAGGACGAATGATGAGTACTGCCAATGAAGCGGCGCTGACTCAGCATAATGTTGTGGATTGTGTTCCCACAGCTCCACAACGCTGATATTCTGTCAGTACCGGTGGTTGCGTCGTGCGCACCTCAAACGACTATTTCATCACACCTTGAATCCTATACGAGTTACCTATATGTCTAAAACTAAGGAAATAGGCAGTTACATACAGTATGTCTTTATACCTACATGTGCATTATACATTTTAAGTACCCATACTTAAAGCCTAATGATATTATCATCTTCTTTCTTTTAAACATGGCTATTTGATTAAGAACTCGAGTAATCCACTCCCGACTGCATCAGAGTACAACTTATGTAGTAGACCAATGTACAATGCAAAACATAAACTTTGTGGAAATAATAATATTATTAAAGTATATGATGGATGTCCGTCTTTCGCGAAACCAAATAAAATAAAAGTAGGTATCTAAATACATTGCAAGTATGACGGGTAGATATTGCACATAATTAGACAGAAATATAAATAAAAGCAATAATTGAATAATAATTGAATTATGAATATTATAATGATGATAGTAATAACGTAGTAGGTAAGTTAATACTGAAGTAAGATTATTTATCAGTATAAGATTATAAGAATAACTATAGCATATTATCAGTGTAGCTATCGTTAGTTATTTGACTCATTATCGGACGAGGATGAGGATAAAGAAGAGGAAGATAGTTAGGAGGGTGATGGAAACAGAAGTTGCCCTGACCTTCGCATAAATTATCCACACCAACTAGAAGAACTGGAAAAAACAACAGTTAGTTTTTAAAATATGCTACAATCAGCTGATGCAGAGATACAAAATTTACTTGGAGAAAACTATATACTTAAAAAACGCATAAAGCAATTAGAGCAATCAGTTAAAAATTTAAAAAATGTATGTACTTCAACACAAAAGAAGGCTATAAGGACCAATAAAAAAACCGCAAACCACTGAGCAAAAAGAAATTATCTTTCTTTACAGAAAACGTAGCGGAAAACCAGAGCTTTCAGGAATTAAATGTATCTCCCGTAACAAGCATCGCAGAAAAAAATTAAGAAGTGCCACAAAAATTGGAAAAAAATACATGAAAGGAAACGGAAAAAATAAGTCCACAAAAGCAAAATCCAAAAATCGAAGAAAATCATATTATGCCCAGAAAAAATTGCATCATCAGTAGCAATTCAAAAAAATAAAAAATTGCAAATTGCTGAAAACAATCTGCAATATGAAGAAATATGCCACTTCAAAACTCCTGGAGCTGGTGTGCACCAACTTTTGAAAGGAATCGAGGAAAAACTGCAAGATTTTACGCTGAAGGACTATTGTGTCTTATTCTTAGGTGATCATGATTTTAACAAAACTGAAAATTATCAGACAATTGTTGACCACATTCGACACTGCTTACAGAAAATACAGCATACGAATATAATCATATGTTTGCCTACTTATAAATACGCAAAAAAAAATATTTAATATGCGTGTAGAGTTATTTAATACTTTACTATATTATAATAATTTTATTAATGAATATGCTTTTATACTGGACTGTAACAAAAATCTAGATTTTTCACCAAAAATGTACTCTGGACATGCAGGCTTCCTAAATAATATAGGATAAGTATATAACAATTGTATCTGACCTAAAACAATTAATGCTGACATCTCAAAAGATAATCAACCTAATGACGTAACTAATCAGTTTGACACAAAAAATGTAAATTTCATGACGCACTCTTTTCAGCAAGAGGTTATTGACGTTGGACAAATTTTTTTTAGAGTTCTGATAACATATTATTATTACATCAAAATATAGCTGGGTACATAAGCAAGAGAGATATTTTGGAAATAGCTATATCGGATCTTAGCACTATTGGGAAAAAACCTGAAGTAATTTACTTGACTGAAACTTTTATACAAATTGGTATTGAATCTTTAATTAATGTCACTGGCTATGATATTGCCACTTCATATTGCCGCAAAAACGGTAAAAATAGGGGTGGAGTTTGCATACTTGTACGAAAAGGACTTGCATTCAAAGACATGAGTGAAATTAAATTAATTTCCCAGGACTTGACCTATGAATGTTGTGGAATACGATTGACTAATTATAATATCACTATTGTATGTCTCTATAGAATCCCTAAGTCAAATCCTAACAAATTTTTGAAATTATTAGATGACATGTTAACAAAATATATGAGAAATTCAAAAACACGTATTATTTTGGCTGGTGATATCAATATTTACACATTAATACAATCAAATATCACGAAGGATCTTAATGACATTGCAAATAATTACAATTTAAAATTGCATGTTACTGAACGAACTCGGAAAAACTCTTGCATAGATCATTTGATAAGGAATATCTGCGATGCCACTGCTGAGTAACATCATTTGTACTTGTCTGATCATGACACGGCTCAGGTGTTAAATATACCAGTCGAAAAGAAAGTTATTGGTCTTTTACAATATTACATATTGAGGAGACTATTCTGAACACAATTTAAACAAATTTCGTAATATTTTAAAGGAATTATCATTCTCTGACATTTATAAAGAATCCGGCATTAATAAATCTTTTCAGACCTTTCATGAACTTCTCACTACAATGTTTAAATTATGCTTCCCCTACAAGAAAATCAAACTTTCAAACTCTTACAATAAACTTATGTGGATTACAAAAGGTCTCATAAAAAGCTGTAAGACCAAAAGATTACTACGCTATAAATATTATAAAAGCAAATCTATTGCAAAAAAGAGCAGTACAGGTCCTATTCCAGGCTTTTACGAAGGTGTTTTCATGCGTCGCAAAAAATACACAATGATAAACTTATCCAAAACGCTAAAAACAAGTGTAAAACTTCTTGGCAGATAGTAAAAAACCAAACTAACTCTCTCAACTGTCATCAATTTATAAATAAAATAATAATAGGAGATGAAGAAACAAAGGACCCAGTAATCATAGCTAACAAATTTAATAAACAAATTTAACCTTTCTCGAAAAAATCCAACTAAAAACACAAACAAAATTAACTTGACAAATAGCTTTTTTATAAAACCTTTAATTGAAAAAGAACTAGAAAATATAATAACATCTCTAAATAATACAAACGCAACTGGGTTTGATGAACTTTCCACCAAAGTGATTAAATATTGTGCTAAAGAACTTAATGCACCTCTAGTATATCTTTCATTTCAAAACGGCTTATTCCCTAAATTTTTAAAGAAATCCATTGTCAAACCCTTATTTAAAAAGGGATTAAAACATCCATGGAAAACTACAGACCTGTCACACTAGTTCCAGTGCTCTCTAAGATTTCTGAAAAAGCCACGAAGATAAGGTTAGTAGATTTTTGTAACAAAAATAACATTATAAGTCAACAACAGTTTGGATTTCAAGCAAAAAAGTCCACTACTTTGGCAATGTTCCATTTAGTGCGTGAAACTGTGGAGAATATAAATGCCAAAATCCCTACTGTAGATGTATTCTTTGACATGACTCGCGCTTTTGATTTTGTTTCACATGACCTGCTGATCGAAAAGCTAAGCAATTTAGGTATAAGAGGCTTAGCGCTTGATTAGTTTGAGTCCTATTTGAGCAATAGAATTCAGGCTGTGGAAATAAGACATTTGGATGAAAAAAAATGTGTAACTTCAACCAAATCTGAATTCATGGTAAATAAATGCGGTGTGCCTCAAGGAAGTGTACTTGGTCCATTGTTGTTTTTGTTATACGTAATGACCTTCCTGAAGTAACACCACAAAAAAGTATTTTATTTGCAGACGATATTTCTATCATAATACCGTATAATATTAAATCTAATAATTATGAAACTGACATAAATAATACAATTAAGGATATAATTGATTGGATGGACCAAAATAACTAGATTGTAAATTTTTATAAAACAAATTATATAAAATTTGGCACAAACAGACATAACAAATTAAAACTTAACATACATAGCAATGAATCACATATACAAGAGATTACTTATACAAAATTTCTGGGTGTTGCGTTGGACGATAGCTGTAGTTGGGAACATACAGAGACTCTGAGAGAAAAACTTAGTTGCTATGTGTATGTCTTAAGCAGGTTAAGGAATATATCAACGGTTAAGACTACGCTTACCATGGGTACGTAGCCTCTATTCTGAAGTACGGCTTGTTAATATGAGGAAATTATGTTCACTTTAATAATGTTTTCATTGCAGAGAAGAAATGCATACGAGCTATATGTGGCAAATCATCACGTGAGCCATGCAGGCCATTATTTAAGTCATTAGGACTGTTACCCTTGCCCTGCATGTATATTTTAGAGGTCGCTACTTTCGTAAGAAATAACTTACATTTATTTAAAAAGACGAGAGATGTATAGAGAACCGTAAGAGACCCAAATAAATTGGTTTTAAACAGTAAACTGACTCATTATAATATACAGTGTGTAGTAATGTGTGTTAAAATTTATAATGCTCTACCTACTGACATGAAATCAATACCTAATAGTATATCATTTTAACGCAAACTTGTGACATTTCTTAAAGAAAAAATATTTTATTCGGTAAATGAATTCCTATATAGACATTTTGACAATTAATATTGACTATGACAAATGCAATTGTATCTGTGACTTTATTTTGTAGTATAGTTGGAGTATAAGTATTAGCTGTGAATTTTATAAGTAAAATTATAATAAGATTAACATTTGCATGCCAATCTGGTGAAATATGAGGACTACCTAAATAATCTAACAACTTTAAAACCATGTTTTATGCAAATAAACTTTCATTTCATTTACATTTTTAAAATCATAATCCTTTCGAGTTAGTGAGTGATCTTCATGACTGACGCAAATCAATCAAAACCCTCACAATTTAATGGGCTAGTCGTAGATGGTCTAATTATTGTCAAAATGGTGTGGTCGAATGATGTATTTTCAAATTCACAGAAGAGGTTGGCTATAAGACATGTTTAAAGGACAGACCAACTAAGCCTTGATATTAATTTAAGGTGATCGGTACTATTACCTAAGCCATAGCAAAAAAAAATTAAAACATTGCGGGAGTGCAGACAGAAGTGAAAACTTTTATAGTTTTATAAGTCTTGACTCTGCGAGTGTTCCTGGTAAGTAACGGACAGGTTACATTATAGTGTCGCGAGTTCAATGGTTATTTTTCATCTCAAAAACAGTTTTATAAGTTTTGACTCTGCGAGTGTTCCTGGTATGCAACAGACAGGTTACATTACAGTATTGCGAGTTATGCTTTTTTTCATCTCAAAAATGCCCAACGCGCCCAAAGAAGTCTTCACTTCAAAAAGACATCTATAGGTATTAAAAGCCATATCTAATTGGTGTCAATTTAAAATTCTCAATTCAAAATCAATTCATTTTCTGATCAAAACAATTTTGCAAATTAAATGCAAAAACCTTCGCTCAGTGTCCTAGTTAGCAGTTACCTCGAATAGTACCTACCCAATCATTCAAGGGTAATGTCTTCTCTTGATAAAAAACGTAATTCAGTAGAATACTACTATCGAAAACAACGAAAAATAACGAGCACATATTTGATTTGATTACAGACATGCTAATTTAAATAGTTGAAGTCTAATGTTTATAATAACTTTCATTCGATCTCATTATATTCATTATGTATGTAATAAATCATATTTTGATGATCTTACTCCACAAGCCAAATACAGTGAAGGTTTAAGCTGTGCTGTTTTCTTATTTTCCTGTGGTAATATAATGTGAAGCCGGCTACTCTGTCACGACTTTCCAGCATGACGACTACTCTCAGAATACTTCTTGTTATATGATGAGGCGACATTTTGTAATTTCGTAACTCTTCTTGTTATCTGATTATTTTTTATTATTATTATTTATTTTATTTCATTTAAATGTAACATAACAGATTTGCATCCAAGTCATTACATTACAACATTAATGGGTAGTAATTTATAAGTTAAAAATAAACTTAAAATCGAAATCAGTATACACATTATAATTATACAATTCAGGATAAAATATCTAGGTAATAAATTTGACATTCTCACACTCACAATATCTTAGACATGCACTAAAGATGTCTGGCCATCCGTCAAAAAAGAAGTCACAGTGCGGGCTCGACTTGCCAAGCGCGTTAAGGTGATGCAGCGCGCGACACAAAGGCGACTAGCGGCGCGCCACGGTGCGCGCGTGCTCGGGTGCGAGCAGACGCACGCTGCTGCCGCGCAGGCGGGTGCGCTGCTCGGGCACAAATAGTCGGCAGGAGGCAGCGGTCAAAGCAGGGACATCTAGCTGACCCCGCAATATTCGACACACGGTTGACATTTGTGCATACAAACGCCGAGTTTCTAAAGAATGATACCCCAGCATGCCTTGCAGAAACCGTGTTGGATACATAAACGGGTGAACACCGTTTGTTTTTTTGTAGAGAAAGCGCAGAAAACGTATTTGAACCTTTTCAATCATCAGTGTGTATACTACCGCATGAGGGTTCCAAATACAGGCGCTAGATTCCAGCTTCGATTTGACCAAGGAAGTGTTAAGCAAGCTATTGACATTGGCGTGAGAAAAGTCCCTGCAATTTCGCGTCACGAACCAAAGTCTTTTAAAACATGCGACTGTAAGCTGTAGGATATGATTAAGGAAATTGAGGGTTTGAACGAATAAAACATCCAGGTCCCTCATTGACTGAGTCCGGGTTATAGCATTAGAGCCAAGGTAGTATTGAGCCAGGCAGGATTCCACTAGTGGATCGTGTAAAACTCATGACGTAACATAATGGAAATGTTAAAATAGAGCTTATTTTCGCAGCTCCACCGCTGTAACGAGTTTAGAAGCTCCTGCAGTTTAAGACTATCCTGGGGAGCTTCGATGTCAACGAAAATTTTAAAAATCATTGGCATAAAGGAGACATCTACACGAGGAAATGCAATCTGGAAGGTCATTGATCATGACAGTGAACAACAGAGGTCGCAACAATGACCACTGACTAATGCCGGATCCCGTATCGTATGGCGCAGAATCATAACACTCAAGGCGAACAAATTGTTGACGACCATTAAGATAGTCCGCAAATAGATTCAAAAGCCTGGGATCAAACCCCATCCTGCTCAGCTTATTCAAAAGGACGTCACTGTTCACCTGGTCAAAGGCCTTCCTAAAGTCCAGGTAGACAACATCCTTATCTAGTCTCTGCGATAGGTCATCAACAAGTGTCAAAAGATTAGTATTTACTGAACATCCTCTCCTAAAACCGTGCTGAGCATCGTGGAGATACGGTTCAAGCTGTCTATATATTTTGGAATGCAATACACTTTTGAATACTTTTACAAAAGATGCCAGAACTGCAATAGGACGATAGTTTGTGACGTCTGTTTTATCTCCAGTTTTGACAATAAGAGTAACACGCGTAGTCTTCCATCATAGCGGATAAACACCGGTATTCAGAGCCAAATTAAAGATATGTGTCAAAGGGACTGAAAATTTCAGCTTAAACGCCTTTATTACGTACGATCATGCGACATTTTGTTATGTCGTAATACTTCTAGTTATCTGCTCATGCGAAATTTTGCACACAGCGTCAGTTCCGATGACAATACAATAAAGTATATTCAATTTGTCCGTCTGTCTGTCTGCCTAAGGTAGTACCTACCTAAAGTGAGGATGAAAAAGATGGTTGTTCATTCATTTGGTTAATAATAAAACTATGTGGTTAATACGATACTCCAAGAGTTCAAAGTAGAGAGGCTTCTATAAGTTGCTGGGTCTGACTGTAACAAACAGATAGACCGATAGGTACAAAGAAAACGTATAAGAAGAATATAGTTTATGTGTTATATGTATGATAAAATAACCCTCCATGGGCCTTGATGACCCAGGAGGACATACACATATAAAACACACCACCACCACTTACATGCTTACAGGTGAACTTGAAAGACGTGGGGCGCACGACACTTAACGAATGAACATGAAAGCAGATGCGCTCCACGTTTTTCGAGTTCGCCTGTAAGCATGATGTGGTGGTGGTGTGTTTATTTCCTCTTGGGTCATCAAGATTCCCGGAAGGTTACTTTATTCTTTATAAGGCACAAAAAACGGTAGTTTTTAGATATATTTTTCAAGTAAAACGGTTTAATTGTATGGAAACATAATAATGATGCTGATAATGCACTAAAAGCTAGAAATTATTTGATAGTTGTACCAGCTACTCGTCATTACACCAGTCACCACTCTCCTCATCACTCTAGGGCATTGTACCATCTACCCGTCATCACACCAGTCACCACTCTCCTCACACTCTAGGGCATAGTACCAGCTACCCGTCAACACACCAGTCACCACTCTCCTCATCACTCTAGGGCATTGTACCAGTTACCCGTCATCACACCAGTCACCACTCTCCTCATCACTCTAGGGCATTGTACCAGTTACCCGTCATCACACCAGTCACCACTCTCCTCATCACTCTAGGGCATTGTACCAGTTACCCGTCATCACACCAGTCACCACTCTCCTCATCACTCTAGGGCATAGTACCAGCTACCCGTCATCACACCAGTCACCACTCTCCTCATCACTCTAGGGCATCGATCAAACTAAAATAAAATCGTGGGGCGTGACGAATTTCTTCTATTTACAGTATTGTAATATTATGCTTTGGATGCATCTTTTTGATATTATAACAAAATGTTTGTTGAAGTGAATCCTTCACTATCATCTAATATATGTACATACTGTGCTATCATCGCGTCGTGCGGCACCACAGAACGATTACATTTACTCCAGCTAGATTACATTTTAGCTCGATCAGTGCCCTAGAACTACTCGTAGACGGATGCGCAGAGTGGTGTGACGACTGTTCCTGGTACCTCCCCCCACCCCCCACCTGATTAGGTTTTAGCTTTTAGAACATTATCTGCATCACTATTACCTACTAGTATGTTTCCTTACAACTTAAAACTTAAAAAACTTAAAACTGTTCAACTAAAGCATTTTTTGCTGTGATTTATAAATACATATCACACATATTATATTGTGTGGTGTTAAGGATCCCTCGGTGCGCAAACCCGACTCTTATCTGTATCTTTTTTTACTTTAGTCAGGCATGCGTGAGTAGCGTAACGAGATATAAAGTGATAACTGCGGATCCCTATTTTTGCCACAATAATGAAATTAATTAAAAAATATGAAAAGGCGCCGCGAGCTGCACGAGATTAATCTTGTTGTAAACTTGGCGGCTGAGTCGCCGCGGCATTATTGCGAAAGCGCCCCGTCATGGCGCCCCCGCGCCCCCGCGCCATCGCGTCCCTGCGCCCCCGCGTCCTACGCCGCCTACCTCATACGGACACACACCAGCAGATTGCATCACCGCATCACATCTGGCGAATCCCCGGCGAATCTGCTTTATGGTCCTGTCAGTAGGTAAAATGCAGTTCCTGCCTCAGCTTTGTTATGAATTGAGACTCTGTAAACCTTGTCTTAAATCAGATGTATTAGAAGGAGAGCTGTTTACCCACCTCCGCTCCGTGGCGTTAGCTTCATATCAGGAGGTCGCGGGTTCAACTCCCGACGGAGTCTTACTTTATATGGTTCGGTTTGGTTAGTGGAAGGCCATTGTCTAAGCCCACCTGGCTAGCTGCCCTGTCTTATCTAAGTCTTGCCGCCAAACCGGCCAAGTGCGAGTCGGATTCACGCAAAGGAAGGGTTCCGTAGTCTTTTCAAAAATAAATGTCTATTTTAAACAACTAAATTATTTTTGCATTTGGGTATAGAACATTTTGTATCGAATATCTATGAACTTTTTAAAAAATCAACTGCACGTGTTGGTAATCCCTTAACTGATATCAGTAGATCAGTAGTGACCACGCTCGCGACCACACAAACGAGCCGCTCTGAGTCAAAAACACGATACCAAAGTTGTGTTGTCCAACTTACAAACTGCCTCAAGTGCAGGCCGAGGACAGGGCGGGCGGGCTGACCGGCTCCCCGCGCGCTGTGACGTGCCGCCAGCTGGCGCCGCCCGCGCCGGCCGCGCCGGCTCTGGCCATAGCGACAACTTTGTGTGTAATTTGAATTTGAGGAACCTACTTGTCGCGTGCCCCACCAACTGGCTCGCCCCGCGACACTGCCCAAACTTCGATAGTTTTTGTCTACTTCCTTTCTACCTTGTAACAAAACACATAATTATACTGCCATTTTGAAAATGTTGCAAACTTGCTTACAGTTTCGCCCGAAGACGGTTTCCTAGTCTTCTGCTCCTCTTTGGCTCATGCAGAGGAACAAAAACATTCTCTTTATTGAAACCTTTTTAGAAAAATGTATAGGCTTACATCTTTTTGATTGTAGTAGGTAGTGGTTCCCGCAATCGTCTTTGAATATCGATTTATCAACGAAGCTTTTTCCCGTGGCCGTGCCGTGCTGTGAAATGTGATAGCTAGACAGATTAAATTTTCACAGATGATGTATTTCTGCTTTGAATATCGATTTATCAACGAAGCTTTTGCCCGTGGCCGTGCCGTGCCGTGAAATGTGATAGCTAGACAGATTAAATTTTCACAGATTATGTATTTCTGTTGCCGCTATAACAACAAATACTAAAAATTACAAAATGTAAAAAAAATGAGGGGGTCTCCATAAAAAAAGTGTTTTTATCTAAACATGAAGAAACTATGGCCATCTAGTAAGATGGTACGGAACTTATGTGTGCGGTTCTGACTCGCACTTATCTCAGTATTTCAGTTCCGTAACTCATCACTGGCAACACACACTAGTCAAAGTCTTGAGACACTGCGGTATTTGGGACGTGAAGATATTGCGAAGCTTCCCGAACGCTGCCCAGCCGAGTTGTATTCGTCGATTGTTCTCTTTCTTGAAGTTGGGCCTACCTAGCTGGACTCTTTGTCCATGGTGTACATATTTGTCAACAACTTCCAATGTAGAGTCTCCAACCTTTAGAGGGGTGGGTGCGACACGGACATTTAACATTGTTTTTGTTTTGTCCATGTTTATTTTAGGACCCACTTGTTGAGAGATTTTACTGAGGCCATCGAGCATTGTGCTTAGGTCTTCCAAAGTCTCAGCCGTGACTACGATATCGTCAGCGAAACGGAGGTGGATTGTGTACGCGCCGTTGATATTGATGTCGAGCCCACCCCAGTCCAGAAGCTTGAAAACATCTTCGCGTGCAGCAATGAACAGTTTCGAAGATCAAATCAAATCAAAATAATTTATTATACACACAATGTATACCTACATTAAAAAAAACTTATTGAATATTACAAATAATGTCATGATTCAGATTACAGTCTCAGGTAATGGTAGTTATTATAGAATCAACATATATATCTTTGTCATTTACATAATCTATTATTTTATAATATCCTCTAGAGCACAAGCATTTTTTGACATGAGTCTTGAATTTATTCTCTGAAAACATCATGCGCGTTCGTAAGAATTTGCATTTATTTCCTAAAAAAAGTGACACGCATAATTTGAATTTAAGAAATGTAATGTAATGCCTTTTCGAGACTGAGTAAGGTTAAAAAGTCATTTGTGGGGCAGTGTATATAAAATTCCATAAATTGACTGGCAACAGTTAAAATATTGATTTCTTTGAACTTATTTTGTAACGACTCACGTGACCGATAGATTGCGCGGATAGCTCTTTTCTGCAAGATGAAAATAGTTTGTATATCGGCCGCATGCCCCCACAGTAAGATGCCATAAGACATTATACTATGGAAGTAACTAAAATACACTAGTCTCGCAGTACTTACATCTGTTATCTGTCTTATTTTCTTAACGGCATAAGCAGCTGAACTAAGCCTTCCCGCTAATGTTCCAATGTGTGGTCCCCATTGAAGTGAAACATCCAAAGTTATACCAAGGAACACCGTAGTATTTACAAATTCTAAGTTATTACTGTCTAATATTACACTATTATTGACCTTTTTTATATTTACGAGTATAACTATTTTACAGATATAACCTCTACCTGTCTTACCCCTCGCTGCAGTTGGATAGGTTTCGAATTCTGATCCTGGAGGAGAACCGACATGGTGGCGTTTTCATACAAATACCTAAAATCCTTGATTTATCGAAAGTTAATTCGGCACTGCTGCAGAGACTGTAGCACATCCCAGGTTGCTCTTTGTCCACAAATGCCCAGCATAGTGGCTGATTATACTTTTCCGTCTTCTGTATTATCTGCAGCTGCGTATGTATTCTTTCTGGTAGTACTAATGCCTCTTGGGTAGCCGACTTGGAAGGCTGAAAGTCGTCGAACCTGCGCACAAGACGATTCGTCATGACTCTCGAACACAGCTTGTGGACATGGCTCAGAAGTGAGATGGGTCTGTAGTTCTTCAACAGAACTGCTGTCGCCCTTAGGCGTTTGTCCCTCGACTCGAGTATAAAGAAATTGCATAACTTCTGAAGAGCTTTTAGTACTGGTGTTCTACCTTCTTAGTAATTCCATCATCACTCGGTGCCTTGTTGTTTTTAAGCTGTTTTGAGAGCCAGTTTAATTACGTACAGGCTGACATTCGGAATATCTTAGGTATATACTATATTATATATACTTAATTTGGCCGTTATTTGATTAAATAATTTCAAAAAGAAACATATAAACCTAGCTTTTGTTTTGACTGTCTCCTAACAAAAATTGGTCAAAATCGATTAACTTTTAAAAGGTGAAAATTGCTATAGCCGCTGCAAGGAAAGTCTAGTTTTTACCGAAGATTCATAATCCCCTTAAACTTGAATACTAAAGAAAAAAAATATTATCTTATATTTTCATAACTTTTTAGTCAACTCGAATAACCCGAAAAAAACAGTATAACTGGTTTTTGAAAAACGAAAACCGAAAAATGGGTTTTTATGTTCGTTAAACTCTAAGTTATTCATAAGGTATTTAAGTTATTCATAAGCCTTTCATAAGGGATTTGCATGACCTAATATTGCCTTTGGCCTAATATTATATTGGCCTTTGCACTGTACATTTTTAAATTAAGTTTCTGTAAAGTTTTTTTTCGTATGCAATAGAGGATATTTATTGTTTACTAGCTTTTGCCCGCGGCTTCGCCCGCGTGGACATAACTTTTATGACTCTTTTTGAGGGTGAGTGGTGCGAGAACCGCAATCAGCTCTCAAGCGTGGACATGAGTTTTCTCCAGGTACCTCAGGGACTGTATCGGGCTATTCGGATTAGCAGTCATTGTCACTTCCTACCCCCTCAACAAATTCTATACAAAAATTAACTTTAATCCGTTGCTCCGTTGCGACGGCACCGACGTGCTCGAGCGTAGAAAACAGTTATCCCCAGATCACTCGGGAACTATGTCAGGATATACTTATTAGTAAATTATATCATTTTCCACCTCATCTCTGTGCTAAAAATCACATCATCTCATTTTTTCGTTACGATTTTAAATAACTTAACAAACAAAGAGTATTGTTTTAGTTTCTTCAGGAACTGCATCGGGCTATGATAATTTCCACAGATATAAAGTTGACTATTTCATTCCCTGTGATAAAGGCTACCTGCATGCCAAATTTCATCAAGATTGGTAGAGGTGTTGAGTGTGAATAGGTAACAAACAAACAAACACATTTTTAATTTCTGATTTCTAAATCTTAAATAACATATAGAGCGTCGGTGGCAGAACGGTTGGGGCCACTATCTCCTGTCCGGAAGGCCGTGGTCTACCCATAGGAGAGGATAATGACACACTATATCGGTCTGGTTCCGTTGTCAGCAGAAGGTCCAAACAGTTAGCCGTTTGGTGGTCAGCGTCCGGTACACGCGTTTGCTGCTCAAACAGCTGGAAGGGATTGAGCGCTAGGGCAAGTTTAAACGCCTTTCTTCCAGCGTGATCAGTCTTCTCGTATGGATAGATCCACAGTTGATGGTGAGCATTAAAGTCCCCGAGAAGAACCAGCTGTGCGGTTGAGTACCTGAGTTGAGCCTCATTGACGGCCTCACACAGATGTTCAGTTAGCCTGGTTGTCTCCTGGTCACCACTGTGCGAACGGTAAACACAACCGTAGATTATTTTATCTACGCCGGTATTAACCATCACCCACAAAGTGAAAAAACAGGAATCCTCAAGTTTCCGGAGACGCTTACACCAGATGTTGTCGCTGACAGAAATACAGAGTCCGACGTGCTCTTCAAAGTTGTGCTCCAGAGAATAACCCGGGCCGGGTACTGCAGATAAGCCACTCTGCCGGTTGTCTGATTTGCTGAGAAAGAACAGCTGCGGTTTCTCGGTCTCGAGGTGGTGATGGACCGCAGCGAGATTGGTGTGCCAACCTCTGATATTGCCGAGGCACACTTTAAGTGGGACGAAGTGCTGCCGCTCTGAAACCTTCTTTCTTTTCTTGTATTTCATAGTTTTTTTTGGGACCGGAGTGAACAGACAAGAAAGGCGACAGTTGTACGAGGCGCTGAGTAGAATCCAGTAGCGAACACAGGGTCGCTGCACTGAAGGAGAGACTAGCCTGGAGACCGCGGGGATGCCCGAACCCCCCCGAGATGGCCATCGGGTCCTCCCGTTCAATCGCCAATTGGCACGATGCAGCATTCCGGGATTTTACGTGACGTGGCGGGGCAGCCTTAAATAGGTGGCTTGCCTACTAATTGGGCCCCCTACTACCTACGGTCGGCCAGCGGTGCACCGTGCTTCGGATCCCGCTGCCCTCCAAGACTAGCCGCCAAGTGCAGCGACACTCTTGCACTGAAACGGCATACTAACTCAGCGCTACTGTACAGACCCGCCTTCCTAATGGCTTCTGAAGGCACCATGCCGGAATACGTCAGGGGACGTTTGGCGATAAGATTTTTCCTTGAGGGTGGTGACTAGCAACGGCCGAAGCCTACCACCAGTAAAAACGCCAGAGCGTCGTTCGTTATACAGCAGGTATGCCGCGGGCAGGTGAGGTTGGCTTGGGTCTTATAAGGTGATGTTTAAAAAACCTTACACCCCAATTTTATTAGTTAAGATGTTTCCCGTATTTACGACGTTCTTTTCCAGCAAATTATGAGAACAGTCCTCCGATATATTTGATGACATGTCATGTTTTAAACACGGTGTGGGCGTGGTTTTTTTCTCTGCTTCCTTTTTGTAACTTTTTGTAACATTTGACGTGAAACATAATTTTAGTTGCTCTAATTTGCTTTTATACTTAGATATTTCCTCCTCCAGTCGACAGTGTTCAGTGTTCAGTGTTCAGTGTTCAGTGTTCAGTGTTCAGTGTTCAGTGTTCAGTGTTCAGTGTTCAGAGAATACTTTCACTATCTCATTATCAGAAAATTCCAGTTGTGATTCCAGATTAGAGACCTTTTTCCGAAGCTCCGACAGTTCATTGTTAACCGCCTATGTGGCGTAATGGTTAGTCCATTCGCTTCACTCCAGGAGGTCGCGGGTTTGATTCCCAGTGGCTTATCTAAGTCTTGCCGCCAAACATCAGTGTTAACAGCATTGATGTGTTCCGGCTGTTTTTTTGTTTATTTATGGACTAATAAACAGTTACACAATCTGTATTATAATACAACTTAAATAGTTATCTTATTACTAATCGTGAAACCCACAACATTAGCCGCAGTTTCATTTAAGTTATCGTTGAGAAACATTAAAAAGTAAAAAGTGCTACTAGATATTAAAAACAAAATAATTAAATGTTTAGCACAGATTTGTAAAAAAAGGTTATTGTCTTTACAGCATGTTAGGGTTAATTAGTTTATAGGGCAGTTATTGAAGATAATATTAGATAATTGTGATCAGATTAGTAAGAGAATAGGTAAATACTTAACTTAACTATGCAACATTAATTTAGAATCAAGTAATTAAGTTTGATCTAAAGGCATTCACATGATGCCAAATATATCTATGTCGTTAAACATGGTATTTGAAGATAATAATATATATAGCCGCAGTTCTCCATTGCGTTGGGGAATTTTCGTAAGCCCGCTTCCATCTTTCGCATTATCGTCACTTACCATCAGGTGAGATGATGCCAAGGGCTTACTAGTTGTGAATAAAAAAAAACATTTTTTTAAGCTCTTGACAGCTTCTTCTCAGGTTGTGAGACGTTCCGTTTATTGAATGATAGTAGAATCAGACAGTGAAGATGATGAAAGTATGACATATTATGTCGTACTATGTCATACTTTCATCATCTTCACTGTCTGATTCTACTGATTATCTAAAAATGTAATAAATATATTACGTCTTTAGGTCTCGTTTCAGCTACTGTGGTATCGATCATGGATTTTATGATATGTATTAGAAGTGGCAGTATTTGTCTTCTTACATTTTTCAGATTTTTTGTCTGAACCTTACGAGTAGATACCATATTTTTGTTTGTTTTGTCTTCCTTTTATTGTTTCGTAGCCAAGGGTGTGCTGAATATTTCTGATACATTTAATACATCTCCACTTTGTTCGTTTTGCTACTTCGAGCATCGCTCGGTCGCCCGGGTACGTTGTGATGAAGCTCTATCGTAAAAACGGCAATGCATACTCATATGAACGCAAACCTCGGTACGACTGCGCGACTGCGCGACTGCGCGACTGCGCGACTGCGCGACTGCGCGACTGCGCGACTGCGCGACTGCGCGACTGCGCGACTGCGCGACTGCGCGACTGCGCGACTGCGCGACTGCGCGACTGCGCGACTGCGCGAGGGTGCTCATCCTCAAGTTAAACAACAAAAACAAAAACCGGCTAAGTGTGACTTGTACTCGCGCTAAGTCGTCCGAAATCAAAGAAAAAAGTATATTTCTGTCGCTCGCGTTGATCGCTTTTGTTTGTAACGTGAATAGGCATCATTGTCATAGTTGTGTGGAGAGGTGCAGTACAGTACGGCACCCTCGGGGCGCGAGCCCGCCACGCACTTGGCCGGTGTTATCTTTAGCTGTCGTGGGGTTTAAAATGTTATTGATATACAAAATCTTTCCTCTCGCTTATGCTGCAATTTGTGGAAGTGATTTCAGGAAAAGGAGCGGAAGTGTGTAAAAGAAAATGCGTTTTTCTTTTCAATCACCAAGGCTAAGGAAACATGGCCATGCCGTCTAATGCGAGGCTAAGGGGCCGGAAGGCCGGTAGATTTTTTACTCTTGTCAGATGTTACACATCATATGCGACTACTGTAAAGCTCGCTTGTGTTTTCTATGACAAACACACAGTTTCACAGCTCAGATTCAGATCTAATCAAAAAATATTAATGAAATAAAAACTTATCCACTCACTCTGTATCTTTCTGTGTTTATGAATCGGAGACAACGAATTGAGTTTTTTTTTATATTATGTACACACCAACAACATCGCACGACATCCGTAGTTGATGTGATAACGAGCTCAGCGAGCTCCTTGCCTCACTATTCTTATCTCTGTTTGATACGAGTAATACATTAAAAATTATTACTTCAATGTGAGCTCTCGAGCGCCGTGCGTCACGATCACAAGTCTCGAGTCACGTATCACGTGCAAGGTGAAATCGGCAAATGATAAAAGGTACCTAGTACCTGTTCGGGTGGGACGCGGTAACGTGTGAAGCGCGCCTAATGAATATGTCAAAGTAGCTCCAACTTATTGCCGGTCTAATCCCGGGCGGGTCAATGCATAATCTAATCAGGATAATTGGGAAAGTTTCCTCGCTAACTCGCCGGTTGTTGACTTGCCCCTGGGTGGGGCACGGGGCACGGGCACGGTGTGGACCCACGTGTGCCAGTCACTCACGGCCCTACAAGTTAAACGACGGGTTAAGCGGCGCCGGGTGGCTACTGACTCGATTACGAAATTGTGTAGACCTTGCATTCAGTAAGCGATTTGAAAACTGTTGGTTTACAAAATGACAAGATGGGCAGGTACCTCGCCTGTCCACTGCACAAACACCAGATCATGTACAAATCCCTAATCAACTTCACTGGACTGTGGTCTTATTAAGTCTTTAAAGAAGGTGAGCAGCTTTTTAGTTTCAGACATTTTACTTTACTAATATCTGTGATGAGTGAGAAAGATGTTAGTTTAAAGCGAGTGCGATACTAAAATCTAGTTTCAAACTGTTGACTGTGAAGCGCAGTGTATTACGGGGAAATAATTCTTCGAAAGTAAACGTTATCTTTCCAATTTGGCAGCAACATCACGGTGGCGGCGAGGGCGCGGGCGGGCTCGCTTCCGGCGGCGGGTCGCTGCATAATCACACCTTTTACAAGTAAGAAAACCGACCGTTCATTATGAAGCAAGCAAAAGTTTTAAACGCAAACCCCCGCCCGGGGTGGATCCGTCAGTCCGGGATAAATTAGTAAAATGCAAATGAATGTTCAGCGTTCGAAAGTTAACCTTCATCACTAGGAAATGTTTGTCATCTCTCGTGTGGTCGAGTAAACAAACTGACCCAGCCCCGAGCCAGATCAAAGCCGTTGCGACCGTGGGGAGCCCTTTGCGCTTATTAGCCAGTAATTACTTAATTGGCCACTCGAGTCTGTTTGATGAGCTCCGTTTCAATAGGCTCCGACCCACCAGCGTCCTTCTTGTTCCACCACCACGCGCCCACGCGCTTACGCGCCCGCTTGCCCATCACGCGCCCACGCACCCACGCGGCGCACTAGCCATTCTCGTACACTCGCGTGCTGTGCTAACGTAGTGCGTTCTCGCTGTGGCGTGAAAGCGGAAACTCCATAAAGTGTACACGTGGATGCGAGGAGGAAAGGGTTTATTATTATAAACTTCGCTCAAACCCGCGGTCGGGCGATAATTTGATTAGATTGATTGGTTTCCAAGATGGGTCGGGCAAATTTACATTTAGTTGGCTACCAAATGGATTTCAAACGGTCAGTATTTATCAAAGCACATCTACTATAAATGTAGACGCACGAGCGGAGAACTTGACGCTTGTCATCGTCCGACAGCTATAACAATTGTAAAGTCGTTAGCGGCACAATGCCCGGCGGAACTACATTGTTACTACAGACGTTTATTGTGGACCCTCATCAAGTGGCGCTGGGAGGTTAATTACTAGAAGGGAAAAATCCAACAGATATTCCTGATTTTACCTATTATTATATTTGCTCAAACACAACTACAACGACCGCGAGAGCGGTGTAACGAAACAAACAAACGTCACATCGCGTCAGCTCGTTAATAAGTTCAACCCGCTACACACATTTGTCAACGGTCTGTAGATCAATACGAGGTACGAGTATGTCACAGATATTGTGTTATAGCAAAGTATATATATATATATATATATATATATATATATATATATTAGTGTTATAGTTTGATCTGAAGAACCTACACAAAAATAAGTTCCGAAGAACAGTGAACTCGAACCACAATATTGCCTCGGAGTTCTGAAACACGGAACGTACCCGACGCCAGGGCTGACGGAGAACGTGCTTGCTCACTATATTTTTGGATGTAACTGCATTAAGATGTTTTTTTAAATTAAATACAATGTCCTTGTGGTTTCGATGAATCAAAAGTGTCTGTTGCATTGTTACACATCAACACTTTTTAAAAACCTGACTGCAGGCAGCTGTTGTTGTACTAGAGCCGATTTCATGCGCTTATTACAAGCTTTAAAGCTATCAGAGAAAATATCACGCTTCAGCAGCCGCATTTTTGCATTTGCCTCCATATTCATGAGGCACAAGGAATTTCAATTTTTTCCTCAATTAAAATTCCAAAACTCATTTCTAAGTATCGCTTAATTTCTTTGATGCTCTAATGGCATTGCTATACTCATTGTGTATATTTTATCGTCCCCAATTTCCCTAATTGGAGTCGGTCCGTCGGCATTTAGACGCAGCCCTGCGCGGGCTCCTTTCATCGCGGCGGTGGAATTCCCGAAACTTTGCGGTTATCGCAAGTACACGAACACGCGACGTTGTCGCAGTTCAGTCTGAGGCTGCCCTCTAAACTTGTTACTGGGATGTTATTATAATACTTCTTTCACAGCAACAGAAATACATCATCTGTGAAAATTTCAACTGTATAGCTATCACGGTTCATGAAATACAGCCTGGTGACAGACGGACAAACAGACAGACGAACGGACAGAGGAGTCTCAGTAATGGAGTCCCGTTTTTATACTTTGAGTACGAAACCCTAAAAAACTAAAACCCGACTACGGAAAAGTATGAAAACAAGAGTTTCCCGCCTGCAATCATAGCCTTTATGTTTCCCTGTATCTGGGGTACTGGGGTACTGGGGTACTGGCCGCGGTCGCTAGGCATGATGATAGGTACCTACTTATGGCAAAAATTTGATTACTACGATAGGGCTTGTGACCACGGCTATAACCCCAGATAAAGGGATAAAGGCTATGATTTCAGGTGGGAAACTCTTGATTTCATACTTTTCCGTAGTCCGCTTTTAGTTTTTTCAACTTTTGTTATATTTATATATTTTTGTGCTCAGAGCATAACGCCACCGCACCTCGCTACCCGCGGCCGCGTGTCGTGTCGCTTGATTGTAGCGCGCGTACATTGAGCCGTCCCATAATATCGCTTGTGAGACCATTTGCTAAGAAATTAAAATTATTTGCATACCTACGAGGTATGTAATATTTATATATTTAGAATGTGCTCGTTAAGAACTTTCGTTTGATACCAAACATGATATGAATATCTACAAAAAAAATATTTAATTGTTTAATTCACCTATAAAATCCGCCATATTGATTTTTTTAAATGTTATACATCTTATGACACGCGGAGTGATGGCACGAATCCAAAGACACCATATTTGTCAAAATCGGTTAAGTTTTTGACGTGATAACGTCTTATAATTCGATGGAGCCGGCTGCACGCACGAAAAAATGCGTCGTTACCTCGCTCTGAGGCGTTCCGAAAAATGCGTCGTTACCTCGCTCTGAGGCGTTCCGTTTAAGGCTTTTTTCTTATGACGTTGTCACGTTCAACTACCGTCAGTAAACCGACTTTACAGACAACCGTTTTTTAGGAAGTACGAGGGAACAGATGAATATCCCTACATACATACACATACATACGTACATACATAGACTGTCAAAAACATAACCCTTCTTTTTTCGAAGTCGGGTAAAAAGGTACACAATAATGGGGTCCCATGAACTGATATCGACTCCCAGGTTCTCTACAGCATAAAAACACTTTTGCGCAGTGTCATGCGTGCGTTTTATAAGCGCGACTTGTTGCATAACTAGGAGGTTCATCAAAATATTCATATGCGAAGTGAATATTAGTTTCTTGTTATCATCATATCAGTCGGAAATCGTCCACTGCTGGACAAAGGCCTCCCCAAGGATTTCCACGACGACCGGTCCTGCGCTGCCCGCATCCATCGGCTTCCCGCGATCTTCACCAGGTCGTCGGTCCACCGCGTGGGAGGCCTGCCTACGCTACGTTTTCCGGTGCGCGGTCGACAATCGAGAACTTTACTGCCCCATCGGCCATCTGTTCTACGAGCTATGTGCCCTGTCCATTGCCACTTCAGTTTAGCGATTCTGTGAGCTATGTCGGTTACTTTAGTTCTCCTGCGGATCTCCTCGTTTCTGATTCAATCACGCAGAGAAACTCCGAGCATAGCACGCTCCATTGCCCTTTGAGTGACCTTGAGCTTTCTTATGAGGCCCATAGTAAGCGACCATGTCTCAGTTCCGTAAGTCATCACTGGCAACACACACTGGTCAAAGACCTTAGTCTTGAGACACTGCGGTATTTGGGACGTGAAGATATTGCGAAGCTGCCCAGCCGAGTTGGATTCGTCGATTGATCTCTTTCTTGAAGTTGGACCTGCCTAGCTGGACTGTTTGTCAAAGGTATACATATTCGTCAACAACTTCCAGTGTAGAGTCTCCAACCTTTAGAGGGGTGGGTGCGACACAGACATTTAACATTATTTTCGTCTTGTCCATGTTCATTTTAAGACCCACTTGTTGAGAGACTTTACAGAGGCCATAGAGCATTGTACTTAGGTCTTCCATAGTCTCAGCCATGACCCCGATATCGTCAGCGAATCGGAGGTTGTTGTTATACCTCTGATTTAGTATGTCCCAGCAAACATTGTAATTATCTGAGCTGACATTTAGGTGCTGAATTAATTTCTCTGCTTCCCCTTGTAACATTACGTCTCTATGGGTGAAGATCCAAAAGAGATCGTAAGCACAATATTTTTAGAAGATGAGCAAAGGAGTATTGAAGTGTGCCATGGAGAGGTACTTCATTTAAAAGAATATCTATCAAAATGTTGGGAGTTGAAACTATCTGCTTGGAATTGAATTGAAAGAGTAGATTGATTAAGTTTGTTTATTTACATAAATATAGAGAAAACAATAAAATAACGGGAAGCGATCCCAAATGAAATCAGTAAGTTTACTGCATTGAACTATAAATTGAGCATTATATTGAGCGTCGGTGGCGTAATGGCAAGAGCCGCTACCTCTTGTGTGAGAGGTCTTGTTTCGAATCTTGCCACCTACCAATTTCTTTCCGAAATTCGATTTCATATGAACTTTTATACGACGCTCTAACGGTGAGGAAAAAATCTGCACACACCTGCGAAGAAACTCGAACGTTGTGTGTGGAGTCGACCAACCCGCACTGGGCTCGCGTGGTCGACTAAGGCCCGATCGCCCTAATTCAGTGTACGCTCGAGCCCCTCGGTGAGGACGTATATGAGCTGATATGATGATTGAACTATTTAAACATGCCGACATTTCGTAGGTTTTGTTGATGAATTTATAACCATAGATTGAAAATGTCATTTTATTGAGTATACATAGGCTCTGCAGGGTACCTGTGTAGCCCCGTCCTGGGGCGGCCGGCGGCCGTCGGCAGGCGGCACGCGCTCCGAGACGCTAATCTAATCCTGTCTCTTGGTTGGCGACAATGCTCTGTAATTCAGTTTGTAGGCCATTAGCAGCAGCCAGTCGCTCGGAGTATATAATTGGCGCGGCTCGTGGCGGCGTGACCTCTCCGCACACTCCGCACACTCCGCACACTCCGCACACTCCGGCCACGACGTGTGCGGCATTGCAGAGGGAAGAGACAGAAACTTTAGATAGTTCTCCTCCTCTCCTCCACTCACAGGCACTAGCGAGGCGTCGTCACCACATACAAAGCGTGCGCGGAACTGGTTCACATCGCGATTACTTGTCACTAATTCCTCCTTTTTAGGGTTTCGTAGTCAACAATAAGCACTTAGAGTTTTGCTATGTCTGTCCGTCTGTCCGTCTGTCCGTCTGTCCGCGGCTTAGTAATAGAAAGCTGTAATTTGGCATGGGTAGACATACACATATTAATCACGCTGACAAAGTGATACAAGAAAATATTAAAAAAATAGGGGGAGAAGGAGGCAGTTTTGAATTACCTTATGTGAGCCACATGAATGCCGATACGGGGCACCCGTGTTGGGTGACTCCGCGGGGCGGCCTGGTCGCAGTTGCAAGGGGTGTGCCGGCGGACATCCCCGGCATCGTGCGCTGAATGAAGTCATCCGCCGGGCGCTGGTGTCGATCGACATTCCCTGCATCTTAGAGCCTTCGGGTTTGAGCCGCACAGACGG
The DNA here is from genome assembly GCA_947284805.1 of Coleophora flavipennella. NCBI lineage: Eukaryota > Metazoa > Arthropoda > Insecta > Lepidoptera > Coleophoridae > Coleophora > Coleophora flavipennella. The sequence continues at coordinate 126,069 of OX369283.1, forward strand.
TAAAAGATTCGACGGACTCACGATGATCCCTTGGCAGCGGGGCGTGCACTGCTCTGGGACGCGACCTGCTCGTGCACCTTCGCAGCGACGCATGTCCCCCTTACCACGAGGGCCGCGGGGCGGCTGCAGAGTGGGCCGCGAGACAAAAATTAACAAAGCACGCGGACCTAATGCGGACTCACGACTTTGTGCCTTTTACCGTCGAGACTTCGGGTGTGTGGTGCTCGGCGGCCAAAGAATTTGTTATGAAAATAGGCAGGCGCTTGAGGGACCGCCGTAGTAATCCCCGCGCCGGCTCGTACCTGGTTCAACAGATATCCCTGGCTATACAGCGCGGCAACGCGGCCAGTACAAAAGAGCACTTTTGAGCCGGGTACGAGGTGGTGCGACATAGACTAAGTACCTAATTGCAGGTACCAAGTACATTATTTTAGTTTGACGTTATATATAATATAATATTTATGACTTTTGTAAGCAAATTATAATAAAAGTATTTACATTTATAAAAAATATATTTGAGATTCTCACTAGTTATCATATATAAAAACGCATCTATAGTCTTATTTATACTTTCAAACTATGTTTATACTGGCAACACTATACTTGACCGCTGTCAGTCGTTTCAAAAGGGAAATATCAATGTAAATTTGAAAACCCATAAACAGCTGCTAGTCTGTGCAAGTTCGTAAGAGTCTGCTGGCAAACTAAGGATTGTTCTAGCATTTTATATTGATGCGCAAGCTATAATATCTTCCCTGCCAATATATTCCAGTTCTTTGAATATGAAGTCTCTCCATCAAAACAAGTGTTTTTTTGAAAACTGGTGTTGAGGCTCATTTGAATAGTAGGCATGGGGCAGTTTTGAATAAAACAATATTAACATAAAAGTGAAAGTAAAACAAAATTGATGTTTACCAATCTACTAGTGTACAGAAAAAATAAACACAAGTTACTAAAAGTAAGAGAAACTTTTATTTTGTTGCGCCTAAAGTTGTGAAGCCAACCATTGAATGTACAACATTTGATACGTAAGTAGTTGTGTGCTGACACGGACCTCAAAAAAAATTTAAGACCCTTATTTAATTCGTACCCACCTTTGATTTCGTTATTGTTGGTTAATGTTGTGTATTTAAGTATAATAATAATATTATTTCATACTTTTGAGTAAATTTTATTTTGAAGTCGGTTTTCAGTTTTGCAAAACTTATTTTTTCGTTTTTCGACTGTATAAACAAGGATGTGTAATATGTATCATACTTTGAAGAAAAATACACCTTCAACTTCGCATAATGATGTTTGCAAAACTGTTGCGTCTTCAATGGCAGTACCTTGGGTGTCATCTACAAAGTTATCAGGGAGCAGAAAAATAACGAGGGTGAAAAGAGAAAAGAGGGCACAGAATTTCGATCATTGATAATATTAAAGATTTTGAAAAGTGCGCAAACAGAGTCATTGTGCACGATTTTTTGAGTTTGTCGAGTTATGTCCAAAATGAATAACGTCTAAAAGACATTTAACTTCAACCTTTAATAAAGTGATTATTTGTTCTATTATTTATTTCAATAATTTATCCTAAAATTTATTTTTAAACTACAATTGATACAAAAAAAACCCTTTTTTCCTGAAAAAACTCATTGTTGTACTAGCGGCCTCTTAGGCCCTACCTCGGTACTTGTGAAGAATAAGAATATTTATTCGCTTGAAATGTAGTAAATTTTAGATGTTTTATAATATAGGTAGTTTCTTTACATTGCACCAGCTACTGGCATGCAAATTTGTTATAACAATGGTTGCTGAATTTTAGTATAAAATTCAAAGCTCGTTTAAACTTGAAACAAAACGAAATAACACATAATTATAGGAAAACCAAAACAAAAGTACGGTGTCACTGAGCTCATGTCAAAAAGTAATTAAAGTACATAATAAAACGAAATACTTAAAAGCAGTCCAGAACAATAATAAACAGTTATTAAAATGTAGTTAAAACGTCAAATTCTATCATTTCAAAGTCATATCAAATTAATAATATCATATACAAGCACAATGTCAAAACTTGAACTTAAAATACTCATCTATAAAGTGGAAGCAGCCGTCTATAAGAGCTTTCCTTAATTCAGATTTGAACTGCGTGTAGTTCAAGAATGTGAAATCATCTGGCAATTTAATATAAAGTTTTATTGCCATTGAGTAGCTGCTTCTGCTACATAGAGCCGTTCTAACTGTAGGCAGCACCAGCTTTTCTGGGAACCTGGTATTGTGGTAGCAATGATCCCCAGCTTTTGGAAAAGGTCTGGATAAGTCCTGACAAAGATTACAATAAATCTACGTCGGTAGCTAAAGGTTAAGAAACTAGTAGTCCATGATCAATATAGTTATATAGTTTCCAAGTTATGACGGTTTTGATTTTGACAGCTCTCATCCAAAATATACATCTCTATGATATCTATCATTTCTACTTAGGGTCTATTAACCGAAGATCATTATTTTCTGAGATACAGCTTTTTAAGTATGACAAATGTTTTCGGAATAAGGATCTCGGAAAGATCTATGATTTCTCCTCAGAAAATAATTCTGCAGGATCAATAGATTTTGAGTTATGGCGATTTTAAATGTCACTGCTATCACGCAAAATAAAGGTCTCGAAGAAATGTATGCTTTATAAGAATTTACTACTTTGAGGGCAGATGACCGTGTGTGATTTGTCCCAGAATATTTATTTATTTATTTATTTTATTTATTAGAAGTTCAGAATTAATAGTTTCTGAGTTATGCCGTTTTAAGTTTTGCAGCTGTCGTCCGAAATGAAGATCTTGAGGACATCTATGATTTCTGTTAAAACACTAGTAGTCCAGGGTAGGGCAGATGACCGTGTGTGATTTGTCCCAGAATATTTATTTATTTATTTATTTTATTTATTAGAAGTTCAGAATTAATAGTTTCTGAGTTATGCCGTTTTAAGTTTTGCAGCTGTCGTCCGAAATGAAGATCTTGAGGACATCTATGATTTCTGTTAAAACACTAGTAGTCCAGGGTAGGGCAGATGACCGTGTGTGATTTGTCCCAGAATATTTATTTATTTATTTATTTTATTTATTAGAAGTTCAGAATTAATAGTTTCTGAGTTATGCCGTTTTAAGTTTTGCAGCTGTCGTCCGAAATGAAGATCTTGAGGACATCTATGATTTCTGTTAAAACACTAGTAGTCCAGGGTAGGGCAGATGACCGTGTGTGATTTGTCCCAGAATATTTATTTATTTATTTATTTTATTTATTAGAAGTTCAGAATTAATAGTTTCTGAGTTATGCCGTTTTAAGTTTTGCAGCTGTCGTCCGAAATGAAGATCTTGAGGACATCTATGATTTCTGTTAAAACACCTTAAACTATTGAGTTTCCGAGTTATGGCAGTTTAGAGTTTGAAACGTGTGAGTAAGAAAATGGATTTCAAATCTAAATAATTTGTGTGACAATTTTATTTACAATCCCAGCAACTGTACGGGCGCCGGCGCGTTGTCGGTGAATCTCGGACGCTTTCGCCCTCGGTGCTCCCGGCGCTCCCGGCACCACTTCGCTCGTTTGTATGGTGTTTCATGGGTATCGTTCGGTTCCTTCTGAGATGCTCTTTCCAACCGTTTACGACTCACATATCTCGACATAGATTTTTTTTACAAGAGTAGACCGACATTGATTTTTCTTCGTCAACGCCTTAATATCTTCACTGTTGTAGTTAAATCATAAAGTTTTTATACACACTTCGATAGAACTTAACAAAAGTTGACGATTATTTTTTGAACGAAATTCGTAGCATTTAATAGTTCAAAGTTATCGCCATTTTGCTACTCCGGCGCGTGCGTGCGGTGCGTTACAATGTTTGATCCTTTGGCTATCTAATGATACTCATACCATTGAGTTGAGCATAGTGCCAATAGTTACGGAGCTACTCCACAACACTATGTGATCAATATAGCGTTACCTATCATCTAATTGTTGAGTATAGTGCCAATAGTTACGGAGCTACTCCACAACACTATGTGACCAATATAGCGTTACTTATCATCTAATTGTTGAGCATAGTGCCAATAGTTACGGAGCTACTCCACAACACTATGTGACCAATATAGTTACCTATCATCTAATTGTTGAGCATAGTGCCAATAGTTATGGAGCTACTCCACAACACTATGTGACCAATATAGCGTTACTTATCATCTAATTGTTGAGCATAGTGCCAATAGTTACGGAGCTACTCCACAACACTATGTGACCAATATAGCGTTACTTATCATCTAATTGTTGAGCATAGTGCCAATAGTTACGGAGCTACTCCACAACACTATGTGACCAATATAGCGTTACTTATCATCTAACTGTTGAGCATAGTGCCAATAGTTACGGAGCTACTCTACAACACTATGTGACCAATATAGCGTTACCTATCATCTAATTGTTGAGCATAGTGCCAATAGTTACGGAGCTACTCCACAACACTATGTGACCAATATAGCGTTACTTATCATCTAACTGTTGAGCATAGTGCCAATAGTTACGGAGCTACTCCACAACACTATGTGACCAATATAGTTACCTATCATCTAATTGTTGAGCATAGTGCCAATAGTTATGGAGCTACTCCACAACACTATGTGACCAATATAGCGTTACTTATCATCTAACTGTTGAGCATAGTGCCAATAGTTACGGAGCTACTCTACAACACTATGTGACCAATATAGCGTTACCTATCATCTAATTGTTGAGTATAGTGCCAATAGTTACGGAGCTACTCCACAACACTATGTGACCAATATAGCGTTACTTATCATCTAATTGTTGAGCATAGTGCCAATAGTTACGGAGCTACTCCACAACACTATGTGACCAATATAGTTACCTATCATCTAATTGTTGAGCATAGTGCCAATAGTTATGGAGCTACTCCACAACACTATGTGACCAATATAGCGTTACTTATCATCTAACTGTTGAGCATAGTGCCAATAGTTACGGAGCTACTCTACAACACTATGTGACCAATATAGCGTTACCTATCATCTAATTGTTGAGTATAGTGCCAATAGTTACGGAGCTACTCCACAACACTATGTGACCAATATAGCGTTACTTATCATCTAATTGTTGAGCATAGTGCCAATAGTTACGGAGCTACTCCACAACACTATGTGACCAATATAGCGTTACTTATCATCTAATTGTTGAGCATAGTGCCAATAGTTACGGAGCTACTCCACAACACTATGTGACCAATATAGCGTTACCTATCATCTAATTGTTGAGCATAGTGCCAATAGTTACGGAGCTACTCCACAACACTATGTGACCAATATAGCGTTACTTATCATCTAACTGTTGAGCATAGTGCCAATAGTTACGGAGCTACTCTACAACACTATGTGACCAATATAGCGTTACCTATCATCTAATTGTTGAGCATAGTGCCAATAGTTACGGAGCTACTCTACAACACTATGTGACCAATATAGCGTTACTTATCATCTAATTGTTGAGCATAGTGCCAATAGTTACGGAGCTACTCCACAACACTATGTGACCAATATAGCGTTACTTATCATCTAACTGTTGAGCATAGTGCCAATAGTTACGGAGCTACTCTACAACACTATGTGACCAATATAGCGTTACCTATCATCTAATTGTTGAGTATAGTGCCAATAGTTACGGAGCTACTCCACAACACTATGTGACCAATATAGCGTTACTTATCATCTAATTGTTGAGCATAGTGCCAATAGTTACGGAGCTACTCCACAACACTATGTGACCAATATAGCGTTACCTATCATCTAATTTCTTGAATGACACCCAGTACGTGAGCAAATTTGAAGACGTACTTACGTCAAAATGTAAAAAAAACTAAATGTGTACTGGGACACATAGTAGAAGTAAAACATTAACGGATAAAAAAAGTATTTAAAAAAAACATTCCAAAAAAATATTTTATCCAAATAATATATGTCGAAAAGGGGTACGACTCACCGGGTTTTCATAGCTCCTCGCGTGTACACCATCTATTTCGCAGAAGTTGACGCACCGCTCGAGTGCATCTATGCCGCTGCCAGCGCAGCCCACGCTGTCACCTCATTCTATTGGTCGTTCCGTAAAGGAGATGTCGACAGTTGAGCACCACCGTGCACGTGAATTAGCTTCAGTTATATTCCGGTTGAATTCTGGCAGTGTGATTGCAGCAGATGTGGTCGATGGTGCTTGCATAGCCTCAATGAATCGCAACATGTTCTGGTTCTGTAGCACGAAGAATTGTTGCCAGTGGTTTTTATTTCGCTGCTTTATTATCATTTTTCACATTTTCCCGTCGTTGTCCACTTGTTGCGAGCGCAGGGAACAATCCCGCTTCTGATGTCGAAGGGGGTGGTTAGGTTATGGATGGCCTCGTGGTTCACGTCCTTAACTATTTCGGTCGTGGGCGTCGAAATAACAATGCAGCTATATCACAGGGGTCCTTCTTCAATAGTCTTGATCATTTGGCAATCAAAATTGTACGGGATGCCTTGGATTACAATGGATTCAAACGCGGTGATCCCAGCGATAGCGTGACACGTCCATTATGCTCACTGATCACCACTTCTAGTGTTCTGCTCGACGCTCCGTCAAAAATTGTCTGCCTCGAGACTGACGTCCAGCTAATATGGCTTCTCCACAGATCTAATAAATTCTCAACTCAGTGCTGCCACTTTAATCACAAACAGCCTTCGTTAATACGTCATCTTTGCTACCACAAACGATGGTCTCACGAGTACAAGCTATTGTCACGCCACCACCGGTTTCACCCAGGTACTAATACCTGACGTTTGATCCAAATAAAGTTTAACGATCTATGTAAACGTATCTCGAGCTGGTATTGGTCGCGTTTTCAATGACGCTCCGACATATAATTTTTTTTTTTTTTAAATATATCCGTCCGCCACTGCCGCCTCTCACCACGCGATATATCGTCTACCCCCTCCACGCAGCCACACCCCGGACACTTCATACAACGGGCGAGAAATGACATTTCTAAAATCTAATGACGGAATAAACAAAATGGCGGCGAAACCAAACGATAACCAATCTGCATCAATCTGGGTGACGAGGGGTGAGGTCGGAATCTAGAAAGCGGCAGGGAGTGTCCATACTGTATGTTAGTACTAATCTTAATATATATAAATCTCGTGTCACAATGTTTGTCCTCAATGGACTCCTAAACCACTTAACCGATTATAATAAAATTCGCACACCATGTGCAGTTCGATCCAACTTGAGAGATAGGATAGTTTAAATCTCAAATTATAGTCACAATTTTAATTTAATTCTTTTTGTACTTTTTTTTTAAGCAATGGTAGTTGGAACTATACAGCCAAATATATATATATATATAGTGTAGTGTAGGGTAGTGTAGGGTAGGGTAGGGTAGTGTAGGGTAGGGTAGTGTAGGGTAGTGTAGTGTAGTGTATGTAGGGTAGGGTAGTGTAGGGTAGGGTAGGGTAGTGTAGTGTAGGGTAGTGTAGGGTAGGGTAGTGTAGTGTAGTGTATGTAGGGTAGGGTAGGGTAGGGTAGGGTAGTGTAGTGTAGTGTAGGGTAGGGCAGTGTAATGTAATGTAAGGCGCTACGAAGTTCGCCGGGACAGCTAGTATATTATATAATATACTTTGACAGTACTCTGTACAATGTAGCGACTTAAACCCTGCCTACCTTGTTACTCGCCCTTGCTACGCTCTCGTAGCGTTGCTACGACTGGCTGTAGCCCTTAGCCCGTAGCACACTCTCACTTTGCTATGGCTATTAACACTTTCGTGTCCGGCTTGCTACGACACGTAGACTATAAGGCGGTTTGCACACGACGGGGCGGGGCGGGCCGGGGCGGACCGGTCAATTTCGCCGCTAACGATAGCACAAAGGGAATCCTATACTACCAACGCACACGGAGGACAAAGAGACAGCGTCGACCGCGCCGCCTCCATGTGCGTGCGTTGGTAGTATAGGATTCCCTTTGTGCTGCTATTGGCAGCGAAATTGTCCGGCCCGCCCCGCCCCGTCGTGTGCAAAGCGCCTTAGGGTTTTTCCATTTCTACGTACTTTTACGCCTCAGCAGTGATGCATATAAAATGCAGTTGCAAACACGAATGCGTAAAGTTTGAACCCCACCTCGGTTATCCATCACGTGTTATCTATTACGGCGAACAATAAAATTGGGATTTGAAAGGCTTTGTGATCCCAAAAAGCTTTTCCACATAGGATTTTTTTTTATTACTTTGTACATTTAAATTCAACTCAATTCTCTGCCCCTAAAACTGTGTTCAGTCGACCACGAAAAGACCCTAATATTTTATTTGTGCACTATAGTATGACTTGGCCAATTTCGAACACGAAAATACTTAATGTTTACTATGACATAGATTATATAATGAACCTCTTTCGCCGTTGTCTAGACCGAGCGCGGCGCAACACACTCTGCGCCAGTTAACCCTTCCGCCGCCGCACCGCCGCTCTCTTTTAATTAACTTCTCAAAGTACACAAGATTTTAATTTCTTGCAAGTAATTAAGAAGGTAAATATTAAAGACGTTGTTTCGTAGATAATATTTAAAGCTTTACATTAGCGACAGTAGTAGCGTCTGTTGAATTTTTAATTAATGTTTATTTTAAATCAGTGTTTTATTTTGTGTAGAATAATGAATTTAAACCAAAATAATCGTTTAAGTATCCTGAGTGCAAACTATGAGGAGTCTATCGGAGCTGCACTGGCTCCCACTAGCGAGTGTCCGCTGTCCATCTCGCCGTCTCGTCGTGTCGCGCCTCGCGACTCTCCTCCCACCGGAACATATCGCATTATGTCCTACCATGGAATCTGATTCTAGAAGAAGAGTTTATTAACTTACACTTTAGTGACTTACACTCTGTCGCAAACACTTCGTTGATCGTCCCACTACGACGCCGAAGGGCGTATCAAAGCAATCCAACGCATGGGTAAATAAAAAGTAAGTCCAAAAACTAAAACTCGATAACTGAAAAATCACACTCTACAAAGTATGAAACAAGAAAATTTTGTAATTTAAAATTGTCATATACAAACTGTTCAATATTTATTGTCTTTTGTCATATACAAACTGTTCAATATTTATTGTCTATTGTCATATACAAACTGTTCAATATTTATTGTCTATTGTCATATACAAACTGTTTAATGTTTATTGTCTATTGCCATATACAAACTGTTCAATATTTATTGTCTTTTGTCATATACAAACTGTTCAATATTTATTGTCTTTTGTCATATACAAACTGTTCAATATTTATTGTCTATTGTCATATACAAACTGTTCAATGTTTATTGTCTATTGTCATATACAAACTGTTCAATATTTATTTTCTATTAAATTAACAACTTACACGTCATATATTTTATTGCATTTAATACATATTATCATTTTTATACTTTTTGTTCAAAAGATAGCCGTGCTCATGTGATCCTACATACAAAAATACATACCTATAAAAATGTAAGTGACGCAAAAAGTAAAATTTTATCCTAAGTCATAATGGGAAAGCAGTGCTCCAAGTGCGTATGGGAAGCCAAGGCAACAGTGATACATCAACAAGGGGGCGATACTTCGGAAAACAAGATACCTCGATAGTAGAGCTTATAATAAATACGAACGAACAATATAATATTATTATAGACACTCTGAGGAAACCTGCACACGCCTTCGAAGAAACTCGAAGGTTGTGTGTGAAGTCGACCAACCCGCACTGGGCCCGCGTGGTCGACTAAGGCCTAATCGCCCTGATTCAGGGTAGGCTCGAGCCCCTCGGTGGGGACGTATATGAGCTGTAATGATGATGATGATGATGAGACACTCTTGGTGCTGTGTGGATTTGCGCTCCTCTACCTGGCGTGTCGACAATATCGGCGATGCACTATGTATAAGTATATAAGTATTTTAAGGCCAATTAATGAGCAGATGGCTATAAAAATTTCGCAGATGGTCTGAGGAACAGGCGCTTATGCACGATAATTACAGCCCGCAACTATACCAAGCTCAAGGACGCGGTGCGCGCGACGCAGGACAAAGAATAGCAATCTCGACCCCTACCATCGACGTCCAACAATATCCTTACTATAATATTATAAATTTGAAAATGTGTTTGTTTGTTACCTTTTCACGCTTTAACACCTTGATCAATCTTGATAAAATTTGGCATGCAGGTAGTCTGTGTCACGGGGAAGAACATAGGCTATCTTTTATCGCGTAAAAATAGCATAGTCTGATGGAATTCCTTAGGGAACTGAAAAATTTCTCGTTTTAGTTAATTTTGTTTAACATCGCAACGAAACAATATATTGTTTGAATTTTGTACACAAAAATGGTAAAGGAGTGGGGTATGACTTAATTTACTAATTAGCATATCATAAAATAGTTCCGAGGGATCTGGAGAAAACTCCATTCCACGCTACACGTGGTAGTGGCTACTATCATAGGAATGTAAATATTGCTCAATAAGAGCCTAAAGAACACATTTCTTCATGCAACATAATTAACACAAAATATGTTTATCTATTTGTGAATAATAAAAGACGCCCATGGTTACTTGACACCGGCATAGTAAATATTTTCACTTTGACATCGGCGCATCCTTGTCAGTAGTGAGTAGCTCCGCGCTACCTAAACATGTACCTACTTATGAAGATAACATTATTTAAATGGAATTGGTGGGAAAATCTGTTCGAATGGTAATGTGTATTTAAACGTCCTTTCCCTCTAATATGGTTGATAGGAGCGATGGCTGACTCTCGCGTTGTACTCGTGACCGGGTGCTGTGCGCGTGAACTGGCCTACACTTGTCAAAGGCGTTCATGACATTCAATAATTTTAATGTATAACTTCTCGTGTCATATTGTGTTCATGTTCTAATGACATTATTTGTTTTTTTATCACGAATTGGATTTTGACGTTATTAATTAATAATTATTGTTTATTTCTTGATTTTTTTACAAATGAAATTATGTAATCACTATTTTATGACTATCGGAAAGAGTGTAATTTGCACCTGTTTTAAATAAATATCTTGAATCTTGAACAAACTGTAACTATTTTTAAAACTACACGAGTTTTCCCCTAAATATATGAACTAATTAGTTGAGGCTAATTGGCACATTTGTCTAACCTTTGGTGCGTATCCAATAGCTGCCAATTTATTACCGCGTCGCGTATTATTTCTTAAGTAGTTTAGCTTGTAGCCCGCTCACACGCTCCCAGGCTCACAGGCTCACAGGCGATGAGGAAAGACAGTAAGTATCGCTCGGTAATCGTTTCTGGGCGCTTTTTATCGCCACCATTAATGGCCACGGGCGCCGGGCGGCGTAACGACGTAACGGCGTAACAGTCACTTGATGCCATTAACCGGAGCAGTCGAGCTATGGCCACACAAGATAACTTTGTTGAATGACTAATCTTTCGACGTTACTTCTATTAAAGTGTGGGAAACATTGATCAGCTACAGTTGCATTTTTACTATTCTTTTGTCGAACGAAGTTAAACTTCTCTTTATAAACTTTCTCCGTAACGTACAGTGACGTTATACCAAACGATTAAACAGCAATATATTTTTGTTGCTTGGTCAGCGTCAAAAGTCAATGATCATATTCAACGTTTCAAAACATCATAACACATGCTGTGCTTTTTAGATGACAACACCAAAATGGCAGTTTTAACTAATCAATTTAAACAAGTGATCATTATACGAATAAGGATATTTTTTATTAATAAAAAAGCTTTAAAAAAGCACTTAACTGTGTATGTGTGTCCTGGAATTTAGCACCCACAATATTTCACCCACTTCCACTGAAGCCTGGGGTTGAAATTTGACAGACACGTCTGTTTCTCGAGACAATTCTCGATTATTAACTAAATGCTTTTACCTAAAATTTTATAGGTTTTGCGAAAATATGATTTTAGGTTTTCCTGCGCAAACTATAAGAAAAACACTACGTTTGTCTTACTTTAAAAAAATGGCTTAGTAACTTTGGTTTGCTATATTTTTGTACATTGTTTTAATATCTTCTTGCTTTTTAAAGTTTAAAATATACATATGTATTTGTAATTTTTACAACAAACCCTTTTATCGAGAGCCCGCCAGACAGAGCAACTCGACTCGTTCACGCGTCACGTCTGCTCGCGAACTCAACTTAATATTTTAAGCAACGGCTCCATTTACTGAATTGGAATTGTCACAGTCGGCTCCACGCGCCCTGTTGTCACGAGTTGTGGCGGACGGTCGACAGATTGGAATTAATTCGTTACAATGCCGGCGCCGCGCCCGCCGCACCCGCCGCACCCGCCGCGGGGCGAGGGGAGGGGTTTTCAAATATTATGATTGTGTACCAGTCGCACTGAACACGACTTCGCTCATTAAACTTCGTTCACTTGTACTAAGAGTAATGCTAGGTTTACACGGCACGAGCTGGTAGGGCCAGCACAGCATTACACTTACTTGTACGGTGTGAACAAATCGTATATGCTCATGTTGTCATTGGTAAGTAACTCACGTCCATCGCCACTCGTATTCCCTTATCAAGTTATACAATTGTGATGTAGCTTGGAATAAATATTTTATGTATACGTCAGTGGGTGTAAATGCCCAACACGCAACCGCGGGTAACGTTAAGTGCAATACCAGGTAACTACATAAGAATACCTACACAATGCGATCAGCTGTCTGCAACACACACGACACTCCATACAACCTCCATACAATAGAACAAAAATACCTAAGCTGGCTGGTATAAATGCTGGTATAACCCGAACAACTGTTCCCACTTCCTTGCGAGTAAGTATTCTTTGTATCACTGTGTGACAGCAGCTCGCCGTGTGTAACCCAGCCATTAGCCGCGTGTGCGAGCGAGTGAGTGAGGGCCGTTAGTATTCTGATGTGCGGCGGGTGCTTAATGCGGCAGTTTTCCCTACCTCGCGTGTTAATGTCTCGCGGTCGACTGCGTGAGGTGCGAGTTACGATGGGGCGTTTCCTGCTGAAATTAAATAAATGACCGAGCCATTTCAGGGCATGTACTAATAAAGGTAACTTGATAAAAAAGTCAGATGCCAAGGCGGCTTGAAACTTCAGTCAGTGGGGTTCGCCACTAGCCCTACAACCTCCGCCAACCCGGACTGGCCCCCCCGCCCCACCCCGCCCCGCCCCGTGTGCGGAGTCCTTCCCGAGATTGGGAACAAACCCGTGCCCCAGCATTTGTTGTTAACGAACGATTAACGATAACAAAAGTGATTTGAAAATGTTTTCATAAAGAATCTACGTGTAATTAAAAGTGGTGATCGTCTTTTGTTACAATGTTGGTTATCGTAAATTTGATCTCCCTGGCGTCTGTCGACTCTACTGTCGACTCTACTGTCGACTCTACTGTCGACTCTACTGTCGACTCTACTGTCGACTCTACTGTCGACTCTACTGTCGACTCTACTGTCGACTCTACTGTCGACTCTACTGTCGACTCTACTGTCGACTCTACTGTCGACTCTACTGTCGACTCTACTGTCGACTCTACTGATTTAATTGAAAATAGAAACGGAGCAAGAACATTTAAAAACGAGTTAGTCGATACTATATTCCATCTTAGTACAAATAAATAAATACGACATTGGGTTTGAGTACTCTGCAGTAAGCAGCTTGGGAACCATGTATATGTAGTGTTCGATTTAAGCAACCCGGTAAAAAGTAATCGTTGTTCGATTTAAACATCCCGTTGAAAAGCCCGCTCCCAGAAACTTGGACAGGGGCACACCAACTTCCACGAGAAACTCATACTTATTTGTTTAGTGAAACATATTTTGGACTTCCCGATCGGTTAATCCGTTCGTATCCGAAAGGTTGAATATATCAACGAAGACGAAACCATTTACAAGGAAAGGGTTTTTCAGTCATGTTCCCTTGGGAACGCGAGTGAGAATCACGGGCGGGTAGCCTTCCATGTAGTATGGTATGGATCTTAACTCTGGGGGTGTTGCTGTTAGCAATTTTAATAATACCTACCCTACCCATCAAAGATTTCTAAGGTTTTCATAATAATATGTAGTTATCATAACTCAAAATCATACATGCCTATATTACCTGTGATAGTTTTTAGTGACTACAGTTTTCAGTTTTACGCTAGCGCTCCGCGGAGCGTTCACTTAAACTTATACGTCTAAAGATTTGTGTGCGGCCGGATGTGGTTGGAACGCACCTAGCCTCAGTTCCCGGCGAGCGCAATGAGCGTCTCACCTTACATCGGTAGGCCAGTGAGTCGCACACAGCTCGCAGAGCGTCAGGCAATGCTCATATTTGACGTGACGAGAAAACAAACTCGGTGCTTACCGTATGCTCACCACAGTTTGAATCGCAGGTTACAAACATTGATGTAGATATAGAATAGGATATCGAAAACGTTTGGAGTTGAACAATAAAAAATAAAATTTAGAAAATATCTTACTCTGTTAGTTACGGGACTGGCATACCTTTAAAAGCAATGTCCAGTAGAGACAGAGTGTGTGTGTGGTATCACGGAGCCCACCGTTTCGTCGATATTTTGCAATAACTCTTCTATTTAGATACAAAATGGGACGAGAGGTAGAGCTATGAAAAAAAAGGTGACAAAGACTCGCAGGATTGCAACTATGATGGATGAGTACTAACGCTCGCTCGCTGCGCGACAATTATAACTTTATGTTATAAGTTAACAGATTACGAAAGTATCTTTGTTTTCCTTTTAAGTCGAAAATTAGCAGTGAATCGCCATTATGTTGCAATGAGATAGTTTACTGGGTGAAAAGTGTCATAGGAATCAAACTCATTTCCCACTTAGCCACTGAAGTCATAAAAACGGTGACAATGCGGGTGAAACCACGAGTACAAGCTAGTCAATCATAAATTATATTCTATTTCCTTTTCTATCTACGTATTGAAATCCCCAAATCTGATTTTTTTGACCCATATCGCATATCGCATGCGGGTGCTGGCGCGGTACGGGTGCGGGTGCGGGAGTGGTGCGGGTGCGGATGCGAGTGTGGTGCGGGTGCGGGTGCTGGCGCGGTACGGGTGCGGGTGTGGGGCGGGTGCGGGTGCGGGTGCTGGTGCCGTACGGGTGCTGGCGGGGTACGGGTGCTGGCTCGGTACGGGTGCTGGCGCGGTACGGGTGCGGGTGCGGTGCGGGTGTGGGGCGGGTGCGGGTGCGGGTGCTGGCGCCGTACGGGTGCTGGCGGGGTACGGGTGCTGGCTCGGTACGGGTGCTGGCGCGGTACGGGTGCGGGTGCGGTGCGGGTGTGGGGCGGGTGCGGGTGCGGGTGCTGGCGCCGTACGGGTGCTGGCGGGGTACGGGTGCGGGTGCGGGAGTGGTGCGGGTGCGGATGCGAGTGTGGTGCGGGTGCGGGTGCTGGCGCGGTACGGGTGCGGGTGTGGGGCGGGTGCGGGTGCGGGTGCTGGTGCCGTAATGGTGCTGGCGGGGTACGGGTGCTGGCTCGGTACGGGTGCTGGCGCGGTACGGGTGCGGGTGCGGGAGTGGTGCGGGTGCGGATGCGAGTGTGGTGCGGGTGCGGGTGCTGGCGCGGTACGGGTGCGGGTGTGGGGCGGGTGCGGGTGCGGGTGCTGGTGCCGTAATGGTGCTGGCGGGGTACGGGTGCTGGCTCGGTACGGGTGCTGGCGCGGTACGGGTGCGGGTGCGGTGCGGGTGTGAGGCGGGTGCGGGTGCGGGTGCTGGCGCCGTACGGGTGCTGGCGGGGTACGGGTGCGGGTGCGGGGCTGGTGCGGGTGCGGGTGCGGATGCGGCCAACAAGTTTCTTACTAAAGTTTTGGGTATATTCACAGGCTTCGCAATTGCAGTAAGAACTATGAGTATTGGCTGACTTTCCGCCAAGCCCAGTTTGAGCTAAAGTTTCTGGTCTACGACCAAGAACCACAAAAGTCATTACAAGAAATAACACTAAATGCTCATTGATCTACGAAAAAAATCAAATCTAGTCATTGGGCGTGGATCGCGGTATAGGGTGTACTTACGGGGTGTGGGATCGGTGATAGAAATAAGCCATCTTGTTTCCATCTTTTTTAAAGTTCACATACAGGTTTATTTTTTATCTAGACACACGGCATTGCGTCAGCCAAGTTAGAAAAGAAAAGGGTGACACCAGCCGTGGGTTTTATTTCACGAACCATTTCGGGCCACTTTCGACCTCCCTGTAACTCAAAATCTGTTTGAACTACACACTTGTGATTTGATGTACCCATCTAGTAAGACCTCTCGATCACCTAGTACCTATATAAATTTTCATAAATATATATTTTACCATTTGTGAGATATCGACGTCCGAATATCACTATTTTTATGACTGACTGACTCATAAAAATTAATTAAAGACCACTTCCAGATAACTTAGAACTTTTAAATTAGGCATCAAGGTAGGTTATTGGACGTATACAAAGAAAAATTAAAAAAACAGCCAAGTGTGAGTCGTACTCGCACACCAAGGGTTCTACTCATCAAAATATATAGACAACTTCCAGGTGACTTAGACACTTAAAATTTGGCACCGTGGTAGGTAATTGGACGTATACAAAGAAAAAATTTGAGAAAAAGGAAAGTGTGAGTCATATTCGCGCACCAAGGGTTCCGTAACACCAGTACTCATCAAAATATACAGACCACTTCCAGGAAGCTTATGCATGTACAATTTGGCATCGAGATGAGGCGTATCCTAAGAAAAAACCGGCCAAGTGCGACTCGGGGTCACACAAACAGGATTCCGCACCAAAACTTTAACCACCACCAGAACAAGACCTTTGAGTATATACTTTGCTCTAGGTAAATAGGGATCTACCTAATTCTGGAATTTTATCACATATTTAAATTTTACAATATTAAAATATATATATGTCGGAGGGTCATTGAAAACGCGACCAATACCAGCTCGAGATAAGTTTACATAGTTACACTTTGTTTGGATCAAACGTCAGGTATTAGTACCTGGGTGAAACCGGTGGTGGCGTGACGATCGCTTGTACTCGTGAGACGATCGTTTGTGGTAGCAAAGATGATGTATTAACGGAAGGCTGTTTGTGCTGCCACACTGAGTTGAGAATTTATTAGATCTGTGGAGAAGCCATATTAGCTGGACGTCAGTCTCGAGGCGGACACTTTTTGACGGAGCGTCGAGCAGAACACAAGTAGTGGTGATCTGTGAGCAAAACGGACGTGTCACGCCATCGCTGTGATCACCGCGTTTGCATCCATTGTTATCCAAGGCATCCTGTACAATTTCGATTACCCAATGATCAAGACTATTGAAGAAGGACCTCTGTGATATAGCTGCATTGTTATTTCGACGCCCAATACCGAAATAGTTAAGGACGTGAACCACAAGGCCATCCATAACCTAACCAACACCCTTGACATCAGAAGTGGGATAGTTCCCTGCGCTCGCAACAAGTGGACAACGACGGGAAAATGTGAAAATTGATGATGGAGCAGCGAAATAAAAACTCACTGGCAAAAATTCTTCGTGCTGAACATGCTGCGATTGATTGAGGCTATGCGAGCACCATCCTACATCTGCTGCAATCACATTGACAGAATTGACCCCGAATATACCTGAAGCTAATCCACGTGCACGGTGCACAACTGTCGACATCATTGGAATGAGGTGACGGCGTGGGCTGTGCTGGCAGCAGCGAAGATGCACGCGAGCGGCGCGTGCGGCTTCTGCGAAGTGCGTGATGTACGCGGTGCTACGAAAATCCGGTGAGTCGTACCCCTTTTGTTTTGATGGTGGTAGTAGTACGTGCGTAGTACTATTACCTAATCTGTAGTGGTGCCTACTGTTCTCTCGTTAAAGAAAGTTTCGTGTATAGACTTTCGGGAGTGTGTTCAATACTAACGCACTATTGACTTTTGTAGGCAACTCTTAAGTTTACTGTACAGAACAAATATCGAGTGAGGGTAATATTGACGGGCATTGTTCAGAATGGTCATATCTTGTTATGCCAGACGAGTACGAACGATATTATGATCGATTCAGATATTTTAAATCTAGGATTGACGGTATTCTTAAACGAGTCTGTCAATAACAAAACAGCTTGACTGTCGGTAAGGATGCGAATAGAGTAGTTAGTCCCTTACCCTTCTAGTAGTGATTGCATTAGCAGCTAAAATGATGCCTTGTGGAAAGTACTCTTTCACATGCTTTCGGATTTTTACTTGTGACACAACGTCGTGATTGAACGGAAGATTTTGAACGAGGACTCATTGTAAATATGACGATTCATTTAGCTAACTAGAGTTTCGGTTAAACAAACTTAAACCAGAATTGAAAGTATTGAAACCCCTTTAAGCTTTCATAATATTGAGACTGACATCTTAACATGGAGTAAACCCTTATTAGCTTTCGTAGTATGGAAACTGATATCCTCATTGATCATAGGCCAAAGTTGTTGCCTATTTTTAATAGCTTTCGTGATGAATTTGTCGAGGGCATCCTTAAAGTAGAGAGTTTCGGGGACCCCAATAAAATAGTTTGTTAACCAATTGTAAAAAAAAGAGAATAATAACGGGGTAGTATGCGGAGTGCAGTGGTGAACGTCTTACGGCTGATGTGATGATGATACAGAATTCATGGGCTGGAGGCTGCGAATGTCATAAGCCCCGAATCTTTCCCTTTTTGACGGCCTTATCATGCTGGTAAAGAAAAAGGATAGCATAGAACGCAAGTGTTGATAACCGTGAATTAAATTACAACATCATGCCTGAACGGTAATCGCTTCCTCCGATAGTTAACCACAACGATTGACTTCATAGGTGGTCACTATTTCACCACCGTCAGGCATAGCCAGGGGTTACATCAGGTGCATTCTATCCCTATAAAATCGAAATGACTGATTTTGTAATTCCGGAGGCTCTGTTCGAATACATCCATGTGTCATTCGATCTACGTAATGCCCCTTGTGTTTCAAACTTACATTCATAAACGCTTTAGGCGCGTGGCAACGGTCAGGTGAATCTTAGTACGTTTAAACGTTGGTACTCTTAGTTAAGTGTCCTTTAAAATATGCTCACTTCCTTAGAGTATAGTAATGAGATTTCACGTTACAAGTCCCTACATGGTGATCATTTGGCAACAACCGAACTGTTGGGTTAACCGAGTTACGAGGTACAGCCTCCTGGAGTTGCTTCTAGGTACGAGTAAAGTAGCTTAACCTCTAAATGTCATGTTTGTCGATTACACACACAGGCTGTAATTTTATCTAAGTGAAGCACGACAACAGACTAGTGATAATACGGAGAGTAACGCATCATATGACAGGAGTTGTTAATCAGCTTGCTGCTGATGTGATAATAGACATGGGCCTCTCCCCCATGTTGGAGCGGTTTCACCAATTGTAAAAAAAAAAACAAAAAAAAAAACGCTACGCTTGGCGGGCTGTTTGGCGGTACAGTATGAGCGTGAAGGACGATGTTGCTTGTCCTCAAATTTTTAGTCCCTTAGTCACTTCTTGTGAAACCCTTGGGAAGAGATGGGGTGGTGTATTGCTCTGAGGCAGCGCCACTGGCTGATTTCTAGACAAAAGCTTAGTTTCACAAGTTACCTAACTTTGTGTTGTTACAAATGGAGAAGCGTTACCTACCACTTTAGATATCAAATACCGTCAGTTATTGAGGACAGACTACGTTAAATGCCCGATAGTGACAGTATATTTGACTTGGACAGAATTGATGATGGAGAGACTGAACCTCGACCATCTACTAGTGCAGAGTAAGGACTCTTGTACTTGACCGTGATTTTAACGTTCACTAGTTTGTATTTTGAACCTTAGACGTAAACAATTTTTCGCAACTGGATGCCAATAGCCTCAGCCATTCGTAGACGTAGGCGTAAAACACCGAGTTATTTTCTCGTTGCTGTGCGGCCACAATTGTGTGTGGCGTGCGTTTGGCTTGCATGCGTATCACCGGGGAGGTGATGTTGGCAATTACCAAAATTAGGTGAAGTTCGAGATCGCTGGATAAATGCGATAATGTGGTTGGACACCGCCGGAGGGAGGTGGTCCAAGAGTCGCCAGGTAGGGTGACTGTTGTTTGTTTGGGCACCGGATGGAGGTGGCCCAGAGTTGCCAAGATGGGTGACTGTTGTGGTGATACAAAATAAGGAGCGTAACCAAACCAAGTTAGATCCCAAATACCGAGGGCCGTTCAGGGTCGTAGAGGTTTTAGAAGGTGACAGATACAAATTACAAGCTTTGAATTTGAGACGAAGTTACAAGTATGCCCATGACCGTTTACGTAGTATGTCCGAAGGTTATTTGCCTCCGGATGTTGACGATGAATCTGGTGCAGAGGCGTCTACCTCTCAATGTTAATTGTATTGACAGATCGTAACTCAATCAATTGTGTACAGTTGTAATTTTTTTCTTTATCGTTTATTTTTGTGTGTAGTACTGAAGTATTCCAACATGTTTCAGCGGTAAATGAAGAGTGCTGAATGGCGCTATATGTTTGCATGAATTGGCTGCTGCTTGTTTTGTCAGACTCGTTCTGTCATTGTAACATCCCACCAGCCTATACATACAAATATATAAATATATAAATATAAACATAGTTAAACCTACCTATAATACGCATACGTACATACAACATACAACCTACCACTATCTACCTATAAGAAGTATGTAAACTATACTTGATTTTTATTGCATTTTAAAATACGATTAAACGTTTGGCCAGATCGTCTAGAGAACCCTAAATTGTGATCGCAGTAACTCAGAGTCTTTTTGAAGGTGAATGACAAGTTATTTTTAAGAGATTAATCTATCATGTTGTGTTTGGACGAACGATGTAGTCTAACCCGTAATTTTGAAGTATTTCGCGCGGAACCCTAATTTCCCTACTGTGCTTGGTCCCTATTTTGGGCCCCCCCAAATTGGGAAGGGTAGCTAGCCCCCAGTGCTCGGAATAACGTAATACTTGACTGACGTCAGTACTGCATTATTTTGGTGATTAAAACAATGTACATCTAACTCAAAGTAATTGAACGAGCGATTTTAGCTCTAAACAGATAATTACTACTACGTGAGCCCCGCTAGCTACTGTCTCTGGCAGGCCACTAAGGTACATGATCAGAGTCCACCACCCTTCAAGTGTAATTTAATTAAGCTACACGACAATGTAAAGTGTACTATGCCATGTTCCACCCGAATCCCAAAGCTAGTGTATATAAAACGCTTGTGAGGCGCCTTATTATACGTGTATAGTGTGAACTATAGCTGAGTCTTTACAGCCATAGCTTGTCCATCCCTATTCGTCAGGTAGGATTAATACCTTCGAACAGCGATTGTTCGCGAATACATATTAGCACTAGGTACTAAAATAAAGTAGATATTCCGCCTTGAATGTCGCTCATCCTGTGAGAAGAGCACCACGGAACGTGAATTAAGTAGATAAACTACTAATATGGTTCTTAGACCTGGAACTGTGCCATACAGTTGTATATAATGATATAAAGACCTGCGGTCTATATAACTAGAGCGAAATGGACACGATATCCATCGTGCCGCCGGCTCCAAAATAATACATAGTGTTAAAGATCTGTCTTTAGACGTAGTAAACCCTTGATAAAGGGCGAAAGTACTGACAGTCCAGCAGGTTTGCTAAACGTAAAAGAACAACGAACCAACACAGTCGCAACCCATTGTGACACCCACGCGAATCATAGTCGCAGCAACACAATTAGGTCAAAGCGAAAAGGCGTGTAAGCCAAGTGTTTGGTCGAGACGCTAGTTCAGGACGCAATAGAAGCCGACAGGACGCGGACACCGTGAGCACCCGTCCATAATAATCAAAAACTGTAGAATAGAATTGGTTTCTAAAACTAGCACATATTAACCGACCCTAGCTACGGTTACCATCAGGATGGGTCGGCTTACCTACATCATAATCGGTCCTACTATAATCACTATTAGTAAGGCGCGAACGCCCAAATCATTTGTTTGTTTGCCCAATACCTTTCTAGACGCTCGGTCCGATTCGGGTGAAATTCTGCCAAGGCATGCTTGTGATAAGCTACAGATAGGACCTACCTATCTATAATTACATTTGTATCAGAATAGGCGAAGCTCGAACGCCTATAGTTTGTTTGTTAGTCCATTACATTTATCCCATAAAAGTGTGGACAGATTTAGCTAAAATTTGGTAAAATTAGGAGTTGTTCATATCTATGAACCACTGAACTACATATCTAGCCCATATTGCATGGAGCTTGGTAAACAGCCATCTCAAGTATGACATAGGCCTTCCCCTGCGACAGCATAGCGCCATACTATCTCGAATGAGATTAGTGAACTGAGTGGACCTCGTGTTCACGGAACCCTAAAACTTATGCCGCATGGCACTGGCAGTGAAGGCAGTTCGATAAAATATGCCTTCCCTTCGATAGCATAGCGCCGTATTATCTCGAATGAGATTAGTGAACTGAGTGGACCTCGTGTTCACGGAACCCTAAAGCTTTGACCGCACATGTGGCCTCAGTGATTTCATCATATCAGCCGCTGCAGAATAGATATCATCTCTCCCCAGCAGTGGACTCAGCACTTCCCACTTCCTGCGCATGTGGCTACAGCAGTTATATCATCAGTCTCTGTTGGACAAATACCCCAGCAGTGGACAGTCTCTTCCCACATCCTACAAACGTTGCTACAGCAATGATATCATCAGTCTCTGTTGGACAGATGTCCCAGCAGTGGACTTAGCACTTCCCACATCCTACAAACGTTGCTACAGCAATGATATCATCAGTCTCTGTTGGACAGATGTCCCAGCAGTGGACAGTCTCTTCCCACATCCTACAAACATGGCTACGGTTATCATATCTCTTGTCCAACTGCGGGCCTACAAACTACCTATCCTAATCAAATAAATATAAAACCCTGAAATAAATGCATTAAAACCTATTAAATATAGACTGGAAATTAACACACATTTAAATAAGCTATGAAACCTGGAAAACAAACAATAATTACCTATAAATTTAAAGCGACTGAACACTATTAAACACTCACGTGCCTCGTAGAATGAAGATTTCCTATTTCTGTGTCATCTGACTTACTTAGCTGGCAGGTCATGGACACGGCCCATGTGTGGGGTCGTCGGGCAGCGTGGCGTCCTTGCAGTTGTCCTTTGAATGCGTGCTTCTCCTGTGGTGGTCTGTTCAACTGAATCCCCCAGCGTCCGTGCGTCCGTGGTTTTATAAGCTTTCACACAGATGCAGCCTCGGCGGCGCGCGGGCAGTCGCACGCACACCTATAGACATGGCGTGATCCAAGCCACCCGACATCGAGGCGCCCGCGCAAGCGTCGGTCGCTGCCAGCAGCCAGACAGACTGGCGCCAATATCGCTCCGGCCTCAGTTTTCGCGGCAACACTTACTGTTATAGCGTGCGCACCGCGTGGTTCGAATGACGGCCGACAGGCGGCAGCCTGGCTTCTCGGAAATAGTCCCTGAGCTAATTTGTTCCAATAACTGTCTATTCACTCGACTCGAGGTTAATCCTCACCCGACTGAATAAAACTTAGTTATGTTTTTCCCAATAGACAGATTCCTTTTAGTCTATCAAGACTTACTGTAATACCTATAGATATTTATTTATACATATGGATCCGTTACAATCCAACCCCCTGAAAATTTTTAAAAATAGAATTCAGAGAATTGTCTTTTTGAAATTTTCAAAATAGCTAATAACTATTAAAATTTCCTGTTGGCACATTCTCCCCCAAGTGTGGTGTGTATTTAAACCAGGCATGTCATTTATTGTCCCTTGATTGATACACTCAACCATAAACAAAACCAGATTAGCACAGGACCAGCTCCCGCCATCACAGAGGAGTTCGAACGGGCATTTCGGTTGTGAGTCGAAGCCACTGCTACGTTTCGCGCATAGGCGTATACATTGAGTGGACCACTAGCTTCCAATTCCCCACGCACCAGGAAACTCTACTGGCATAAGCGCATTAGTAAATTGTCAATCTAGTTTACCTCTCCAAACTGTCTGTGATATAACACAAGCGTTTCCCGCGACAATCAGCCAAGTTCTCCAAATAGAGCTTCCCCCAAGTGACAATAGAATCTTACCTTGGAGTATGTATAGTGTATAAGTCCAGTTCTTAGCTTCTGGTAGAGTAATTAGCCCAAACCAACGTAATGTAAAACTCAAAAGAACAAATTGTTGGTTCGTACTATTTTTGTATTCATGAAGTAGGACAGCGTGTGCCAACAGCTGACTCAGATATCCAGTATTTGTTGACTCTCCTTCAAGACCACACTTTCCCTTAATTTACCCCCAAAATATCAAAGCAACTCACTCAAAACCACTTTTCACATCACTCTCAAACAGCCTTTTGTGGTATTCCAATCCTGGAAAGGTCAACAAATCCTTATCTTCAGCCAGGATATTTATTGTAGTCAACACAAGAGATTACGTAAACCTATTTATTCAAGTATTAAAACACAATTCTCACAGTTTATAACCAAAACCCTCATCTTGCAAATATGAGAAAATAATATTTACTTCCAATGACAGATTGTGACTTCGTTCTAAAATCAGATCCGAAAATTGAAAACAAATGAGCGCTAATATTTAACGCACCAAAGATGACCTACTTTCACCACAACCCGGCACAACCTATATAAGAGTAATAAATAATTGAAGCAGCATGCATCATCGCAAACTTAAAACTAACCGCAACCTTATAAAACTAATACCGACTCCCTACCTTTCCTATTCATGCGTAATTTTACTACATTTAGCAAGATTATAATATTTTTAATTATAATCCTACTGTACCTTCTAATTTTATTACTAAAATTAGCCATTCACCAAAGCGTAGATATGCTAATGTTGAAATAACATAGCTTCGCTGTACCTGTTATTCAAACATACCTTTACACATTTTACCGGGTTATCAAAATAAAAAGACAAGTGGGTTTTTTTTTTCATTTTCCATTGAAACTAGATAATAAAACTCAACCGATATTAAAACATTTAATCCAAAAATATCACAATTGTTATTCCGATGGCGTCTCCTTTTAACTTAAACTTATAAAACCTAACCTTTTTTTTATCTTCTTGCGATAAGCCCTCGACTGTAGATAATTTCTGAACGCACGCGACCCCTGAACTACGCTAGCGCCATTACTTAAAAGCGGCAAGTCGACAGACTTTTATATCTGTGACTCTGTGACAAACTCACTGTGCAAACTCAAATGGTCAGCGACACCTTGTGAAAACGGGCCGAACTACAAGAAATTTGTCTTGCATCAATATTCGATCGAATTGAACTAAAATATCTCTATCCTATTGAATAAATTCTATTATCACCTAGTAAGTTTGAAATTCTATGAAACATTGTTTTAAATAAAACCGTAAAAATGTTTCGAACAAAATGTATGACCCGTGGCGCCACCTATTGAAAAAAGGACAAACTAACTCCTTCATACCTTCTCTGTGGCGAAAGGTCACACCTATACCTATAGTAGCTGCCTATGTCACTCGTAACAGCGCCACAATCAAGACATTTGAAGGAAATAGTAGGTACTAGCACTTCTTACCTATTTACCTGCTTTTTTATAATATTATACAAATAACTAATTATTGGTACAGTATTTAATTAAAAGAAAGTAGAATGCTCTAACCGAAATTTCCGCTGTTGTAAGATTGATTTACAAAACTATTGCGCTAAACAAATAAAATCAAAATTGAAGTGTGTAGGTACTCCCTATGTATCTATTAATGTGATTATGTGTTTGTCTCAACTTCACTCCAAATCTCCTGAACTACGTACGTCTATACTATTTGAGTTTCTTTTATAAATTCGTGAGGACTTCCTTAAAAAATAAACCTATGAGTATAGAACTCGGACCGACCAACCTATAGATTCTCCAACTTACCTACGTACCGAATAATATCCTATGCTTTTCTATTTACTCTGCCCGAATAATCCGAATAATTACCTACTTGTCCGAATAATACGAATAACTAGCTACCTACTAGTAATAAAAGTTTCGTACCTTAAGATTGAACTAATGATAGGACCTTATTTATTAGTTTGGAATGATGTTTTAAATTACTTAAAATTTATGTACCTATTTTAGAGCTTCATCTCATCTCCCTATTTTACACACTGAAATGTGAAATGGTTGGAAATAATTTATTTTTACCGTTAAAAGGTTTTTCTAATTTAAATTGATATGCAAGTTTAAGGTACCTACACCTTTAGAATAATTTACCTATTTAAGTACCTTATATACTTATCCTAGGCGCTATTTACTAGACGTCTTTGTCAAAACAATATTTTTTTTTTCCAGAATGCATCTATAGCCAACATTTACAGGTAAATGTAGGTAGGTAATTAAACCAGAGACAACTAAGTTTTCTTTTCTACCCACCTAACCTACTTAAATCATTACCAATGATACACACGCGAAACCTTACATGTACGGATGTATGTATGTTTGTTACTCCTTCACACAAAGCTACCTAACGTAAGCTGAATGAACTTCGGTAGGCAAAACAGCTCAGGATCCGAATCAACATATCGGCTACCCTTCTCTCCACACCCGCGATCCGCTTGCGTCTCGCGCAACCCCGGAACCTGCTCCCGCTAGCGATGCCTTTTAACCAACTAGTCCTACGAGATACGTTAAAGGGAATCAAGTACACTAATATTATTCACTTTTAAAAATACTACTTAATAATGCGTAAAAGAGTGCACACATTAGACACCTAAAACTTATCTATAAAATGTTTTTATCTAAAATTTAAAGGTTAGCTTACTTACGTATTTATTGTCATCTACGAGTATAATAGTTGTCATTTCAATTTACTTACCTACACCCTTGGACGCGGCTTAGTCTAGCGAAGGCATTATTTATAGGTAAAACTAGATTTCCTACTAGTCACCTACACTTACAGTGAAACAATATTAAACTTAAAATAAGTTACATAGATATATGTAAGCAATCCTATTCCAGTAGAATACTGCAGTTTAGATACATGAATAAAAGAACTATGTTAGACTCAAATGAGCTAAATCAAATAAGTACCTACTTCATTCAAAATTATATTTAACTGGTTTTTCGAAACACCCAATTTTCGAATAAGTTTATATTATTTGATCCCATAGTTATTTTTGCTATGTGTACCCTACCTATATCATTTTTTTATCATGACGACAAAACAAAATGCTACCTATTTTAAAATACACCTACAAATAATTCTTAATGCTTACTGACGTACTCATTCATTTTAGCATCATAAGGTTACCTAACTACCGCATATATACAGTGGTCCTATAAAATTATGTTAAGTCTAGCATTCCATCAAGCCGATTTTATTTTGATTCCTAGTAAAAGACTTCTCAACCCCCCGACCTTAAAGATTTTAAAATAAAACCCAGGTTTAATTTTCTATTTTTGAAATAGGATAAGATAAATATTCCTAATTGTACGCACAAAAGGAAACACATATGATCTTGCAATACACGCAACTATATGCAAAGGCGGCCTTATCGCTCCAAGCGACCTCTTTCGACATCCTTTGACGATCGGAAGAGACAAAAGTGAAACTATATGCGGGCACTCAAGCAACTAATAAAGGCTGAGCAAAATAAAGTATACGAAAACTAATACTGAACAAGGATAAATTACAAATACTAAATTATATATTTATTATTTCATATATGTATTATTTTATATTATTATTTCCACACTCATATACATATCTATCATTTATAAAGACTATCCCTTAATTTGTCAGATTGAGTGACTATCGTGGACCTCAACAAAGTATTTATTGTTGATTTTGAATATTTAAATTCCGAGATACTAATTTAAAATAATTTCCTCGTATCTTAACTATCCTACAAGCGACTGCGGTTCGCTTCCGCGATACTGCCATGTAGAATACTAAGTTCAGACGCCTATATACTTACAACCCCCCGTATAATAGACTTATAAAACCAAAGTTACCCTAATAGGATCTAGAATAAAACTTCCGAAATATTAAATATTGTCTACCATATCACTGGGCACTCCCGGTATAATAGATATGTAACACTATAAAACCCCTTAAATCTATTTATCCTACCTACCCACCTTAATAAATTGTAAGTTGGAACGTCAAAGACAGGAGTCTTCGCATGAACCAACAGCTACCTGTAACATTCTATCCGAATGTCCCAACCGATCGTAGCCAAAACGTACCCACACACCTTATGAAAATTTGCCTATTTACCTTGAAGGTATTTCTTTTTTCAAAACGAATTATTTCTTAGAATAACCCACCATATAAACTAATCCGTTCGTAAAGACCCAGTTCACTTACTGAAAGTTATTACCTAAGAGCTGTATCTGTCTTAAAGTTCCTACAATAAAATTCAGAGCAGTACCTGTCCCTGTTACTCTAAAATTCCCAGCATCCGAACATAAGGCTCGTATACGGCGACCATACCTCATTATAACTCAAGGTCCCTGGTAAATATTTAAAACTAAATCTTTATTATGTACCCTATCTCGCATCCAATGTCCCCAGGTGCACTTAATATACGTTTGGAAACCTTGATCTACTGCGGAACAAACCAAACAAAACAAAAATTTATTTTTCTTAACCGCAACGGGAACCGAACCTGCGACCCTAGTATGCGAAGCTACTAGGTACTCCTAATATATATAACGTAAATAAATTAAAACTAAAATAATAATTTTTTTTTCCTAAATTTGCCTCCCTCGGGACTCGAACTGGCGACACCAAGTTACGAGGCTAATTACAAACTCCTAATATACAATCTAACAAAAATTAAAATAAAATTTATCTTTAAAACAAATTACCTCTAACAGGATCGAACTCGCGACTGTAAATTGCGAGACTACGGATATATTATTGTGCCATAGCGCACTAGCTTGAAGTTCCTACGACAATATCAAGAGCAAATCGCATGTCCTTCACAGACCTTCTTTTGCGATTCCAACGACAGTAGGCATTCAACATAACAACTGCTTCTTTTACGAAATGTAAATAACTTAAATATTACTATATTTTGATTCAAAATAGTATATAACCTACCTAAAATTTACTTAAATTACCTAACCTATTAAATAAGTGCAACTTCACAGCCCCGTCTGCCTACATAAGTACACGCTATTCGTAACGTTCAACTACCTTATTTATCAATTATTATGAGAGACCTTTTTCTCTGAACTAAATCGTTAACTACCCATCTTATACACCAACTAGAAAATGTACCTACCAAATATTTCTTTCGAACAAATAACTTATTTAATTATTGAAATCCGGAATTTTACCAACGGAGTATTGAGAAGAAATTATATTATCAATGCCTACTTCAAATACGCTGTCATATAAAAGAATTCAACGGGAGCACTCACTCACTCGTCGACTCCTGTATTCAACCCCCCGGATATAAGACAATAGCTGGGGTTTAAATTAACCTATAAACTATAAAACTACATAGGATAAAAATAATAATTCTCTTTGTTTGATAGATTAATCATTCAGTTATAATTGTCATTCGCACTTCATTCCATTTCACGAACATCAAATTGTGGCCCAAAACGAAGCCAACTAAAGTTATTTATCTATATTTATCACAAATAACTGAACACAAAATTTTATTATACAAAACGACTACCTACAAGATTTTTGGTAGCACTGTAACCGTTCCCGCCTCCGAATCCTGATTTTGGCTATCCAAATGTAATATTTTGGACCCTCTTCTCATCCTGGTCACGGCACCAAATTGTAACATCCCACCAGCCTATACATACAAATATATAAATATATAAATATAAACATAGTTAAACCTACCTATAATACGCATACGTACATACAACATACAACCTACCACTATCTACCTATAAGAAGTATGTAAACTATACTTGATTTTTATTGCATTTTAAAATACGATTAAACGTTTGGCCAGATCGTCTAGAGAACCCTAAATTGTGATCGCAGTAACTCAGAGTCTTTTTGAAGGTGAATGACAAGTTATTTTTAAGAGATTAATCTATCATGTTGTGTTTGGACGAACGATGTAGTCTAACCCGTAATTTTGAAGTATTTCGCGCGGAACCCTAATTTCCCTACTGTGCTTGGTCCCTATTTTGGGCCCCCCCAAATTGGGAAGGGTAGCTAGCCCCCAGTGCTCGGAATAACGTAATACTTGACTGACGTCAGTACTGCATTATTTTGGTGATTAAAACAATGTACATCTAACTCAAAGTAATTGAACGAGCGATTTTAGCTCTAAACAGATAATTACTACTACGTGAGCCCCGCTAGCTACTGTCTCTGGCAGGCCACTAAGGTACATGATCAGAGTCCACCACCCTTCAAGTGTAATTTAATTAAGCTACACGACAATGTAAAGTGTACTATGCCATGTTCCACCCGAATCCCAAAGCTAGTGTATATAAAACGCTTGTGAGGCGCCTTATTATACGTGTATAGTGTGAACTATAGCTGAGTCTTTACAGCCATAGCTTGTCCATCCCTATTCGTCAGGTAGGATTAATACCTTCGAACAGCGATTGTTCGCGAATACATATTAGCACTAGGTACTAAAATAAAGTAGATATTCCGCCTTGAATGTCGCTCATCCTGTGAGAAGAGCACCACGGAACGTGAATTAAGTAGATAAACTACTAATATGGTTCTTAGACCTGGAACTGTGCCATACAGTTGTATATAATGATATAAAGACCTGCGGTCTATATAACTAGAGCGAAATGGACACGATATCCATCGTGCCGCCGGCTCCAAAATAATACATAGTGTTAAAGATCTGTCTTTAGACGTAGTAAACCCTTGATAAAGGGCGAAAGTACTGACAGTCCAGCAGGTTTGCTAAACGTAAAAGAACAACGAACCAACACAGTCGCAACCCATTGTGACACCCACGCGAATCATAGTCGCAGCAACACAATTAGGTCAAAGCGAAAAGGCGTGTAAGCCAAGTGTTTGGTCGAGACGCTAGTTCAGGACGCAATAGAAGCCGACAGGACGCGGACACCGTGAGCACCCGTCCATAATAATCAAAAACTGTAGAATAGAATTGGTTTCTAAAACTAGCAC
Source organism: Coleophora flavipennella (assembly GCA_947284805.1). NCBI lineage: Eukaryota > Metazoa > Arthropoda > Insecta > Lepidoptera > Coleophoridae > Coleophora > Coleophora flavipennella. The sequence goes on from OX369283.1 coordinate 157,268, forward strand.
ATATTAACCGACCCTAGCTACGGTTACCATCAGGATGGGTCGGCTTACCTACATCATAATCGGTCCTACTATAATCACTATTAGTAAGGCGCGAACGCCCAAATCATTTGTTTGTTTGCCCAATACCTTTCTAGACGCTCGGTCCGATTCGGGTGAAATTCTGCCAAGGCATGCTTGTGATAAGCTACAGATAGGACCTACCTATCTATAATTACATTTGTATCAGAATAGGCGAAGCTCGAACGCCTATAGTTTGTTTGTTAGTCCATTACATTTATCCCATAAAAGTGTGGACAGATTTAGCTAAAATTTGGTAAAATTAGGAGTTGTTCATATCTATGAACCACTGAACTACATATCTAGCCCATATTGCATGGAGCTTGGTAAACAGCCATCTCAAGTATGACATAGGCCTTCCCCTGCGACAGCATAGCGCCATACTATCTCGAATGAGATTAGTGAACTGAGTGGACCTCGTGTTCACGGAACCCTAAAACTTATGCCGCATGGCACTGGCAGTGAAGGCAGTTCGATAAAATATGCCTTCCCTTCGATAGCATAGCGCCGTATTATCTCGAATGAGATTAGTGAACTGAGTGGACCTCGTGTTCACGGAACCCTAAAGCTTTGACCGCACATGTGGCCTCAGTGATTTCATCATATCAGCCGCTGCAGAATAGATATCATCTCTCCCCAGCAGTGGACTCAGCACTTCCCACTTCCTGCGCATGTGGCTACAGCAGTTATATCATCAGTCTCTGTTGGACAAATACCCCAGCAGTGGACAGTCTCTTCCCACATCCTACAAACGTTGCTACAGCAATGATATCATCAGTCTCTGTTGGACAGATGTCCCAGCAGTGGACTTAGCACTTCCCACATCCTACAAACGTTGCTACAGCAATGATATCATCAGTCTCTGTTGGACAGATGTCCCAGCAGTGGACAGTCTCTTCCCACATCCTACAAACATGGCTACGGTTATCATATCTCTTGTCCAACTGCGGGCCTACAAACTACCTATCCTAATCAAATAAATATAAAACCCTGAAATAAATGCATTAAAACCTATTAAATATAGACTGGAAATTAACACACATTTAAATAAGCTATGAAACCTGGAAAACAAACAATAATTACCTATAAATTTAAAGCGACTGAACACTATTAAACACTCACGTGCCTCGTAGAATGAAGATTTCCTATTTCTGTGTCATCTGACTTACTTAGCTGGCAGGTCATGGACACGGCCCATGTGTGGGGTCGTCGGGCAGCGTGGCGTCCTTGCAGTTGTCCTTTGAATGCGTGCTTCTCCTGTGGTGGTCTGTTCAACTGAATCCCCCAGCGTCCGTGCGTCCGTGGTTTTATAAGCTTTCACACAGATGCAGCCTCGGCGGCGCGCGGGCAGTCGCACGCACACCTATAGACATGGCGTGATCCAAGCCACCCGACATCGAGGCGCCCGCGCAAGCGTCGGTCGCTGCCAGCAGCCAGACAGACTGGCGCCAATATCGCTCCGGCCTCAGTTTTCGCGGCAACACTTACTGTTATAGCGTGCGCACCGCGTGGTTCGAATGACGGCCGACAGGCGGCAGCCTGGCTTCTCGGAAATAGTCCCTGAGCTAATTTGTTCCAATAACTGTCTATTCACTCGACTCGAGGTTAATCCTCACCCGACTGAATAAAACTTAGTTATGTTTTTCCCAATAGACAGATTCCTTTTAGTCTATCAAGACTTACTGTAATACCTATAGATATTTATTTATACATATGGATCCGTTACATCATGATGTGTAGCAGGTACATTCGTGTTTTTGTAAAAAAAAAATGTCCCGTTTACCGGCTAAAACTGTTGATGGTATTCCGTCGCCTGTACTGGCGATGATGGTATTCCGTCGCTTGTATTGGTGATGATGGTGTTCCATTGCCTGTATTGGTGATGATGGTGTTCCATTGCCTGTATTGGTGATGATGGTGTTCCATTGCCTGTATTGGTGATGATGGTGTTCCATTGCCTGTATTGGTGATGATGGTGTTCCATTGCCTAGATTGGTGATGATGGTGTTCCATTGCCTAGATTGGTGATGATGGTGTTCCATTGCCTAGATTGGTGATGATGGTGTTCCATTGCCTAGATTGGTGATGATGGTGTTCCATTACCTAGATTGGTGATGATGGTGTTCCATTGCCTAGATTGGTGATGATGGTGTTCCATTGCCTAGATTGGTGATGATGGTGTTCCACTGCCTAGATTGGTGGTGATGGTGTTCCGTCACCTGGACTGGTGATGATGACTGATTGGTATTCCGTCGCTTGGCGTTAGTGATGATGATTCTTTGTGGTGTCCCGCCACCTGGATGTGGTGATGTTCAGTTCTGGTGTTCCGTCGCTTGTGATTTGCGATGATGATTATGTTCCGTTCTATGTGCCCCTAAAAGTTGTAAATGGTTGTAAGGTTTCGAGCCTTGCAGCTGTGATTTACCTTGGAGACCTAAACTGATTTGAGATTGTTTGAGTTACGATGCTAATGCTGAGGTTTATTTAGTTTACGAGAGTGAAATTATTTTGGTTTTTTGAGGCTGTTAAAATGTGTTGTTACCATGATTGTAGTCTTGAATTAGAGCTTCACATTATTAGTGTTGCTTTTATTCCTTGAACTGTGGACCTTCTTTATGAAGGTCAGGATTGGCCAAACGAAATGGAATCTACTGGCACCCTTTTCTTCCGCAGGTTAGTCACCCGAGGACGTGTGACTCGCAGGATGGCCGTGTCGGAGGGTCATTGAAAACGCGACCAATACCAGCTCGAGATAAGTTTACATAGTTACACTTTGTTTGGATCAAACGTCAGGTATTAGTACCTGGGTGAAACCGGTGGTGGCGTGACGATCGCTTGTACTCGTGAGACGATCGTTTGTGGTAGCAAAGATGATGTATTAACGGAAGGCTGTTTGTGCTGCCACACTGAGTTGAGAATTTATTAGATCTGTGGAGAAGCCATATTAGCTGGACGTCAGTCTCGAGGCGGACACTTTTTGACGGAGCGTCGAGCAGAACACAAGTAGTGGTGATCTGTGAGCAAAACGGACGTGTCACGCCATCGCTGTGATCACCGCGTTTGCATCCATTGTTATCCAAGGCATCCTGTACAATTTCGATTACCAAATGATCAAGACTATTGAAGAAGGACCTCTGTGATATAGCTGCATTGTTATTTCGACGCCCAATACCGAAATAGTTAAGGACGTGAACCACAAGGCCATCCATAACCTAACCAACACCCTTGACATATATATGTCGAAGGGTGTGGGTTAGGTTATGGATGGCCTCGTGGTTCACGTCCTTAACTATTTCGGTATTGGGCGTCGAAATAACAATGCAGCTATATCACAGAGGTCCTTCTCCAATAGTCTTGATCATTTGGTAATCGAAATTGTACAGGATGCCTTGGATAACAATGGATGCAAACGCGGTGATCACAGCGATGGCGTGACACGTCCATTTTGCTCACAGATCACCACTACTTGTGTTCTGCTCGACGCTCCGTCAAAAAGTGTCTGCTCCGAGACTGACGTCCAGCTAATGTGGCTTCTCCACAGATCTAATAAATTCTCAACTCAGTGTGGCAGCACAAACAGCCTTCCGTTAATACATCATCTTTGCTACCACAAACGATCGTCTCACGAGTAAAAGCGATCGTCACGCCACCACCGGTTTCACCCAGGTACATCATCTCACATGGTGGTACATGACAATGATACCGAAGATAGAAGCGAGCTTACCAACGCAATGGGGCTATCTCATCCTCAAGCTGGAACACATCAATGCTGTTAACACTGATGTAGATAGATGGTGGTAGCTAGCCAGGTGGGCTATGAAAATGCCCTACCACCAACCAAACCGAGTCTTACAAAGTTGACCCCGCTAGGAATCGAACCCGCGACCTCCTAGTGTGAAGCGAATAGATTAATCAATACGCCACGGAGGTTTATTTTATAATTTACACCTCAGAAATGGCTCCTTTGTTTAAAACTCCTTTATTTACGTTACACGTCCGTCTTTGGGTCATTGAATTACGAGTATATATGTGTACCAAATTTTTAACTCATTCGGTCCAGCTGTTTTCGAGAAAATTGGCTGTGACAGACGGACTTACAGACAGACACACGAGTGATCCTACTATGGTTTCGCTTTTATCTTTTGAGGTACGGAACCCTAAAAGTAGAAAAACCGACCAAGTGCGAGTCAGACTTGCGAACTTAGGGTTCCTCACCAATAACCTTACCTTACAGTTCACCAAAACTATACGAGTAGACCACTTCCAGGTGACTTACACATTTGTTTGGCGTTTACTAGTAGGTGTTGTACAAACACAGTTATGAATTGATTTTGTGAACAGAATGTTGTCTGGAACCTTCTGGAGACATTAAGCATTCGATTTTCGCTTAGGATGGAGGCCCCATTATTTCACTTGAATACGTATTGAATTTTACTTGACCTACCTACCTTTTTATTCTATACCAATAATAAGCCAGCCAGTACAGCAGAATATAATGTAAATAAAAATATAAAACTAAAAGTAAAGTTCATACTTTTCTTAATAAGATATAACGAGAAAGCTCACCCTGAACTAGCCGGCCCCCTAACGATTGATAAAAGCTTAGAGTATTCAAAAAGTCTTCATAAATGGTGGAGGCGCCATCACCTTTCATTGCAGGGAGGAGAAAGTACGGCGCATAAGCTTAAAAAAGTGATGAAAGAAGAGGTCCCGAGTACCAAATAGTGTAAAAAATAGCAAGTTTACCGATATAACGGCAATTCCACATCCAGTAAAAATTTTTAGTAGAAAATTCAAGGTCGCAATGTAGTGATATAAGCATATTCCAACGACGGGGAGAACACAAGTCTCTTAAAAACGGGAGGCTAACCGCGAAAAACGTAACGCTATCACTAGATTTTACTCCTCATATTTTTTTCATACCGGGCGCCTTATATGAAAATTGATTCTTAAGGAGTAAACTCCAAAACGGGTTATTAGTATTTCTCACGAGACCTGCACAAGATTTGTATAAAAGTATCAACCCCAACAACCGTAGCTACCAAGATGTTGCAGCGATGCTCGTACAAAAATTTTACCCGGTTTCCCCGCAGTATATTTGGGGAACATCAAATTATACGTTTTATATTTTAAGGGAACCCACTAGGCTGCAAGGACAAGATGATGAGGTCATGATTGGAACCGTGATGTTCACATCCGGGATGCCGCGCCAACTATCGCCAATAGACGATGAAGCCGTGGTTCCAGCACTACAGGAAGAACAATATTACCCAGGTCCGTTAGTTACGTGTATCAAAGTAGAAGTTAAGGGTAGAACCTTTCTTTCGCTTATAGATACAGGTACATCCTTATCCTGCATGTCTGAAGATATTGTGAATCAGTGTCGTTTGCTATATAAGACGTCTGAAGTGTCCTTGCATAGCATTGATGGAGGCCAATTAGAAGTTTAGGGAACTACCGAGTGTTTTTTCTTAACAGAAGCAGTAGTCTTTTCCTGCGAGTTCATAGTAGTCAGGAATTTACAGCAAAATGTAATTTAAGGGCAGGAATTTTTATATCAACGGGGTTACAGGATTAGCTTTGCAGAGGGTCTAGTATTCCTTGATAGGTGTAAAGAGAATTTTATCAAGAAGTGGAGATTTTGAACATGATTGTGAATAAAAATTTTAAACCTGTTCCCAATGTGAATATGTATGAATCCGATGGATATATTTTGCATGAGAGTGAAGTTATTGTGGCTCCTCCGGATTTTGAGATGACCCCATTGAGTTCTTTGTTTCCTGCTAATGAAGAAAAGGATTTAAAACTGCTAGTACTTAATGATAGTCCATAGGTCTCCATATAAAAACGTGTTTTTTAATGGTATTTAGAAGTACTTTTAACCGACTTTAAAAAAAGGGTGTGGTTTCTCAATTCAAACGTATAATATTATATATATTATAATATTATTTTTTTGTAGGAAAGAAGATATCCCAAGGGTGGTACCGCGATAAGGATCTGATGATAGTATCTCAGAGAAATCGAAAGGAACCTTAGTTTCCTGTTTGAAGTAAGTTTTTTTTGTTCAAAATTATTGATTGAGCTTTAGTACGATTTGAACATTGCCGGTTTTTTTTTCATTCAATTCGGACTCCTTAACGCGAGAAAAACTCACTCTTGTCCAGTTTTTATTATTTGTTGTATTACTTCAGCATTAGTACAGTAATCAATCACACTAAGTTTCACGTTTGTATGTATAACCGTTTTAACGGTAGAGCTAAATCAAAAATATTTCTAAAATACTTATTAAAAACATGTTTTGTGTATAAAGCCCCCTTATTAATTTTCCTAATTTTTTGTATTTGCTGTAAAAGCGGCAATACAAATAAACATGCTGCAAAAATTTCAACTTTCTACCTATTACGGTTCATAAAATACAGCCCGCTAACAGACGGACAGATAGACAGACAGCGGAGGTTTAGTAATAGGGTCCCGTCGGTCACCCGTCGGGTGTACGGAAATCTAAAAAGAAAAAAACCGGCCAAGTGCGAGTCGGGCTTGCGCACTGAAGGTTTCGTACCACTAAAAATATATTACAAATGTCTATTACTTGAACAGAGGAATTGAACATAACTTTACAAAAATAAATGATATCCCAAGAAAAAAAAAATGTGAAAGAGAGCCAAGTTCGATACAAAAAATTTACAGAGATCTAGATAGGTTAGGTAACGAGTTCTATAGTGGTTTCGTAAATTACAGCTACGGCACTTTAAATTGTAATATTTATCTTAGACTTCTCCAAATATTACAGAATGTTCAACGGTTTTGAGTTGTTTAAAAGAACATCTGTTATGTTCTGAGCTACTTAATTGTGTAACGTGGATAACCTAGATAATTGTCTAACCTAGATTGCTGTAATTTTTGTATATCGAACTTGGCCCTCGTTCATATTTATGTTTTGTTGGGATTTTAAATTCAATGTTTACGCAGTTGAGTTTTTGATTTTTAAATGTACTCTTTTAACGTGAATTCATTATTTAACAAATGATATTGTTCAGAAGCAATTTAAGAAAACGGCTTGAAATCGCAATACTGATTTCAATCATTTGCAAATAACCTTTACCCTTCGTGAAACAACAGTATTTATCGAGCTTTCAGCTGACTTAAACAAAGAGTTCCTGTGATTGAGCGCAATGGAACGAACGTCCACGCCACTGGCTGGGATGAGAATGGCGGAAATAACTTGAGATTCTCAAATACTGTGGTTCTTTCATAACATTGGAAGGGCTTGAAAGGGTTTAAGGCAAAGAATTGAAACTTGATAACTCCCCTGGTATTACAAATACGGGCAGCCATTTTGAATCAAGCGGGCCATTATTAGACTTGTAGCCAAATAACGTGAGAAATAATACAGATTCTCTCAGCACGCCGATGTAGGATTAAACTGGACAATGGAAGGCATTTGGAGAAGACTAATTTCTCCAAATCTAAGCATTACATACGAGTAAATTAAATTTTAATGTGTCTTTTTCTGTATCTGTATGCCCCGCCCACTATCACTTCTTCATCATCATATCAGTCGCAAAACGTCCAGTGCTGGACATAGGCCTCCCCCAAGGATTACTTAAGTTTTAGCGTTTCTAAGAGCTATGTCGGTTACTTTAAACGACTGTGACGTCTCAGATCCGTATGCCATCACTGGCATTACACACTGGCCAAAGACCTTAGTCTTGAGACAATGAGGTATATGGTACGTGAAGATATTGCGAAGCTTCCCGAACGCTGCCCAGCCGAGTTGGATACTACGATTGATCTATATTTCTCGAAGTTGGACCTACCTAATTGCATTGTGTGAAAAATTTAGATTGAAGCTCCATGATGGCCATACCACCTGATGCTAGTTCGTAGGCCAAGCCCTGCGAGACCGGGCCCGAAGCACTCCCTGCGAGGCCGGAGACCGAGCTTTGCGTAGGGCGAATCCCGGAGTGGTCCCTGCGAGGCCGGAAGGCAAAAAAATATTTAAATTGTAACGCGGCAACGCTATTATTTACCCTTCTTCCTTTCTATCTATTTCATCTATTCCTCACGCGCTGCCACATAACAACTTACGAGTCACAATTTGAATAATGCGCGACATTTTAGACAAAATCCAAATTTTCCTATCCATCAATATTATCATCTCTAAACGCTATTAAAATTAATAAATCCTTACTAATATTATAAATGTGAAAATGTGTTTGTTTGTTAGTTTAATTACCTTTTTTACGATTCAACACCTTGACCAATCTTAATGGAATTTTGCATGCAGGTAGCCCGTGTCACAAGGAAGGTATAGGCTACTTTTCATTCCGTGAAAATAGCATAGCCCGAATCAATTCCCGAGGGAACTGAAAATATACTCTTTTTTGGTTAATTAACATCGCAACGGAACAATGGATTGTGTGATTTTTTGCACCGAGATGGTTGAGGGGGTGGGAAATGACACGATTTACTAATAAGCATATCCTGACATAGTTCCCGAAGGATCTGGAGAATATTCATGTCCACGCTCGCGAGCCGCAAGCGGCTCGCGCACCGCGCACCCTCTAGGTCAATCACAAAAACGATGTCCACGCGGGCGAAGCCGCGGGCAAAAGCTAGTACTATTGTAAATTAATCATCTAACAAATGATTCTCTTTTTGTAGATCCATCTTGGGTAAGATACATTTGTAGGATGAGTGGTTAGGTTAGGGATGGCCTTGTAGTTCAAGTCCTTACGTATTTCGGTCGTAGGTGTCGAAATGACAATGCAGCTATATCACAGAGGTCCTACTATAATAGTCTTGATCATTCGGCAATCGAGATTGTGCAGGATGCCTTGGAATACAATGGATGCAAACGTGGTGATCCCAGCGATGGCGTGACACGTACGTTCTGCTCGATGCTCCGTCCAAAAGTGCCTGCCCCGAACTGAATATGGCTTCTCAACTCAGTGCCGCCACCTGTCATCCAATTACGGAACCACGCATGCTGATTTTAAAAACAGAGCCATCTCTTAGCGAACCCAGGAACAAATTTTTTACGTGACGACACGGCCGTTTTGCGCTTCACACGTTCTCGTGTGGTTCTCCTGGAAAAAAAATACTTCAAGTACATTTCCACTCGGCCAAGCCTGACCAAGACAAGTAAGAGCATGTATCAAAAAAAGTCAGCAAAGTTAATTTTAGCTTTTGGTTCACTACATTCACTTAATGAAGCTATTTTAAGTTTTTACAATGTATCCTTGAGTCTTCTGCTTACATAGAACAGTTTTCATTGCTTATAAGCTTTTTTTATTTCTTGCTCCTTAGCATTTTTTTTATTCACATCACTTACCCAGCGATAGAATTTGTGAACATCATCATATCATCGTCATCATCATCATCAGATATTATAGTCAAATATAAATGTAGCGAACATTAGTTAAAACATCTTCACAAATCCATGTGACAGAGTACCATCATCACCAAAGGCAGGTGATGGAACACTAAGAAACCGTTATCACTAATCCATGTGATGGAACACTATTCATTATCATCATCTCAAATCAATGTGACAGAATACCATCATCAACAAAGGTTAATGATGGATCAATAAAAAATCATCATCATAAGTCCATGTGACGGAATACCATCATAACCTAAGACAGTTGATGGAACACTCTAAGAAACCATCATCACAAATCCATGTGATGGAATACAATCATTACCACTCAGGTAACTGAACACTCTCAGGAAAACATCATCACCACTTAGGTGACGGAAAACTCTCCGGAAATCATCATATCAAATCCATGTGTCGGAATACTATCAACAATTTTAGCCGATAAACGGAATACTCACACAACCGTACGAATATGCCTACTACGCATTCCACAGAACGATTATGATAAAATGAGCAGCAGCCAGTTACGTCTGTAAACACACAGTACTTTCCAGTACTCTTCATTCACCGCTAAAATATAAAAATTCAAATATAAAAATAAGTTTGGATTTGCAGAGAGGAATGCACGTGGCCAGCAGCTGGCCGACTTTATGAAGAAGGAGGGCCTCTTTATGATGAACACCTTCTTCAACAGCGGAAGTGGACCTGGATACATCCCAATGGCGTGACGAAGAATAAGATTGACTTCATCTTGTCGACAAAGAATGTCTCTGTGATCAATTCAGTTAAAACAGGAAAAGATCACCGGACTGTAATAGGCACATTGAATGTAAAATCCAATCTAGAAAAATGTCGACTGATGAAGTCTACGCTCCGACCAGCGTCCATCCAGCTCTAAAACCCCGAGAGCTTTCAGTTCGGGTTGCACAATCGCTTCAAATGCCTAGGAGACTGCGAGAATGTGGATGATTATATTGAAAGATTTGTGGAAATTGTCCAAACGGTCGGATCTAGGATTTTTAAAACTCGCCATTCAAACAGAACCAAAAGAATCTTGCAGTTCACCAGCAACCTCATAAAAGAAAGTAGCAGATTGGTTGTGCAGTCCTCTGAAGAAGCTACTCAGTATCGGCAACTAAACAGGCATATCCTTTAGTCCTAGACTCACGATTTGCGCCAATATAATACAAATTGTATTAAAGAGGCAATTGAGCACAACAAAGGCTCAAAAGTGTTCGTAAGAGATCTGTCTGTTGACAAAGCCAATTGACCGAGTTGAAGACTTCTATGATTGAGTTGCTGGAAGAAGTTGAGAAGTCCTGCGGACAATTGTACAAGACCACACGTCTGCCTGTCAGCTATCTGGCTAAGGACCCAAGAGCCAGACTAACCCGACACTATACTGAGGATATCCCGGACGTCAGTCTGTACGAGATTAGAATGGCTCTCAAACAGCTCAAAAACAATAAGGCACCGGGTGATGATGGAATTGCGGCTGAACTTTTAAAAGCAAGTAGAATACCGGTACTTAAAGCTCTTCAGAAGTTATTTAATTCGGTAATACTATAGGGATAAACGCCTATGGCATGTCATAGAGGTGTGGTCCAGCTTTTATTCAAAAAGGGTGACAATAACCTGCTGAAGACAGACCCATCTCACTTCTGAGCCATGTCTACGAGCTGTTTTCAAGAGTCATGACGAATCGTCTTGCACGCATGTTTGATGACTTCCAGCCTCCCGAACAAGCCAGTTTCCGAAAAGGATTTAGAACCGAAGAGTACAATCAGCCACTATGCTTAGCGTTTGTGGACTATGAGAAATTAATATGATATTATGAGGACTATGAGATTCGGTTGAAGTTTGGGCTGAGTTACAGTCTCTCCAGCGGTGCCAAATTGACTATCAATATATCGAGGTACTGAAGTGTTTGTATGAAAACGCCACCTTGTCGGTTCACCTCCAGGATTAAAACTCGAAACCTATCCAGCTGCAGCGAGGGGTGGGACAGGGAGACGTCACATCTCTGGAACTGTTCACCTCCGCCATGGAAGATGTTTTCAAGCTTCTGGACTGGGGGGGGGGGGACTCGGCATCAATATAAACGCCAAGTACATCACCCACCTCCGATTTTCTGACGATATCACGATACCGTCACGGTCATCACTGAGACTATGGACGACTTACGCACAATGCTTGATGGCCTCAGTAGAGCCTCTCATCAAGTAGGTCTTAGAATGAACATGGACAAGACGAACATTATGTCAAACGTCCGTGTCGCACCTACTCCTCTGAAGATTGGAGGCTCTACACTCGAAGTTGTTGCCAAATATGTGTACCTGAAACAAACAGTCCAGTTAGGTAGGTCCAACTTCAAGAAAGAGATTAATCGTCGAATCCGACTCTTCTGGGCAGCAATCGAGAAGCTTCTCAATATCTTTACATCCCAAATACCGCAGTGACTTAAGACCAAGGTGGAAATCGGTAGGAGAACCAAAGTAACCGACATTGCTCTGAGAATTGCTAAGCTTAAGTGGCAGTGGGCGGGACACATTGGTCGTAAAACAGATAGCATTTGGGGTAATAAAATTCTTGAGTGGCAACCGCGCACCGGAAAACGTAGCGTAGGCAGGCCTCCCAATCTGTGGACCGATGACCTAGTGAAGGTCGTAGGAAGCCGTCGGATGCGGGTAGCGCAAAACCGGTCGTCGTGGAAATCCTGGGGGAGGCCTATGTCCAGCAGTGGACGTCCTTCGGCTGATATGATGATGATGATGATGAGGAATAGATTGCATTTGATGTAACCACTTGCTATGACTGACGTGGTGAAATAGTGACCACTATCAAAATAAAAGGGGTACGACTCACTGGATTCTCGTGGCTCGCCGCGTGTACCACGAATTTCGCAAAAGGTGACGCACCGCTCGAGTGCATCTCTGCACCTAGCATACAGTTACCGGATTACATTCTGGGGCCGTTCGTAAGGTTTTTTTTTGTTTTTTGTTACCTATACAAGAAATATTAATCTATAGTAAAATCGAGTTGCTGCTTATACTAATAACGGATTATTTTACCGGGACGAAGAGAAAATTGAATTTGGTGTACGTATCTCAAACACAGGAGTTCATTAAGTATTTTATCTCAGCTTCGCAGATTTTGTGGTCGCCCTAGTTCCGGTCTAACGCTTTTGATATTTATAGCACCACTTCCCGTGGCCGCCCGCGCCCCGCGCACCGCGCTGCCGCCACGGGCGCCGCGGGCCAGGGCAGGGGTCAAGCTCGCCTGGTCCTAACTGAATACATCTGTAAAAGGCAGCTCTTCGTGAAAAATTGAAGCAACCAACCGTCCTAGATTAGTATGAATTCATTTCGAATTATGAGGCAATATGTTTGGGGTTTTCCTCCACGAGCAGCCCTACGTCACTGTCACGCAGTCACGCGTCGGAGCCAGTGAGCCAGTAAATTAAAGCATTTTTAACAGCTATTTTCAACTGCCCCTGAACATATCTCGATACATAAAACAACGTGAAAAGCATAACTAACGAATAGGGAAGGCAAGGTTTAGGCACCGCGGCACGGGATATTCAACCTTAATTCAATTAATTAAATTGACGATCGTGATAAATGCAGGGTTAGGAAATTCCGTAACTGCGGTAAACACTCTGTGGGGTCAACTCAATAAACTAGTAGCTTTATCAAACACTCATACTATAATATGAATAGGTAATCCGGACTGGGTCCTGAGATGCAGAGTGTGGGCGACCCTTTTCACACATTCACTACGCGTAAGCGCTGAAGCGCTGAAGGAGACGTGGAAATGGACAAACGCTGTATACGGCGGCACTTTGCGTAAGCTCGGCGAGGCTCGGCGGAGGCAATATGCTTTTTCTGAGCGGCTTACGCCACCTTCCGGCGGCGGCGTGCGGCGTGCGGCGTGCGGCGTGCGGCGTGCGGCGTGCGGCGTAATGTAATGTGATATAAAAGGATTGGAAAAAAACAATACAGGGTTAAAACGAGGAACACATAAATCTGAATAAACATGTCGCAAATTGTACGAGTATTGCCGGAATGAAAAGAAAAAAACAGTGTCGACATTCAATTTGAAAGGAACTCATTTTATTTAGTTACTCGTTGACTATTTTGTAAGCACTGACATGCACTGATTTGCAAATATAGCACCTATTGGAAAAATCAATATCTAAATAAAGGAGGTAGGTATCACAAATTATCCTACTATACTTACTAATATTATAAATGTGAAAATTTGTATGCATGTATGCATGTTTGTTACTCTTTTACGCAAAAACTACTGAACGTATCTGAATGAAATTTATATTTAGACTGATTAGGACCTGGATTAACATAGAAGCTACTCTTTTCCAAGCTCGCGAGCCGCTTGCGGCTTGCGCACTACGCACGCTCTGAGACAGTCATAGAAACGATATCCACGCGGGTGGAGCCGCGGGCATCAACTGGTTAAATATATTCTTGCCCCTCTCAATATTATAATAATGAACATCCTAAAGAACAGTTATTACTAGCTAGCAGCCAAGCTTTATCATTAACGGTTCCCAGAAGGCCTGAGTTTCATACAAACGTAGTTCTGCTTTAACGCAAAAACTACATGTAAGGTTGAATCCAAACTCTGTCTGTAATTATTTTTTTATGTACTAATGTAAAATGGAAAAAAAATAAGTTCAAACTTTCAGTACAAAACTAATTTAAGCCTTCCTTTTTTTTACAATTGGTAAACCCTTGACAACATCTCACCTGGTGGTAAAGGACGATGTTGCCGAAGATGGAAACGGGCTTACCAAGATTCCCCAACGCAATGGGGAACTGGCTTTTTTATCTTCATGCCGGAACACACCAATGATATCATCATTGATATTTGGCGGCAAGACTTAGATAAGATGGTGGTAGGTAGCCAGGCGGGCTTAGAAAATGCCCTACCACCAACCAAACCGAGTCTTACAATTGACCCCGCCGGGAATCGAACCCGCGACCTCCTGTGTAAAGCCAGCGAACTTTGCCTCTGAGCTACGGTGGCGGTCCTTAAGTTATGTTTAAATTTACTACAGTGACAACTAGTTTTTGTATTAGCGCGGAACTACGTTTGTATGGAAACTCGAGCCTCCCGGGGATCCTTAACTCAGGCAATCAGAGGCCTAGTGTTTATGAATTTCCTTAGGTCTGGTAAAAATAATTAAGTGGTCCGTAAAATTTACTTCTTTAATCTCATAAAATATTTTTTTTTAATTGTACCTAAGTTAACATTAACAATAAGTAAGTACAGGTACAGAATGTTAAAAGAAAATTTTTTCTCATTTTACTCCATAGCCCATTGTCTTCGGTTGATCGAGGACTAATCCTCATTTACGCATATTGCCCATATCGGCCCGAATCGGCGTATAGCCGCGTATCGGTGGCTGATACGTGAGCCGCCATGAATACAAACACTTGCATTTCGGCGCGCGTCAATTAGATAAAGCTAGCTCGGTGTTCTGTTCCCGACGCACTCGCCACGCGCCACGCGCCACACTGCATGCCAATTCAGGACATGATAACGGTAAAGAGCACAGGTGCCTTCTTTAAATAATTTAATAAATGATATGCGTTGTTTTTACAAAGATTTAAAAACTGGCCAAGTGCGAGTCGGACTGGCGATAACTAGGGTTCCATATTCTTCTCAAAATGTGAAAGTATATTTAAAAATAAAAATTAAAAGAAAATTTACGCACCTATTACATAAAATCGAAACTCTATCCCCACATTCACACTCACACCAACAGTTTCTGGGACGAAACACGACATTGCGACACGAAATGTAGCCCATTTTCAAAAGACTTCAAAAAGGCAGAGGTTCTCAATTCGACTGTGTTTTTTGGTATGTTTGTTACGCGATATTATCTGTGCCGATTTCAAAATTCTTTTTTTATTCGAAAGAGTATACTCCCGAGGAGGTCGGTGTCAGCAATGCCATCGAATCTAAAACATTTGATACGTAAGTAGCTGTGTGCTGGTACCGACAACAAAAAAAAATTTAGGCCCCTAATTTAATTCGTACCCACCTTTAATTTCGTTATTGTTGGTTAATGTCGTATATCTAAGTATAATAATACTATTTCATACTTTTAATTAAATTTCATTTTGAAGTCGGTTTTTAGTTTTTTAAACTTTTATTTTTTGAATCAATCAAACCTGTGGAAGTTGCTCACCTCCCTTGTTTGAAGCTGCAATTAAATGTGTTATAGCTCTAAAATTGGATTTGTGGAAGTATTTCACTTTTTTTTACCTCTGCTGCAGCAGATTCTAGGAGATACTGCACCATCAGATCAAGGTTACTGTATTATATCTAAGATCTATTAATTAATACTATTTTAATGAGCCCAAACTCGATACTTCTACTGTAAGTTGGCGAGGAGTTGGGTATCCTGCAGATTCCAGGAGATGCTGCAGCATCACGTCAAGGTTATCATGGTTTATGCAATATTATTAGAGTAACAAGGTACCAAATTTTGTATCAATCAGACCTGTATAAGTTGCCCAGATTCCTTCATCACCTAGATAAGAGCTGATGACCCATAAAAGGCTGAACAGATCTTCATTAATTATAGCTAAGAACTACTAAATAAATAAATATTCTGGGACAAATCACACATGGTCATCTGGCCCCAAAGTAGGATTCCCTGTGTTATGGGTTACCAGAGACTGATATACATACTTATATACGTTTAAAAACATACATATATAGATATTTAACAACCAGACACAAGGAACTTAAGAGTTACTTTTACTTGAGTTTACTGCAAGGAAACTTGCTTTCACGTTAAAAAAACTGCAACAAAGTGGGTCCATCCGTTCGAGAGCTACGATGCCACACACACACACACACACACACATTGGCGTCATACTTATTACACCCCTCTTTTTGCGTCGGGGGTTAGTTATATTACAATACATTTGCTCGAAAAGTGGGTTTTTATATGCCAGTCAAGTGTGCGAAAAATTTATTTTACCGCACGCGTGCTTTTACTTTTCTACTTTTTTAAAATTTTTAGCTCAAAGGAACATGACATTTCTAGCGAATAAAAAATATAATAACCAAAGATACAGAATCTTTTTATGACTTATGAAAGGAGAATTTTAAAAGAGATAGGTTGTTCCTCCGTGAGTTAGTACATAACGCTAGCTGCTAAAATTCTCTTTGGGTTATATTTTTTTGAAAAAAAGATAAAAAAGTAAGTGTGTGGTTGTATGAAACCACGGTAAAAGTGAAACTTTACAGAGGACGAAACGATCATGGCTGCTCTCGCTACGGTACAGAGGACGAAACGATCATACCGTCAGACGAAAGCGACCGTAACGCGACATGTAACACACAGACGAAAAAATGTGAGACGATGTAATAAAAGTTTCACTTTAAAAAATATGAATGAAGCGGAACCGGTTACACCAAGGAATAGGTCATCTTTTCCAAAGAGGTTTTAATGTTCATAATAATAGAATACTACACTGAAAAAAATATCTTGTTCTACGTAGCTAAACTTTCGTTTACTTGTAACATAAAATGGATGACCACAAAACTAGCGTTATATGTAACCAAAAGTAGTTTGGTTATAATGTAGAACCGAACTGTTTAGTTATTTATGTTAAAACAGTAATGTCTAGTTCTAACTAACATGTTTGTTTATAGCTAAGCCTATTTTTGGTTAACTACTGGACTTCAGTAATGCAGCTAGTAAGCTAACGTTTCGCATACTTACAACTGAAATTTTCGCTTAGTTTGGCTAAAGTGTTTTGTTGATTATAACTGAACTACTAGACTATGCACAACCAAATTCTCATTTTACATATAACCATAACTAATGGTGCTGTAAATAATCGGTTATGCTAATGTTAGCTAAAGTGTTTTGTTGATTTTATCGAAACTACTGGACTATGCACAACCAAACTGTTTGATTATAGTAAATAATCGGTTATGCTAATGTTAGCTAAAGTGTTTTGTTGATTTTATCGAAACTACTGGACTATGCACAACCAAACTGTTTGATTATAGTAAATAATCGGTTATGCTAATGTTAGCTAAAGTGTTTTGTTGATTTTATCGAAACTACTGGACTATGCACAACCAAACTGTTTGATTATAGTAAATAATCGGTTATGCTAATGTTAGCTAAAGTGTTTTGTTGATTTTATCGAAACTACTGGACTATGCATAACCAAACTGTTTGATTATAAATAACAGATTTTGTTTTGTTAAATGATACCTATTACTTTTGTTACAGGCAGCAGTTTATTTTTGTTACTTGTATCCTATTAAAGTACAACATATTAATGGTAAAGAAATAAAATACTGTGTATTAAAAAAAAATATTATTTATTGATCTTTATCTTGGAGTAAGTAATAAGTAAAAATTTGACACATTGGCCTGGTAGAGTCAATTTAATTCGACTTAGTATATCATCATCACCTGGGCAAGTGCCCATAGTGCATTAAGCATGGCATTCGATAAGGTTTAAGCTACGACCTTGAGGCCAATCGCGGTGTATACATCAGAACGGCGGGTGTAAGTCTTCAAAATGGGCTGCATGACGAAACGAATGTGCTAGCAATGTACTAAATGTACGTATTTCTATGTATTTTCTAAAACAAAAAATATTGGAAAAAGGAAATGAGCCGCCAACCTAATATCAGAATGGCAGGTGCACTCCTGAATATTGACAACCACTTACAATCTATGCGTGGAAATACTATTAAAGCAATGTACAATCAATGTGCTGTCACACATGTCGAGGTTAATTTGAAAAACAAGTTTTGTTTAATTATAAGAATTATTTATTTATTCAGGACACTAACAGTCGTATAACATATATTATAATAACAAATTCTAAAATTCACAAATAGACCTGAAGGCCCTCTGTGGTAACAAATTTAATAATAATGAGGTTACAAGCAACAAGACGAGACAAGTATGTGTAGCAAATAAATTAAAGTTGAAACCTTAGTTTTTTATACTTAACTAAAATTTATATATTTTCCAACACTGCGCAACCCTACTTATAGTCTATTTATGATAATATAGTAAAAAAACTTATGCATGCGTGCGTGTGCTAGCTAAAATATGGCGCAATTCTCGTAAAACTTAATGTTTTAGTTGTGAAAACTAATAAAATTATGAATACCTAGTTATGATATATGTGATAAAAAATATACCTATGTGTATGTATATATTAATAGTTTAAAAACACGAGAAAAACACGCTTTTATAAATGCACGTAAAAACCAAAAACAAATTAGGGATCGTTCAAGTTGTCTCTATTTCTGGGCTGAAGTGTAAACTATGTGCTTTTAATTATAATATTTGATTGTAAAAGCGTGGGGCGCTGGAACAGGAAAGACTTTCTTTTAAACAAATACCAATACTAACTTCCTGGCGGAAGCTGCAGCACAGCAGGAGGTCGCACCAGAGCATAACGTTTAACGTAACCCCGAAGGGTTACCATAGGGAATCAAAGATATCTCGTCCACGAACAAGAACTCTACATTTTGCCACTTCCTTCCTGTTCCAGCGCCCCACGCGTTTACAATCAAATATTATAAATCACAACTTGAACGATCCATAATTTATTTTTGGTTTTTACATGCATTTATAAAAGCGTGTTTTTCTAGTGTTTTTTAAACTATTAATTTATTTTACACTTTTTAGTCTTTGTTAACGAAATATTTATAACATTTATACATTTATTTCAAGTAGACGAATGAGGCCGCATCTTTTCACATCTCGCCAGTGCGTCTGTGTTGCATGGTGTTTTACCTGTCAGCTAAGAACAATCTAGCTCTTCAATCTGGAGACGACTAAGGAATTGGATACCTATAGGCTGAATTAGGTGCTCACCATTAAAACACAAAACACAAACCGTTTATGTTATTTTTGGTTTTATGTGATCAGACCTTGAAACTTAATCGTGGTCAAATACAATACAATATTCTTTATTGCATCACAACATCAAAAAGGTGGTCAAATTCCATTACAAGATACTTTCTAACAAGCCAAACACCGCTATGATACGATATTCCATCATAGAATTCCAGTGCCTATCTTACGGGTCCATCATCAGATCAGTGCGACAGATCAGACCTTGAAACTTAATCGTGGTCAAAGTTCATTAGAAGACCTTTCTAACAAGCCCAAACACCGCTATGATAAGATATTCCATCATGGAATGCCGGTGCCTATCTTCCGGCTCCATCATCAGATCAGTGCGACAGATCAGACCTTGAATCTTAATCGTGGTCAAAGTTCATTACAAGACCTTTCTAACAAGTCCAAACACCGCTATGATACGATATTCCATCATGGAATGCCAGTGCCTATCGTCCGGCTTCATCATCAGACCTTGAAGCCTAATCGTGGTCAAAGTTAATTACAAGACTTTTCTAACAAGTTCAAAAACAGCTATGATACGATGTTCCATCATGAAGTTCCAGTTCATATCTTCCAGTTCCATCATCAGATCAGTTCGACAGTACCATATTATTGTATTGTCATCAGAACTACACACAGCTGCCCATTGTCATGACGCTACGATCCTTGGAAGATGGTTAAATTAGTTACCTTAGATTCCATTACATAGTTAGTAGAGATAAAATATAAAGGACCGTGACAGAAAAACAAAATACATGGGTAGGTACATACCTATCAAATTTTTGGCAACTAAAGTTAATTTTACGCGACTTGTGGCTTATATTTTAAATGTCCGGGGAGTAATCTCAAGTTGTATTTTCTTATTAACACGCTTTTATTAGGTCGACTCGACCTAATAAAAGCGTGTTTATAAGAAAGGGTCGACTCGACCTAATAAAAGCGTGTTAATAAGAAAGGGTCGACTCGACCTAATAAAAGCGTGTTAATAAGAAAAAGGTCGACTCGACCTAATAAAAGCGTGTTAATAAGAAAGGGTCGACTCGACCTAATAAAAGCGTATTATTAAGAAAAAGGTCGACTCGACCTAATAAAAGCGTGTTAATAAGAAAGGGTCGACTCGACCTAATAAAAGCGTGTTAATAAGAAAAAGGTCCACTCGACCTAATAAAAGCGTGTTAATAAGAAAGGGTCGACTCGACCTAATAAAAGCGTGTTAATAAGAAAAAGGTCGACTCGACCTAATAAAAGCGTGTTAATAAGAAAGGGTCGACTCGACCTAATAAAAGCGTGTTAATAAGAAAAAGGTCCACTCGACCTAATAAAAGCGTGTTAATAAGAAAGGGTCGACTCGACCTTATAAAAGCGTGTTAATAAGAAAGGGTCGACTCGACCTAATAAAAGCGTGTTAATAAGAAAAAGGTCGACTCGACCTAATAAAAGCGTGTTAATAAGAAAGGGTCGACTCGACCTAATAAAAGCGTGTTAATAAGAAAGGGTCGACTCGACCTAATAAAAGCGTGTTAATAAGAAAAAGGTCGACTCGACCTAATAAAAGCGTGTTAATAAGAAAAAGGTCGACTCGACCTAATAAAAGCGTGTTAATAAGAAAGGGTCGACTCGACCTAATAAAAGCGTGTTAATAAGAAAAAGGTCCACTCGACCTAATAAAAGCGTGTTAATAAGAAAAAGGTCGACTCGACCTAATAAAAGCGTGTTAATAAGAAAAAGGTCGACTCGACCTTATAAAAGCGTTTTAATAAGAAAATACAACTTAAGATTACTCCCCGGACATTTAAAAAATAAGCCACATGTCGCGTAAAATTAAATTTAGTTGCCAAAAATTTGATAGGTATGTACCTACCCATGTATTTTGTTTTTCTGTTATGGACGTTTTTTATTTTATCTATTTTCTAATCTCACAACTGTATTGAAAAACTTCGTATGATACATGGGTGTTAAAGGAAATAACAAACTCGTGACGATGGTATACCCTCGCCTGCGGCTCGGGCTCACAAATGTCACTCGTTTGCTATTGACCTTTTCACCACCCTTGTATCATAAATAACAATGTCATAGTCTTGCAAATAAATAGTCTTTTCAAAACGGAATAAACATTAGAAAACAAAATTATATTTGCAGTTGGTAATAGAACATTTTGTATAGAAAATCTGTGAACTCTTTACAAATCCAATTGCACACTAAGGTGTAATTTTAGAGTTGGTCGACTATTACTCCTAAACTAAGCAAGTGTACTTAGTGCTGATAGTTTTCCTTTTAAATTGATTATAATATTATGTCGTACTATTTACATTTTTTTAGATGTACCTAAATACCGGTATAGCTGGTATTGGACACACTCGACTCTAACAAAAATGAGCACTTTAAAGCTTAATGTTCACAAACCGATCCCTAAATCGAAAAAAATATTTAGCAGTAGTTTTGGAAGACCTGTTTAACGACACCCCACCACACGAGAGGGTACGTCAACAAAACAAAAACCCCTTTATAAGGTACCCTAAAAATATATTTTCAACATTTTATTGTACCGATTTGTCGGCGTGACGTATAGTATAACCTTGTCACATTACAGCTTTCTAGGCTCTGAACTAAGCCGCGGGCAGACGGACGGACGGACAGACATCGCGAAACGACTAGGGTTCCTTGTTGCCCTCGGAACCTTATCAACCTGCTAATACTAATGATCATCGCGAAACGACTAGGGTTCCTTGTTGCCCTCGGAACCTTATCAACCTGCTAATACTAATGATCATCGCGAAACGACTAGGGTTCCTTGTTGCCCTCGGAACCTTATCAACCTGCTAATACTAATGATCATCGCGAAACGACTAGGGTTCCTTGTTGCCCTCGGAACCTTATCAACCTGCTAATACTAATGATCATCGCGAAACGACTAGGGTTCCTTGTTGCCCTCGGAACCTTATCAACCTGCTAATACTAATGATCATCGCGAAACGACTAGGGTTCCTTGTTGCCCTCGGAACCTTATCAACCTGCTAATACTAATGATCATCGCGAAACGACTAGGGTTCCTTGTTGCCCTCGGAACCTTATCAACCTGCTAATACTAATGATCATCGCGAAACGACTAGGGTTCCTTGTTGCCCTCGGAACCTTATCAACCTGCTAATACTAATGATCATCGCGAAACGACTAGGGTTCCTTGTTGCCCTCGGAACCTTATCAACCTGCTAATACTAATGATCATCGCGAAACGACTAGGGTTCCTTGTTGCCCTCGGAACCTTATCAACCTGCTAATACTAATGATCATCGCGAAACGACTAGGGTTCCTTGTTGCCCTCGGAACCTTATCAACCTGCTAATACTAATGATCATCGCGAAACGACTAGGGTTCCTTGTTGCCCTCGGAACCTTATCAACCTGCTAATACTAATGATCATCGCGAAACGACTAGGGTTCCTTGTTGCCCTCGGAACCTTATCAACCTGCTAATACTAATGATCATCGCGAAACGACTAGGGTTCCTTGTTGCCCTCGGAACCTTATCAACCTGCTAATACTAATGATCATCGCGAAACGACTAGGGTTCCTTGTTGCCCTCGGAACCTTATCAACCTGCTAATACTAATGATCATCGCGAAACGACTAGGGTTCCTTGTTGCCCTCGGAACCTTATCAACCTGCTAATACTAATGATCATCGCGAAACGACTAGGGTTCCTTGTTGCCCTCGGAACCTTATCAACCTGCTAATACTAATGATCATCGCGAAACGACTAGGGTTCCTTGTTGCCCTCGGAACCTTATCAACCTGCTAATACTAATGATCATCGCGAAACGACTAGGGTTCCTTGTTGCCCTCGGAACCTTATCAACCTGCTAATACTAATGATCATCGCGAAACGACTAGGGTTCCTTGTTGCCCTCGGAACCTTATCAACCTGCTAATACTAATGATCATCGCGAAACGACTAGGGTTCCTTGTTGCCCTCGGAACCTTATCAACCTGCTAATACTAATGATCATCGCGAAACGACTAGGGTTCCTTGTTGCCCTCGGAACCTTATCAACCTGCTAATACTAATGATCATCGCGAAACGACTAGGGTTCCTTGTTGCCCTCGGAACCTTATCAACCTGCTAATACTAATGATCATCGCGAAACGACTAGGGTTCCTTGTTGCCCTCGGAACCTTATCAACCTGCTAATACTAATGATCATCGCGAAACGACTAGGGTTCCTTGTTGCCCTCGGAACCTTATCAACCTGCTAATACTAATGATCATCGCGAAACGACTAGGGTTCCTTGTTGCCCTCGGAACCTTATCAACCTGCTAATACTAATGATCATCGCGAAACGACTAGGGTTCCTTATTGCCCTCGGAACCTTATCAACCTGCTAATACTAATGATCATCGCGAAACGACTAGGGTTCCTTGTTGCCCTCGGAACCTTATCAACCTGCTAATACTAATGATCATCGCGAAACGACTAGGGTTCCTTGTTGCCCTCGGAACCTTATCAACCTGCTAATACTAATGATCATCGCGAAACGACTAGGGTTCCTTGTTGCCCTCGGAACCTTATCAACCTGCTAATACTAATGATCATCGCGAAACGACTAGGGTTCCTTGTTGCCCTCGGAACCTTATCAACCTGCTAATACTAATGATCATCGCGAAACGACTAGGGTTCCTTGTTGCCCTCGGAACCTTATCAACCTGCTAATACTAATGATCATCGCGAAACGACTAGGGTTCCTTGTTGCCCTCGGAACCTTATCAACCTGCTAATACTAATGATCATCGCGAAACGACTAGGGTTCCTTGTTGCCCTCGGAACCTTATCAACCTGCTAATACTAATGATCATCGCGAAACGACTAGGGTTCCTTGTTGCCCTCGGAACCTTATCAACCTGCTAATACTAATGATCATCGCGAAACGACTAGGGTTCCTTGTTGCCCTCGGAACCTTATCAACCTGCTAATACTAATGATCATCGCGAAACGACTAGGGTTCCTTGTTGCCCTCGGAACCTTATCAACCTGCTAATACTAATGATCATCGCGAAACGACTAGGGTTCCTTGTTGCCCTCGGAACCTTATCAACCTGCTAATACTAATGATCATCGCGAAACGACTAGGGTTCCTTGTTGCCCTCGGAACCTTATCAACCTGCTAATACTAATGATCATCGCGAAACGACTAGGGTTCCTTGTTGCCCTCGGAACCTTATCAACCTGCTAATACTAATGATCATCGCGAAACGACTAGGGTTCCTTGTTGCCCTCGGAACCTTATCAACCTGCTAATACTAATGATCATCGCGAAACGACTAGGGTTCCTTGTTGCCCTCGGAACCTTATCAACCTGCTAATACTAATGATCATCGCGAAACGACTAGGGTTCCTTGTTGCCCTCGGAACCTTATCAACCTGCTAATACTAATGATCATCGCGAAACGACTAGGGTTCCTTGTTGCCCTCGGAACCTTATCAACCTGCTAATACTAATGATCATCGCGAAACGACTAGGGTTCCTTGTTGCCCTCGGAACCTTATCAACCTGCTAATACTAATGATCATCGCGAAACGACTAGGGTTCCTTGTTGCCCTCGGAACCTTATCAACCTGCTAATACTAATGATCATCGCGAAACGACTAGGGTTCCTTGTTGCCCTCGGAACCTTATCAACCTGCTAATACTAATGATCATCGCGAAACGACTAGGGTTCCTTGTTGCCCTCGGAACCTTATCAACCTGCTAATACTAATGATCATCGCGAAACGACTAGGGTTCCTTGTTGCCCTCGGAACCTTATCAACCTGCTAATACTAATGATCATCGCGAAACGACTAGGGTTCCTTGTTGCCCTCGGAACCTTATCAACCTGCTAATACTAATGATCATCGCGAAACGACTAGGGTTCCTTGTTGCCCTCGGAACCTTATCAACCTGCTAATACTAATGATCATCGCGAAACGACTAGGGTTCCTTGTTGCCCTCGGAACCTTATCAACCTGCTAATACTAATGATCATCGCGAAACGACTAGGGTTCCTTGTTGCCCTCGGAACCTTATCAACCTGCTAATACTAATGATCATCGCGAAACGACTAGGGTTCCTTGTTGCCCTCGGAACCTTATCAACCTGCTAATACTAATGATCATCGCGAAACGACTAGGGTTCCTTGTTGCCCTCGGAACCTTATCAACCTGCTAATACTAATGATCATCGCGAAACGACTAGGGTTCCTTGTTGCCCTCGGAACCTTATCAACCTGCTAATACTAATGATCATCGCGAAACGACTAGGGTTCCTTGTTGCCCTCGGAACCTTATCAACCTGCTAATACTAATGATCATCGCGAAACGACTAGGGTTCCTTGTTGCCCTCGGAACCTTATCAACCTGCTAATACTAATGATCATCGCGAAACGACTAGGGTTCCTTGTTGCCCTCGGAACCTTATCAACCTGCTAATACTAATGATCCAGTGCGGTGTTTGTAGGTGTTACCGCTACACGTACATCGCCGCCGCCGCTACATGCAGTGTGAGTAGGCGTGACGAGAATACTAGAAGATATCCCACTCGGTACCCGGGGATCTAATAAGGCACCTTAAGCTAAAAACGTGTCTTCATAAAACCCTGAAATCTATTAAAGACCCACATATGTACAGATTTATGCAGCAATTCGGGCTCACATTAAATCTAAGACATCCGTAGCCTATAAGGATCATATCGAGGGAATCCAAAGAGACCTGGCTGTGAACCCGCGCGCATTCTGGACTCACGTAAATGGCCTTCGAACTAAAGGAGGGTTTGAGCCAAATATTGCGCGAGGACGGCAAAAATACAGTGCAATAGCTGCAGCAAATGCGTTTGCGGATTACTTTAGCAGCGTATTGCTGTCACGCATACCAGATCTATATCCCGACCAATGCACTTCTGCACCGAAAAAATATTTATAATTTATTTATTTATTTATTTATTTACACAGATATATGTATACAGAATAATCATCACATCAGCTCATGTATACGTCCCCACCGAGGGGCTCGAACGATTTTTCCTTCACCGTTAAAGCAATCGGTGAGTATATGTACTTCAGTTCCGAAAAACTCATTGGTACATTGGCCGTCCGGATTTGAACCCGGCACCGCTGGTTAAGAGGACCGAGTCGTTACCGGTTGAGCCACCGTCGCTTCGAATAATTATTACGTTAATATAATTCGTATCCTGGAATCCGAGGTGGAACAAGCTGCAGATAAGTTAAAGCCAAAAAGTTCTATGGGTCCAGACAATGTGCCGTCTTATATCATTAAGGCATTTAAGTTTGAACTTGCGATTCCTCTTGCGCATATTTTAATTTGACTCTTAAGACTCACACATATCCGAAATCATCATCATATCAGCCACAAATCGTCCACTGCTGGACAAAGGCCTCCCCCAAGGATTTCCACGACGACCGGTCCTGCGCTGCCCGCATCCATCGGCTTCCCGCGATCTTCACCAGGTCATCGGTCCACCGCGTGGGAGGCCTGCCTACGCTACGTTTTCCGGTGCGCGGTCGCCACTCGAGAACTTTACTACCCCAACGGCCATCTGTTCTACGAGCTATGTGCCCTGCCCACTGCCACTTCAGTTTAGCGATTCTGTGAGCTATGTCGGTTACTTTAGTTCTCCTGCGGATCTCCTCGTTTCTGATTCGATCACGCAGAGAAACTCCGAGCATAGCACGCTCCATTGCCCTTTGAGTGACCTTGAGCCTTCTTATGAGGCCCATAGTAAGCGACTCATAGGGGGGGTTATGCCGTAATCGCCACGCTTGGCAGGCGGGTTGGCGATCGCAAGTTGATTGCAGGTGTGTTGCAATGCACGGAAAGACGCTGCTGCCCATCCTCCGGTTTTAAGTCCCTTAGTCGCCTCTTACGACACCCATTGGAAGAGATGGGATGGTCCTACTCTTAGCCGGGAACCGTACGGATAAATCCTAAATACTGGAAGACAACACGTGTGCCTCCCATTCACAAAACCGGCGACAAAACACAAGCTGAAAACGGTTACTACATCGGTTTTTTTTTATGATACTATAGTGAGACTGCACTAAGCCCAATAAAAGTTATTTTTCAGACGGCAGCCAATTGGGACTGCGTTTTTGTTTATCCTCACTCATTTTTAAAGAATTTCTTGCAAAACACAGAATATATTACGAAAGATCACCAAACGAACAACCGTCAAACCGACGAAACATCAAACGACATTGACAACTATTTTCTCGCACTATAATAAGACAAAAGCAAGTTGACAGGACTTTACGTTTTTATATCAGGAGATGTAGAACAACATTTATTTGTCGGGTAATACATTCGTTCCAAATTGTTCATCATTCGTTTTGTTAAGTAATTCTAAGAGGAGCTATACCTTAGATTGCATGGAAAACCTACTCTTGATTTAATTCGAAATTAAGATGGCGAAATAGACTATCCCTGGAAAAGTTATTCGTGTATAAATTGAAGTTTGGTAGAAACCACCCTGAGTAGTTATATTTTCCAGGATTAATCCGATTAAGGTACCTACCTCCAATACACACCGAAATTATTGATGAATTTTCGTTGTCTTGTATCCCTCGACCATCTTACGCACCTATTGTATCCCTGTCATACGGTACGAGAATGCTCTAGGACAGAACACACTTTTTCCACATAAATAAATGGCGTTTGTGGCCTCGGTTACATCCGGGGGATAACGGCTGCGAGAATCCATCGCAGATGGTGCCATCCCCTGAGGTTTATGACTACAAATTGTAGTTTTTGCGAGGACTTTATCCTCTGTCTAGTCTAGCGTTATCCTTATTGTGGCTTTCTTATACCAATGAGACAAATGGCTCCTAGATTTTAGTTTCAAAGACACGCGTACAAACCAATTCTCGCATAAAATTTATTTTTTGTGATAGGAGCTTACAAGAACTGTCAAAATAAACTTAGTAACGAGTTGGCGAGCCACGTTTATGTATACACACATCAACTTTGCCCAGGGATATTTTAAGACTTTTCATAAAAACATGGTTTTTGAAGAATTATAAAAAAATACTTTTGCATGAACATTTTATAAATATAACTAAGTAATATTGAGCAGTGTATTCTCTTCTCTTAAAACGTTTGCAGTATACTTGGCATGAGTACAGAAGGTATCGTCACGTCACCTGTAACAACACAGGACGGACGGGACTAGCTTTTTCAAAATTATACTTACCTATCCTTAATTTCCGCTATGCCGCTGTATTTTTATAAAGTCTTGTCAAAGATATTTTTTTTATTTCATATTTGGTAAGCCCTTGGCATCAATCTCACCTAATGGTAAGTGACGACGATGACGAAGATGGAAGCTGGCTTACCAAGATTCCCCAACGCAATGCAGAACTGGCTACCTTATCTTCAAGACGGAACACATCTATGTTATTCGCATTGATTTTTGGCGGCAAAACTTAGATAAAATGGTAGTAGCTAGCCAGGCGGGCCTATAAAATGCCCTTCCTCCAACCAAACCGAGTCTGACCAAGTTAGACTCAGCCGGGGATCGAACCCGCGACCTCCTGATGTGGCCTTAACCATTACGCCACGGAGATGGTTAACAATATTCATACTATAAAAATTTTCATTATCATTTTATTGATACGTGTTGCATCGTATCACAGAGGCGGTTGGCGGTTAGCTGCCTTACCTATGTCATTAATCGGTAGGACTAGTTTGTGAGACCATCCGATCTCATTGAAGTTTATTTTCTACAGGTAGAGACGTGAGCACATAGCGACCGGACATAGCGTAGTCAGTGAATATAAAGTAACTTCAGGTATTCATCATCATCATATCAGCCACAAATCGTCCACTGCTGGACAAAGGCCTCCCCCAAGGATCTCCACGACGACCGGTCCTGCGCAGCCTGCATCCATCGGCTTCCCGTGATCTTCACCAGGTCATCGGTCCACCGCCTGGGGGGCCTGCCTACGCTACGTTTTCCGGCGCGCGGTTGCCACTCGAGAACTTTACTGCCCCCATCGGCCATCTGTTCTACGAGCTATGTGCCCTGCCCACTGCCACTTCAGTTAAGCGATTCTGTGAGCTATGTCGGTTGCTTTAGTTCTCCTGCGGATCTCCTCGTTTCTGATTCGATCACGCAGAGAAACTCCGACCATAGCACGCTCCATTGCCCTTTGGGTGACCTTGAGCCTTCTTATGAGGCCCATAGTAAGCGACCATGTCTCAGTTCCGTAAGTCATCACTGGCAACACACACTGGTCAAAGACCTTAGTCTTGAGACACTGCGGTATTTGGGACGTGAAGATATTGCGAAGCTTCCCGAACGCTGCCCAGCCGAGTTGGATTCGTCGATTGATCTCTTTCTTGAAGTTGGACCTGCCTAGCTGGATTTTTTGTCCCAGGTATACATATTCGTCAACAACTTCCAGTGTAGAGTCTCCAACCTTTAGAGGGGTGGGTGCGACACGGACATTTAACATTATTTTCGTCTTGTCCATGTTCATTTTAAGACCCACTTGTTGAGAGACTTTACTGAGGCCATCAAACATTGTGCTTAGGTCTTCCATAGTCTCAGCCATGACCACGATATCGTCAGCGAATCGAAGGTGGGTGAGTTACTCGCCGTTGATATTGATGCCGAGTCCACCCCAGTCCAAAAGCTTAAAAACATCTTCCAGGGCGGCGGTGAACAGTTTCGGAGATATAACATCTCCCTGTCTCACCCCTTGCTGCAACTGGATAGGTTTCGAGTTCTGGTCCTGGAGGCGTACCGAAATGGTGGCGTTTTCATACAGACACTTCAACACCTCGATGTATCGATGGTCAATTTGGCACCGCTGGAGAGACTGTAGCACAGCCCAGGTTTCGACTGAATCAAAGGCCTTCTCATAGTCCACAAACGCCAAACATAGTGGCTGATTGTACTCTTGAGTCTTCTGTATAATCTGCCGCAGCGTATGTATGTGGTCTATGGTACTAAAGCCTTTTCGGAAACCGGCTTGTTCGGGAGGCTGGAAGTTGTCAAACCTGCGTGCGAGACGATTCGTAATAACCCTCGAAAACAGCTTGTAGATATGGCTCAGAAGTGAGATGGGTCTGTAGTTCTTCAGCAGGGTGTTGTCACCCTTTTTGAAGAAAAGCACGACCACGCTTCTGTGCCATACCTTAGGCGTTTGTCCCTCGAGTATAACGGAATTAAATAACTTCTGAAGAGCTTTTAGTACCGGCCTTTTAGTTTGGACGGATGACCTGGTGAAGATCGCGGGAAGCCGATGGATGCAGGCAGCGCAGGACCGGTCGTCGTGGAAATCCTTGGGGGAGGCCTTTGTCCAGCAGTGGACGATTTGTGGCTGACATGATGATGACTGGATAACATTATTTTACTTAGTTTGCTATCACTAAGGGTTCTTTAGAGTTAATTGAGGAAATCGACAACGTTTTTAACTTTAAATGTCATACAACAAGTGCACCACAAGACTGTTGTGATATATTGACTAAGTATAAAATTAAAATTCTCAATGTTAAAATAAGAAGCGTATACTGTAAATTTAGTAAATTCCAGATTCTCCTCGCGTTTCGGTATTGAGTTTGATGCAATAGTTTTGAGTGAATGCTGGTTAAATGATAGCTCATTGAAATGGGAACTAAATGGTTACACATCGCATAACTCTACAAATTATATAAACAAGGCAGGTGGTGTAATTGTTTATATCTGTAATAAGTGGTCACCTACTGTAAAAGAGTTGACACTAGAAGAGGCAAATGGTGTATTGGTTTAGATACCAAATTGCTTTTCAATTTTAGGAGTTTACCGATCTCCATCATTTAGAGATCTGGAGCCTTTCTTGAATTATCTGAAATCTTCCCTTAAATGCATTAAGAACTCACCATGTGTAAGCGTGGCTGGGGAGTGGGGACTTGAATATTGATATTTTGGAATCTGTAAAGAATGAAGGGAGGGCTGCAAAATTTCTTAATTTGATGACAGAGTTTGGTCTAATAGCAAGTATCAACAAACTCACTCATAACACCACATAACTTGATCATATCTTCGTTCCAGCAACTTGTTGTGGAGAGTCAGTTATTTGCACATCTGATCTAACTGATCATGATTTGGGCATGGTAGGTATCTCTGCAAATATACCACAACCACAAGAATACAAGCGATCTAAACTTAAAATCAATTATCAGGGCATTAAAGATAACTTAGAAGGCTCGGACTGGTTAGGAGTATATGAAAGTGAGTCCCTTGCGGTAGCGGTCCCCATATTCATGAATAAAATCTTGGAATCTGTCTCAAAACATTCGACACATTCTAAGGTCAGTCGTGCAATTATATGCTACAATTATATTCAAAGGCGTTTTATGAACGGAATGAAATTGCATAACGTTAGTTTTTGATAAGTTTATCTGCAGTCCATTATTTTTCATCCACTCTATTATGTTTACCAAAGCGACATTCACGTCATCTTCATGTTCAAATTGAGAGTCAGATTTTACGATAACTGTACTGTCATCAGCATACAAAACTGTCTGTTCTTTAGTACTTTTGGGAAGGTCATTTATGTAGAACAAGAAAAGCAGCGGCCCTAGAATACTTCCTTGTGGAACGTCTTTGTTATTTATCCTAAAACCTGACCTCTTGCATACAACTGTGTTAGTTTTATTACATAAGTTTTTTATCTCTGTACACTGGTACCGTCCCTCTAAATATGATCGTAACCAGTTTAGTGAATTTCCTCGAATTCCATATTTCTCCAGTTTTGATAAAAGCAACTCATGATTGACACAGTCGAAGGCTTTCGACATATCAGTAAAAATAGCGGATACATTGATTTTTTTATCTACACATTCATAAACACTGCGCATCAACTGATAGATTGCATGATTCGTCGACCTACCTTTACGAAAACCATTCTGTTTATTGTTAATTATGTTGTGTTTGTCTGAAAAAATAATAAGCCTGTTAAAAAGGATACGTTCAAAAATTTTTGAAAATATTGATATTAATGTAACAGGTCGGTTATTATTATTATCGTATGGCCACATTTAGTTCCTGCAATATAAACTACAAATCTATATCAAGATTCTGGATCCAGTTTTTGGCCTCCGGGGTGAGTTTGTTCAGATCTTCCCAGCCACCCCTAAAACACCGATTCGGACACTCCACTACGATGTGCCAGGTCGGTAATTGTTTAGTTTATTACGGTCGCCTTTCTTAAATAGTGGTTTAATTATTGATAATTTTAGCTTATTTGGAAAAATTCCCTGCTCTACTGATAAATTTATAATGTAAGTTAAAACTTCTGAGATAAAGATACCAGTCTCTTTTATTATACGAGTACATACTTCATCATAACCTACAGATTCCGTAATTTTTAAGGTTCTAATAGCTTTCAATATTTCTTCCTGATGTATGGGAATAATAAACATTGTCGATGTATTACAATCTAAATGTTTGCAGACTTCTTTATTGTTGATATCAGGTGTTGGAGGTAAAGAATCAATGAAATAGTCGTTAAAACTAGACGCAATCTTTTGAGGCTCTGTGATTAACTTTCCATTATTATCTATTTTTGTTATGAATTCAGGAAAAGAACAAGTGCCAGAAGAATTTTTAATTATACTCCATGCTGATTTGCACTTATTATCTACCTTTTCTATGTACTTTTGATTAATGTTTCTTAAAGACGTTCTAACACATTTCCTTAACAATGAATTATAGCTTTCGTATTTTTTTTCTTATCAACTCTTCCCTTTAGTTTGTAATCTAAATATAGTTTTCTTTTTATTTTACTTGATACTCTGATTCCCCGAGTAATCCACCTGTGCTTTATTTCTTTTTTAATTTTGATTCGTCTTAATGGAAAACATAAATCATAAAACAGCTTGTATAAATCGATAAATTGGTCATACGCATCATTAACATTAGTTTGTGTAAATAGGTCAGAAAAAGTAAGTTTGCTCAGACATTCTAAAAATTTCATAAGGTTACTCTCTGAAAAATCTCTCTTGTAAACATACCAAAATGGAAGAGTAAGCTTTCGGTGCATTTTGAAAGTTAGAGTTTGGGCAGTATGGTCGGATCCTATTGCAAGTTCGTGGACTTTAGTACTTACGTTGCTAAAATTGTATAAGAAATTGTCAATACATGTTTTTGAAGTAAGAGTTATTCGTGTCGGCTCACTTATTTGTGGATAAAAATTATAAGAGTATAGTAATCTGAGAAAAGTATTAGCATAAACTTTATTTTTAGCTTCAGGTAAAAGGTCAATATTAAAGTCCCCGCATATGATTATTTTACGCTTTTGACCTTTGAGAAAGTGAGACAACAAGGCATCCAGTTTTTCAAAAAATAAATCTAAGTTAATTCATTTTGGAACGCGATAGACACATACTATAATTACTTTTTCTTTAGCTAATAGAACCCCACAGCATTCAAATGCATTTATTTCACGAAAATCCTCAAGATGTAATTGCTTAAATTCTATGCCTTTTTAAAAAAATATACAACTTCCCCCTCTTTTGCTATTTTTCCTACAAAACGAGTCGGCCAAAACATACCCATATATAAATAGATTTTTCTCATTACTTTTTTCTACAAAATGTTCCGTTAAACATAAAGCATCCAAAGCAGATTAAGTACTTCTTTCAATGTCAAATGCTAAAATGAAATCTTTTTTCCTATTTAAAAATCCACATATGTTGTGATGCATGGTTAAACTCAATTGGATTATGACAAACAGTTTGGTCTGAATTACATGTACCAAAGTTGTTAGTCACGAAAAAAACAGCTTTCTGTCTGTGTGCAAACATTTCGTGGTTCATTGTCCTCAAAATTTTGATAACATTTTAGATATTGTTTATGCTTGTATTCTAACACAATCATATCGAAAATTAGCGCTTGACATGTTCCGAGCGTGTTAAGAATGCCGTTGTGAAAGTAATTCAATTCTGAATAATGCAAATTATCAACATTGTGGCTTATCAGATTTACAATGTCATTGAGTTTCGACTCATTTAAACTCACCCCGTGTTTTATTTTGCCAAAAATTACATTTGTATTCTTTAGTTCAATAAGGCAATGGTATATGGCTGATTTGAACTTAATAACATTCGTATCGTGTGAGCCTCCCAATATAATAACATAATCTAGTTTTGTGTAATCTTTACAGGAAGCTATACTACTTGACAAAATTTGTTATAAGGGTGCGTATGGCTTAAGGGTTGAAGTTATAGTATAATTGTAACCTAGATATTTTTGCAGCATATTACGCATGTTTCGACCTGTCTCATCGGCCAATAAGAGAATTCTATGTTTATTACATCCCAGTTGCATGAGCTTCTGTTGCGGTTGTATTACACTTTGTTGAAGCGTGTATGCAGCATTTTGTTGTAGATTATTGACATCATGCTACAGCTGCATAGAACTGTTTTTCTGCTGCTCAACGGTGCCATGTCCCAGGAAATTACCGCCCAACTTCCTTACTTAGTTGTGTTTCCAAACTGCTGGAACGGATCATAAACAACAGGTTGATAAACTTTCTGGAATCGAATAACTTACTATCTGACCATCAGTACGGTTTTCGTCGAAAGAGATCTACCAAAGATGCGGTGATTCTCTTGACTGATTTTGTATCAAAACATCTTGATAAGGGTCGGGGCTGTATCGGCGTCTTTCTAGATCGAGCAAAGGCGTTCGATACTGTTTCGATTCCAATTTTAATAAAAAAGTTGGAAGGTCTGGGAATCCGTGGTGTGGCTCTAAATTGGTTTACCTCATATTTAACAAAAAGGTGTCAGTCTCTCAAGATGGGTGATTATGTCAGTGACCCGAAACCAATAACCTTTGGAGTACCCCAAGGCAGCATATTGGGCCCAACACTGTTTTATTTTATTTAAATGACATTGCTAGTATCCCTTCCTTAAATGCTGACATTATCTGCTACGCTGACGATACTGCATTAAAGCGGATACTCAAAAGAGGCCGTGGTTAAATCCGTTGGTTGCGGAATGTCTAAGATGGCAGACTGGCTAAATTGTAATCTTCTGACATTAAATCTGTCCAAAACAAAGTTCCTATTCTTTTACAAAATCGCAGCTTCAGCACCTTCAGACCAACTAAATAAAGTTATAATCCACTATCAAAACTGTATCAGGTCTGATGTGAACAGGGTTTGTGACTGTAACTTTATTGAGAGAGCTGTTAACTTAAAATATCTAGGTATCCTTCTCGATGATAAACTTTTATTCAGAAACTATGTTATCATCTTGGCGGGAAGAGTTAGGAAAATAATGCACGTTATGAAAATATTGAGAGATATTGCAGATGAAAGGGTGTTAAAAATGGATTATTTAGCTATGTGCCAATCCATAATTAACAACTGCATACTAGCATGGGGTGGAGGATGTACCTCTGTTCTTATCTCTGTGGAGTAGACATGTGCGCCGATGCCGAAATCTTCGGCGCTGGCGTAGAGGTAAAATTTGATTGGCGGCAGCGTAAATGGCGGCGTAAACGGCGTTAAAAATCAAATCTTCAATCAAATAAAAAAATCATCATTTGCATCAAAATTTAATCAAACAAACATTTTTGAGGCTAACAACTTGATGGCACAAGAATAATGTTACATTACCTAGGTAGGTAATGCAATCACAACTAAAACTAACGAAAAACATAGTGTAATGTATATAATTAACACATTTGAAGAGTAATTGAAAATATTTAAGAAATCAACAAAAACATATTTACGAAACGCAGGCGCATGCATAAAAGAGAGTCCATCCTATTTTACCTC
Organism: Coleophora flavipennella; assembly: GCA_947284805.1. NCBI lineage: Eukaryota > Metazoa > Arthropoda > Insecta > Lepidoptera > Coleophoridae > Coleophora > Coleophora flavipennella. The sequence continues at coordinate 193,450 of OX369283.1, forward strand.
ATAATAATTAAAATATTAAACTTGAACAGATTTTTTACAATTTTCGTAATTATCATGAATAAAAATGATTTTATTGACATTGGTCCCAGATAGACGTGATCGTTTTGCTGTGATTGTTAGGCCAGCTACCGAAAATACGCGTTCGCTGGGTGTGCTTGTCGCTGGAACACACAAAATACCTTTGGCTAAAGTGGATAAATAAGGGAATGACGATTGCCGGTCTTTCCAGTATTTTAGTATGTCTATCTCATTTGTGGAATAGTCTCGTGGATCGCACCCAGCAAAGTATTTCCAACACTCTATTTCTATTAAATCATTACTTCGGTCTTCAGCAGAGCAGCTACTAGCAGTACTAGCACTAGCATATTTTTTGGAGAGTTGGAAGAGTCGAGAAGAAGATTAGGCAACAGTGCTCGTTCCCTTTGTTGCGGGAGATGGAGAACACAAAATATGTTCTTTTTTAACTACGCGACGGGTGCAGCTGGCTAGAAATGATACTTGATCCGTTCCGTGTAGCTTTAAATACTTGTCGACTTCGTCAATAGCTTGAAATCTGCAGTCTAGTAACGTAGCAGCCACTGTTAAATCATTAGTCGGTAATCGCTGGTATAACTTCGCCTTCATGTTTTTTTTTCATTTTAAATATTTCAACGGGCTCGTCATCGTCCAGAGAGTTAATGATTTCAGCTAGTTCCATTTTATAAACAAGTGCTACATTAATTGTGCAAGATTTCTGCGCACTCATAATCGTAACGCACTCCCTGAACTTAGCTAAAAAGGCAATGAGATATTTAATCAATTGCCATTCGCTTTCGGTAATCCTTAAATCTTCTTTATGCGACTTTTCAAGGAGCTGGTTGATGGGCGCTTGATTGTACTTGTTATATAAACTTTCAAGCATTATCAATGTGCTGTGCCATCTTGTTGGAGTGGCATTTTTTATAGTCACTACACTTTTTGGTAATTCATTCAACGCTTCACTGAGTGCATATTCAGTATCAATGCAATTTTCGATTTGTTCCAAATCCAAGCCCATATTTTCATCATTGTCAATTACGTCACCAACATCTTCTACATTCTGTTCAAAATTTTTCTTTGTTCTTTATCAGCTAACGCAGCTAGTTCTGGCAATTTGAATCTCAATGCTTGGACAATACTCTTACATTTGATTACAAGGTTGTTTATATTAGGAGTACTCTTGATACCATCCACGACAACAAGATTATGAAGTCCGTGCCCCAAACACAAGTGTTTGTCACTTGTCATTTGCTCTGACAATAAAGATGCTGCTTTCTTAACATTAGATCCCGCGTCAGATACAAGGAACATGTATTTGTCTTGCAACTCATACTTTTGCAGTGTCTATATACCAAAGCGTATATTTTCTCAGCTGTTTTTGGTCCTTCAATTAGTTCCGTTACGAGAGTAACATTTTCCAGATCGAATAATTCGTTTATAAAATGTAACGTCATAGTAATATAATTGTTGCTTTTATAACAATCGCGGAGAGAGCTCAAAGGGCAGTTCTTAAAGTAGCATTAAGGAAGCCTCGCCGGTATTCCACGATCGCTCTCTATGCACGGCCCAAGTTCTCAGTGTTAGTAAACTATTTGTGCTTAGGCTATGTATCTTCACTCATGCTAGGGTCACTCGCAATCAAAATTTCAAAACAATTTCTTCAAAAAGAGTTTTCAAACTTGAGACTCCGATTTTAAGGACAACTTTTGCACTGCGCTTTAGTCAGTTTATGTTCCCTTATATATACAATAGAGTTGCTGATATTTTAAATGTTAAAAGATGATTCAGTCCGCAAAATAAAGAGTAAACTTCAAAAGCTCTTACTAAAACTAGCATATCACGAGGTGGAGAGTTTGTTCAGAATAGTCTCCTAAAACACACACACTCACATACACACAAACAACACATACACACAGATACACTCTAGCACACATACACTCACATACAAACACATATTTCTGCAGAGATACTCAATTAATTATTTAGTCATTAAAACAAAATTTAATGCATGATATTTTGCCCAATCTATTTTATTATTATTATTGTGTTTAATTTAAGCTTTTATACTTAATTTAACTTGTTTCCTTTTGTTACGTGTCGAACAATTTACTTTACGATGTTTAACCGTATAAATCAGCCGTATTCTTTGTAATCTGGAAATCGTACTAAATCGATACAGGCAAATTGCCTAGTGTGGGGTTATTGTTAAAAAAAATTGTATTGTGTTCTTTCTGCAAATAAACATTTTTTACTTTTATTTTTCTGCCATAGCAGCTTAATGCTAAAAACTTCCTTAATCATTGTATCTTTTTTTTTCTCTTATGTTGTGCAATAAAGTGTTTTCAATCAATCAATCAATGCTAACATATACCAACTGCCCAATAAAATGGTTCTAGATCACGAACGAGAGTTAAGAAATTGGAAATCAATACTTAGCGCACCATTTACAAAGCATTTCAAGGTGAAGCGTGAGGTGTTTCAATTGTAGCAAAGACGTCTTTTTGTTGTTCATGATCTGTGAACCATCAACCATCATGTAGCTGCTTCACGTTAACTTACATTTTAGTCAACTTGCTTACACGGTTTCAGTCTTGTTTTTCCTGTACGGGGTACAGTGGAGTATCTCCATTAGACGCGGGCGCCACTGTTGCATACCCTGTCATATTCTGTCACATTCTGTATTCTGTCATATCTGTATATAGTGTGCGAGTCATTTGGCAACAATCACATGTTGTCGCTAATGTGGGACTAAGCTGGACTAACAGACTGAATCTTCTTAACTAATTATCCAGTTCTCATAGTATAGAGATAGCCTTACGACAGATGCGAGTGACACCGTTTGCCTACTCTCATGCTCTACCGGAGAGGACCCCGAAGGAGCATAGCGCGAGTCTTTGGGCATCGATCACATGTTGTTTCTCTCGTCGGGCTTGCAACTGTACTATTCTGTACTGTACGATTCGAGGAAATTTAAAGTCTGGAAGTCATTTAGCTACAATAAAGACTTACTTAGCTGAAATCTTTATTTATAATTTTTACAATCGTTATGTTGCCATCCTAAGGTTGGAACATAACTGGAACTAACTTGTATTCTTTCCTTTGTCCCTTCCTCCTGTGATCTTTCCTTGGGGTCTGAAACTCTGAACTACACACCCGAAGGCCCGTCTGTACCTCAACAGCTTGCAATGCTGTCGAGGTGAACCTCTTATTCACTTTTGTTTTTATTAACCTTTTGTTATCTATTTCGTCCTAAATTCAGTGTCATTTCTTATTTATCTAATCTCTTGATCATTTTCCTATCATTATGGTTTTCTAAACCAGATATCTGTGTCTAGATCTATTGATAGCAATCCTACTAATTTTATAAATGTGAAAGTTTGTATGTATGAATGTGTGTATGGATGTGTAGGGATCCCATGATAATTTGCCTAAATTCCGGGATCACTGACTTAGATTTGTGTTGCATATTTTATTATTAAGTGTAGTATTTATTATGTTATAATATGTTACTTAACACTGGTTAACAAACTGTACAAGTTACAATATAATATGTAATAAACAAATAAACAAAACTTTAAGGAGCAAACAGACAGACGGATACAAACTAGAACTTTTTATATAGTTAAAAGTAGTACGTCACCGGCTCGCCGGCCGGACCGGTCTATCGTGTGGTGCCACCCGCGCACCCCTACCCGCGGAGCCCCAGCGCTTGCATTGCGCAGGCGCTCGGTAGCTGTGGGCAGTCCGATTATTTATACGACGCGAGGCGCATGTCTGTTGGCTCCGTAACGACTCCCAAATTTAGTTACGTGTTCTTACTCAATCTTCCTTTGCTTTCTACCTTCCGCTTATCGCTTGGGCTGTGCTGCACCTTCTGGCTTCTACTCAAGGAAAGCTGGCTTAATTTACCCCGGCCTATCCCTCATTGGTGACCCCGACGTGATTCCCGCTAACGCAAACTGGCTCTCAATCATCGAGAACCAAAGTTTCGGTTTCGACGGGTAAAACGGAGGCACCTTAATTCCTAAACGATCCAAATGCGACGGCTCGTCTTCTTTGTTCGACGTTTCTTTGGTCTGTGACATTGTGTTCTATCGGGGTCACCAATGTGGGATAGGCCGGGGTAAATTAAGCCAGCTTTCCTTGAGTAGAAGCCAGAAGGTGCAGCACAGCCCAAGCGATAAGCGGAAGGTAGAAAGCAAAGGAAGATTGAGTAAGAACACGTAACTAAATTTGGGAGTCGTTACGGAGCCAACAGACATGCGCCTCGCGTCGTATAAATAATCGGACTGCCCACAGCTACCGAGCGCCTGCGCAATGCAAGCGCTGGGGCTCCGCGGGTAGGGGTGCGCGGGTGGCACCACACGATAGACCGGTCCGGCCGGCGAGCCGGTGACGTACTACTTTTAACTATATAAAAAGTTCTAGTTTGTATCCGTCTGTCTGTTTGCTCCTTAAAGTTTTGTTTATTTGTTTATTACATATTATATTGTAACTTGTACAGTTTGTTAACCAGTGTTAAGTAACATATTATAACATAATAAATACTACACTTAATAATAAAATATGCAACACAAATCTAAGTCAGTGATCCCGGAATTTAGGCAAATTATCATGGGATCCCTACATCAGCCCGCTCCGCGGGTAGGGGTGCGCGGGTGGCACCACACGATAGACCGGTCCATGACGGCGACGACTGCCCTAGTACCGGTCGCTTGTTTGTAACGGACAAACGTACGAAATTACAATTTTTAGTTGATACGGGTAGTGACCTCTGTGTTTTCCCCCGCAAATATTTGAAAGAGTTTCGTGCGAAGACCAATTTTGAGCTGTGTGCGGCTAACGGGTCGGTCATTAATACTTATGGTTTCTATCACTTAGTGCTAAATCTAGGTTTGCGCCGCGACTTTGCTTGGCATTTTATTGTGGCTGACGTTACAAAGGCGATAATAGGCGTGGATTTCCTATCCCACTACAATATCGTAGTAGATGTTCGCAATCAACGTCTCATCGACGGTAACACCAAGCTCGCGACCGTGACTTCGCTCGCGTGCAGTAACGAGAGTATTTCTTCGGTGAAGGTAGTATCTGGTAACTCTGTGTATCACGACATACTAGCGGAATTCCCCGAAGTCACTCGACCACACGGCATACATCGCACGATACACCACAACACAGTACACCACATCCGCACTACACCTGGACCACCGGTTTCATGTACACCTCGCAGGCTTGCGCCTGATAAGTTGAAAATTGCGAAGTCAGAGTTCGAGGCGATGTTGCAGGACGGTACCTGCCGGCCTTCGGAATCAGCATGGGCTTCACCCCTCCACCTCGCCCCTAAGAAGGACAACGGGTGGCGTCCTTGTGGGGACTACCGCATGCTGAATGCCCGAACCGTACCCGACAGGTACCCTATCAAGCACATCCACGACTTCGCCCACTGTCTGTCAGGCTGTACTATCTTTTCTACCATCGACCTGGTCAAGGCTTACAATCAGATCCCTGTACATCCTGATGACATCGCGAAGACTGCCATTACAACGCCGTTCGGTCTTTACGAATTCCCGTTCATGACGTTCGGACTTCGTAATGCCGGACAGACGTTTCAGCGCTTCGTCGATGAGATGCTGCGGGGCCTGGATTTCACTTATGCCTACTTGGACGATTTTCTGGTCTTTTCCAGAGACCAGAAAATGCACGAAGAACACCTGCGCCAACTTTTCGCCAGGCTGAAGCAGTACGGCATGGTCGTCAACACGGCCAAATGTGTATTTGGCGCCTCAGAGGTTACTTTTTTGGGCTACCTCATTTCCGGGAAAGGTACCACACCATTACCGGCGAAGGTCGAGGCCATCAAGACATTTCCTGTGCCTAAGACGGTCAAAGAGCTGCGTAGATTCCTCGGCATGGTCAATTTTTATCGTAGGTTCATCACAGGCGCAGCCGAACAACAAGCACCATTGAATGCGCTCCTCACAGGGTCGGTAAAAGGTTCACATCCGGTCCGCATCGAGGGCCAGTCGCTCCAAGCCTTTGAAGCCACCAAAGAAAGCCTGTGTCAGGCTGCCTTGCTGGCTCATCCCAGTTGCGACGCTAGGTTGGCGCTTGTCACCGATGCATCTGACAAGGCCATTGGCGCGGTGTTGCAGCAGCAGTGTGATGGTGAGTCATGGGAGCCATTGGCGTTTTTCTCTCGTGGGCTGAGTTCTTCACAACAGAAGTATTCACCCTACGATCGGGAGCTACTTGCCATATACGAAAGCATAAAATATTTCCGCCACATGCTCGAGGCCCGGGACTTCACTATCTACACAGACCACAAACCGCTAACCTACGCCTTCCACAATCGCAAAGAAAACTGCTCGCCAAGGCAGTTCCGACACTTGGACCTGATCGCGCAGTTTACCACCGACATCCGCCATATATCGGGCAAGGACAACGTGGTAGCCGATACCCTCTCGCGAGTTGAGGAAATAACCCAGCCGATTGATCCGGAGCAGCTGGCAGCCGCTCAGCACTCCGATCCAGAGCTCAAACAACTCGCGGGAAGCACCACGTCACTGCGCCTCAAAAAGTTAAATGTCCCTGGCAGCAACACTGAACTGTTTTGCGACGTCAGTACGGACGTAGTAAGGCCATTTGTTCCTAAACCGCTACGCAGAAGGGTGTTCGAGAGCCTACATTGTCTCAGCCACCCTGGTGCGAACGCAACGGCCAAGTTGGTATCGGAGCGGTACGTGTGGCCTGAAGTTAGGAAGGACTGCAGGAACTGGGTACGCACGTGCTTAGCGTGCCAGCGTTCGAAGGTGACACGCCATACATCTACACCCTTAGGCAACTTCGGTCTTCCCCCAGCCCGATTCAAATTTGTCCATATTGACCTGATAGGACCACTACCGCTGTCCCAGGGTTACAGGTATTGTCTTACCGCTGTCGACCGCTTTACGCGTTGGCCTGAGGCAATACCTTTACAAGACATTACTGCTGAGACTACTGCTAGGGCTCTTCTCAGTGGCTGGATATCCCGGTTTGGTTGCCCCTCCGACATCGTGACAGATCGTGGCAGGCAATTTGAATCAGCATTATTTCGGAATCTTTCCCGCATAGCTGGTTTCAATCACCGCCGAACCACTGCATACCACCCGGCCTGTAATGGTCTCGTGGAAAGGTTCCATCGGCAGCTGAAGTCTGCCATAATCTGCCACGGTGACGGGAATTGGGTTGATTCCCTTCCTCTCGTGTTGTTGGGTATCCGAAGTGCGTTTAAGGAAGACCTTCAAACCACTTCAGCCGAATTAGTGTATGGAGAACCTTTGCGACTGCCAGGCGAGTTCTTTGACTCAGAAGCAGCTTGTACCCCAGACTTGACGGAGTTCACGTCAAGACTGCGGAGTATAGTGCAGGGTTTAAACCCTTCGCCTGCCTCTCGCCATCGCGGAGTACGACCAACTTTCGTTTTCAAGGAGTTAGCCACATGCACTCACGTGTTTCTGCGTGACTGTACTGTTGGTGGTACCTTGAAACCCGCTTACTCCGGACCATATGAGGTGATTCAGCGTGACGACAAAGTTTTCGCTATCCTAGTCAATGGTAAAAAAGTCACAGTATCGATAGACCGAGTGAAGCCCGCCTACATACTGCGTGACCCAGACACCACTTCATACACACCTTCCAAATATTCAGCACACTCACCCACTCACTCATCCCATACCACTAATACAGCGCAAAACCAGCAAAATGATACACACAACACAAAAACACGTGTGACACAAACAGGGAACCAGAACTTACCAGATCACGAAGAAAATACTTTCAGGACTCGATCGGGACGCAGGGTTAGGTTTCCTGACTATTATCGCCCTTGACGGTCTCAAGGGGGGGCTGATGTAGGGATCCCATGATAATTTGCCTAAATTCCGGGATCACTGACTTAGATTTGTGTTGCATATTTTATTATTAAGTGTAGTATTTATTATGTTATAATATGTTACTTAACACTGGTTAACAAACTGTACAAGTTACAATATAATATGTAATAAACAAATAAACAAAACTTTAAGGAGCAAACAGACAGACGGATACAAACTAGAACTTTTTATATAGTTAAAAGTAGTACGTCACCGGCTCGCCGGCCGGACCGGTCTATCGTGTGGTGCCACCCGCGCACCCCTACCCGCGGAGCCCCAGCGCTTGCATTGCGCAGGCGCTCGGTAGCTGTGGGCAGTCCGATTATTTATACGACGCGAGGCGCATGTCTGTTGGCTCCGTAACGACTCCCAAATTTAGTTACGTGTTCTTACTCAATCTTCCTTTGCTTTCTACCTTCCGCTTATCGCTTGGGCTGTGCTGCACCTTCTGGCTTCTACTCAAGGAAAGCTGGCTTAATTTACCCCGGCCTATCCCTCAGATGTTTGTATGGAATGATTGTATGGGTTGTATGGAACGTTCAACTATTGGACGGATTGGGATAAAACTTGGCACTCATATAGGTTAGGTCCTGCAATAGGATATACGCTACTTTTCACCCCGGGAAAACGTCTTTTTCCCACGGGAAAATCGAAAACAACACGGGCGTAGCCGTGGCGGGGACGGCTAGTCTCTCATAAATTCATCTCTATTCTCCATCAAAGTTATTAACGCAAACTAAACGAATGTCGATAACAGCTCCACGACACAATGCTGGGTTCCTTATACGATCACATTTGGACAAAATAAAATTAAGGTCCTGAGTTTCCCGTATTTATTTTCACTAGTTTAATGACCGGGTAAAATTATTATCCCGTGTCTCCTTGTTAAGGGGTCTCGTCACAACGGATTCTTAGACTGTGGTAGTGGCTCCTAAAAACCGATGCTCTTCATTTAGGACAGAACAAGAATCACGTAGATGAGGATATCATATGAGAGTGTGCACATAAACATACGAAATCTATATAATTTAGAATGCAGAAATCCTTTAGCACTCTCTAGGAAGTGATGCAGGGTGGTCGCGACTCGCGTTGGACTGTCCGTTGCCCGGCAAGTGTCACAGCGCTGATAGGGGTCGGCAATTTTCAGCCAGCGGCGCGGGCGAGGCGCATGGCGCATACAGTTCAGACCGGCGAAGCAAAAAATCACCTTTTTCGGAGTTACGGGAATTTCACTAGCGGCGGCCGGTACAAGTGAAATAGGTACAGTAATGGCTGCAATCTAGACGTTTGTGTGCGTGGGTTTGGGTTACGGAGTAAAGATTGTGCTAGAATTTCATTTTTAAATTTTATGAATGAAGTAAATGTCTCTTCACACTTGTCCAAAACGCGACAATTAAAATGACAAAGACATAGCTTAATTAAACTTGTGACTCTGTGACCTGTAGAACTCGCGAGTTTTTCGAAATGGCTGAGTATAATATTATTACATTTTCAAACCCCATGGCACCGCCATTTTAAGAAAAATACAAATAATGATACGATCAAAAAAATAATTATTTATTCTGTTCACAAAATTTCATGAAAATTGGTTAATAAATGCGACTTGTAGAAAAGAGCAGGCAGACAGACATACTTAAGCATGTTTGCCCATGCTGAAACGGAGACGTTTCGCTCGCTCGGTCGACTAAACACGTGAAATCATAGAAAAATTATAAAAGAAAATGTAACAGGGTATCGATGTTTTTTACAAGCTTTTATTGAAATTGCAATGTTCGTATGATCAAGATTATTGAAGAAGGACCCCTGTGATATAGCTGCATTTTTATTTCGACGCCCACGACCGAAGTAGTTAAGGGCTGAACCACGAGGCCATCCATAACCTAACCACCACCACCCTTTCGACATATATAAAGAATTGAAATTTTATTCATTTCCCGGTTCTCAACTGAGCTAAAATTTTGCATACAAGTTTAGTTTGGTTGGCAATCTGCATGGTCATTCTAAATCCAATATGGCCGACTCCCAAAGATGGTGGACCAGTTATTTTTTATCCACCCCCATGATATGGGTATCAAATGAAAGGGTTTGGACAGAAGATTACGCAATAATTAAAGTTATTTTCAAATAAAAGCTTGTATCTAAAACTACGTTTATCATTTTATTTACATTTAGAGAGAAAACTAAGTTAATGACTTTCTGTAATTTAATTTTCTCTATTATCAAACAGAATTGTATTTAGTATAATACCTACTTCTCGCAGTGAACGATGAAGGGCACATACAAAATGTTCACGTGTATTAAAATTTTCGAGCGCGTATTATCACATTTTACGACAGTTTTAAATTATTATACGGCTGAAGTTTCTGCGTGCGGTGTCGGCGTGGTGTCAGCGGCAATAGCTTATAACTTTTACAAGTTTTTATTTTATTTACTTTCACTTTTCCCGGTGTCTGTAATGAAATCTTGCAAGTTAAATTTGACCTACTACCCGGTTTCCGATTAAGCTAAAATTTTGCATGCATACGTATATCGCGAGACAATGCAATCTGATGATGACATGGAGCTGATCTGATGCTGGAGATGGAAGGTGACAATAGGAACTTCGCAATAAAACGACACAACCCCATCGAGTTTGGGCTCGTTTGATTCCCGTTGACGAGTACTTTGATGCACAAAAACTGTTTTTAAATAAAAAATGTGTACCAAGAAGCTTTAAGGTTTTACAAAAAATATTAACAGTGAATAAACAGCACATCACATTTGGCAGGATTTAAGCTCGCCGCAAATTACAGATAATGTAAATTTTTAGAAAGCTGACATGTTCTTGTAAACATATTGGCAGTGCTGATGACAACAAACAGGTAGATATTCAACTCGTAGCATGCGTTAGCGTCGCAGCTCTCTGCACTAAATTCAATGTTTTCACTACAAATCACTGGACGAGTAAAACTTGCTACGCTATATTCAATTTAAAGAATAAACCTGGCGTTAATAAAGCTCCTGTCTGGATAAGAATAAAATTTAATCCTATGGAACGTCGCCGTTGTGAAGAGCTCTCTTTTGTCAACGAAACAACCGAGTCACTTTCACAACGCGGAGCACATACATACAGTTTCACTCTAGTCGCGCTTCACGTGGCGCCTACTGTACATCCGCGTCTGTTGTAAACTTTTTGATCTGATGTTTATTCATTTCGGAGATTACATCTCTTCATCGAAAATCAATTACCTTCTATGTGTATGGAAGGTCATTGTCAGAGATGCTGCGAACGCGAACCAAGAACTGTTTCTTTATAAATATTCTTTACACTAAAATAAGCTGATATTTAGATGACACATTTATTTTGCTCATGTTTCGAATGGAATGTCAGGGATAACATTTGTTGAAAAATATCAAATAAGAATAAATATTATTATCAATCAGAAGAGGATTTATTACATACAACAAGAAGTACGTCCTAAACGTCAATAAATCTGCTCACAATGTGATTTTAACGAACAACTTTACTTTAACACCGATTCGTAGATAGCAACCATCACACGATGTGTATACGTACACTTAATTGTACTGAGCTATTCAAAATTATCACGCAGCGCACTGAGGACGACACCGACAACCTGGTGAAGATCGCGGGAAGCCGATGGATGCGGGCAGCGCAGGATCGATCGTCGTGGAAATCCTTGGGGGAGGCCTTTGTCCAGCCGTGGACAATTTTCGTCTGATATGTTGATGACTGACGTCCAAATCGAGCTCCAAAGGGAAAGTGGCGGCGGCTGTTTTTAGGGTTCCGTACAAAAACAAAGCGGAACCCTTTAAGAATCACTCGTGCGTCTGTCTGCCAGTCCGTTTGTCTGTTACAGCCAATTTGCTCCATATCTACTGGACCAAATCAGGTGAAATTTGGTAGGATAGTGTAATCCTATGACCCAAACACAGATGTGCAAAGTAAATATATATATTTCTTAAATAAGGGTAATTTTCGGGGGACAAATGAGAAAATTAAAAAAAGTTATGGGAACCTTACTGTGTCATATTCGTATATCAAATGAAAGGGCTCGTTATCATGATCTTTAATTTATTTTTGTTTATACTGTAAAATAAACAGTTTTGATTTTATTCATGAAAGAAACTACTGAGTCTAAAATTTTGAAAAAAATACAAAATATAGTTCATTGCTTGCAGATTACAGAAAAAATCTATAAGAATTCTATCAATTGAAAATAAAGTGGTAAACTCAATATATTACGATCACTTACGAAAAATAGTTCTAGTCAGAAAACAGTCTATCGGTGGTCTACAGATTCATTTCGGAGAGTGTGCCCTGGAGCTTCACGACCTCATTCCCCCCTCTTCATTTCATCATCGGACGACCAGGCGCGGAGAGCGGTTCCAACCCTTTGTCGTCAATGTTTCATCTTTACGCACGAAGCGTTTTGCTTCTTCGTTCATCACGCGAACGGCCAAGGGGTGGAATTCCCTTCCAGCGTCTGTATTCCCCGTTTCGTATACTTTAGGAATCTTCAAGACGAGAGTGAAAAGGCTCTATATGAGCTTGCGTGTTACATCCTGGGCTGCATTGCCACTTATTATCAGGTGAGGTGCAGCCAAATACACTCAAATTTTTAGTAAAAAAAAATTAAAAAATAACTCGCTTCATACTGTAAAGATTTCAAATGTGATATTTTGTATTTGACTTTGGCATTGTATGGAACCCTCTCCATGCGAGTTGAAATCGCCCTTGGCTGGTTTTATTTTTGAAAGGACTCAAACTCAAAACAATTTATTTCAAATAGGTGTTTACACACACTTTTAAAACCCCGAAAACTTTCAGCTCCAGTTGCACAATCGCTTCGAATGCCTAGGAGACTGCGAGAATGTGGACGATTATAACGACAGGTTCGTGGAAATTGTCCAAACGGTCGGGTCTAAGATTTTCAAAACTCGCCGTTCAAACAGAACCAAAAAAATCTCTGACTTCACCAGCAACCTCATGGAAGAAAGACGCAGATTGGTTTTGCAGTCCTCTGAAGACGCTACTCAGTATCGGCAACTAAACAGGCAGATCTCTAAGTCTCTAACTCGCGATTTGCGCCACTTTAATACAAATTGTATTAAAGAGGCGATTGAGAACAACAAAGGCTCAAAAGTGTTCGCTAGAGATCTGTCTGTTGGTCAAAGCCAACTGACCAAGCTGAAGACTGAGGACGGCAGGATCATATCGTCTAAGACTGAATTGCTGGAAGAAGTTGAGAAGTTCTACGGACAATTGTACACGACCACACGTGTGTCAGCGATCTGGCTAAAGACCCAAGAGCTAGACTTACCCGACACTATACCGAAGATATCCCGGACGTCAGCCTGTACGAGATTAGAATGGCTCTTAAACAGCTTAAAAACAATAAGGCACCGGGTGATGATGGAATTACGGCTGAACTTCTGAAAGCAGGTGGAACACCGGTACTTAAAGCTCTTCAGAAATTATTTAATTCCGTTATATTTGAGGGACAAACGCCTAAGGCATGGCACAGAAGTGTGGTCGTGCTTTTCTTCAAAAAGGGCGACAATACCCTGCTGAAGAACTACAGACCCATCTCACTTCTGAGCCATGTCTACAAACTGTTTTCGAGGGTCATTACGAATCGTCTCGCACGCAGGTTTGACAACTTCCAGCCTCCCGAACAAGCCGGTTTCCGAAAAGGATTTAGTACCATAGACCACATACATACGCTGCGGCAGATTATACAGAAGACCGAAGAGTACAACCAGCCACTATGCTTGGCGTTCGTGGACTATGAGAAAGCCTTCGATTCGGTCGAAACCTGGGCTGTGTTACAGTCTCTCCAGAGGTGCCAAATTGACTATCGATATATCGAAGTGCTGAAGTGTTTGTATGAAAACGCCACCATGTCGGTTCGCCTCCAGGATCAAAACTCGGAACCTATCCAGCTGCAGCGAGAGGTGAGACAGGGAGACGTTATATCTCCGAAACTGTTCACCGCCGCCCTGGAAGATGTTTTCAAGCTTTTGGACTGGGGTGGACTCGGCATCAATATCAACGGTGAGTACATCACCCACCTTCGATTCGCTGACGATATCGTGGTCATGGCTGAGACTATGGACGACTTAGGCACAATGCTCGATGGCCTCAGTAGAGCCTCTCAACAAGTGGGTCTTAGAATGAACATGGACAAGACGAAAATTATATCAAACGTCCGTGTCATACCTACTCCTCTGAAGGTTGGAGGCTCTACACTCGAAGTTGTTACCGAATACGTATACCTGGGACAAACAGTCCAGTTAGGTAGGTCCAACTTCGAGAAAGAGATCAATCGTCGAATCCAAATCGGCTGGGCAGCGTTCGGCAAGCTTCGCAATATCTTTACGTCGCAGATACCGCAGTGTCTTAAGACCAAGGTCTTCGACCAATGTGTGTTGCCAGTGATGACGTACGGAACTGAGACATGGTCGCTTACTATGGGCCTCATAAGAAGGCTCAAGGTCACCCAAAGGGCAATGGAGTGTGCTATGCTCGGAGTTTCTCTGCGTGATCGAATCAGAAACGAGGAAATCCGTAAGAGAACCAAAGTGACCGACATAGCTCTCAGAATTGCTAAACTTAAGTGGCAGTGGGCGGGGCACATTGCTCGTAGAACAGATGGCCGTTGGGGCAGTAAAGTTCTCGAGTGGCGACCACGCACCGATGACCTGGTGAAGGTCGCGGGAAGCCGCTGGATGCGGGCAGCGCAGAACCGGTCGTCGTGGAGATCCTTGGGGGAGGTCTATGTCCAGCAGTGGACTTCCTTCGGCTGATATGATGATGATGATGACACACTTTTAAATAGTCAAAACAAAAAAAAATACTGTATATTACAAATAATGTCATGATTCAGATTATAGTCTCAGGTAATGGTATTTGATATAGAATCAACATATATATCTTTGTCATTTACATAATCTATTATTTTATAATATCCTCTAGAGCACAAAACTTTTTTGACATGAGTCTTGAATTTATTCTTTGACAAACTAGTTACATTTTCTGGTATTTTATTGTAGAATCTTATATACTGCCCCACAAATGACTTCTTAACCTTACTCAGTCTCGAAAAGGCTATATCTATTTTATTTACATTTCTTAAATTCAAATTATGCCTGTCACTGTTTTTAGGAAATAAATGCAAATTATTACGAACGTACATGATGTTTTCATATATAAATTGACTAGCAACAGTTAAAATACAAATAAATACAAATACAAATACAAATATATTTATTACCAAAGAATAGTGTACGGTACAGTATAAAGTATGCCTTGTGACCCCACACTAGGCAGAGCCCGTATCGTGGTGGTCACGCCAAAAATACATTTACCAACCAACCAGATTCACTTTAAATATTGATTTCTTTAAACTTATTCTATAACGACTCACGTGATCGCATCTGATAGATTGCGCGGATAGCTCTTTTCTGCAGGATGAAAATAGTTTCTATATCAGCCGCATGCCCCCACAGTAATATGACATAAGAAATTTTACTATGGAAGTAACTAAAATACACTAGTCTCGCAGTATCTACATCCGTTAACTGTCTTATTTTCTTAACGGCATAAGCAGCTGAACTAAGCCTTCCCGCTAAAGTTTCAATGTGTGGTCCCCATTGAAGTGAAACATCCAAAGTTATACCAAGGAACACCGTGGTATTTACAAATTCTAATTTATTGTTGTCTAATATTACACTATTGTTGACCTTTTTTACATTTGGCAAACAAAATTTTATACATTTTGTTTTCTTAGCATTTAATAATAAGTTGTTCACAGTGAACCAGTCAGTATCTTTGAAAGAGTGTTGTTTACTTCGTCAATTTCGTTTTCTTTCCTATTCACTTTAAAAATAAGAGATGTATCATCCGCAAACAACACAATATTTGACAGATGTTGCACCATAAAAGGCAAATTATTTACGTAAACAAGGAAAAGAAAAGGCCCTAATTTTCACTTTAGATCCAGATGAGTTCGTGCCATTCACTTGTACTTTTTGTGTTCAGTTGTCTAAATACGAATTTAAAAGCCCCTTCCTCTACACCATAACAGGCTTGTTGTTAGCCGTGGCCTTTAATAATTCACCGGAGAGGGGGGACGAGTGCGGAGGGCACTCAGCCTACTTGTAAGGCAAAAAGATGCAACTGCCTAAGGGCGTCCAGGTGCTTGCTTGGACGGGGGAGGATCGGTGAGAAGAGGCCCGGTATGTGCCGGTAGCGCTGGTAAGCGCCAGAAGCGAGGGGATGCCACCCTCGCCAGCGAGGGGAGAACGTCGGTGAGGTGTTTCTCTGTGGGTTGTTGGGCGGGGTCAGGGCGGCTACGGCTAGCGTGGTAGGGTCGTTGGGGTCAGTGAGTACATGTCTGGGGCCTCGGATTACGCAAATGGGGTTCGTGGGTAGCTCGCAAACGGCGGCGCTTACGAGTAGGGGGTTGGGGTGGTGTTCGGCAGACTTATAGTAGCGGATGGAGGCGTGTTTCAGGTATTGGGCTATGGTAGGGAGCTCTAAATCACAATGTAGATTTTCATTCCGTGGCTCTACGTATGAAGCGATTTTGAATAACCTGAAGTCGGTGTATGAGACGAAGACTGGTGTGAGTGAAAGCTACACCGGCGTAGGTGAGGATGGAGCGGACGCAGGTTTTGTAAAGTGTCACTTTATTTCTAAGGGACAGTTTACTGCGCTTGTTGTTCATGGGGTAGAGACGGCCTAGTACGAACGCGGCCTTGTATTGTACTCGTTTTATGTGGTTCTCGAACGTCAGTCGATTATCTAGGGTTACCCCCAGATACTTGACCGAGCGTTCCCAAGGAATAGGGCTACCGAACATGGTAATTTTGCTGTCTATGCGGTTATTTTCGGATCTGAGTTGTTTGAAGGTAAACAGAATCACTGCGCTTTTCTGTGGGCTTACCTCGATCCTCCATTTCCTAAAGCAGTCTCCTAAGACTTGGCATGAGGATTGGAGGCCTTTGATAATTAGAGTCGTGGATCGGTAAGATAGACAGAGCGCGGTGTCATCTGCGATAAGCGCGAGATTGACGCGGGGGAATCGGGGCATGTCACTGATGTAAAGCGAAAAGAGCGTGGAGGCGAGTATGGAGCCTTGGGGAACTCCCGCTCTGATGGGTCGGGGGGATGACAAGACTCCTTCTCAGCGGTATTGGAAGTTCTGATTCCTGAGAAAGTCTCGTAGGATGAGTACGAGCCGGTTTGACAGTCCCAGCTGATATAGCTTGTATATCAAGCGGCAAGCCATTGTGCCAGACTTTATTGAAGGCTTTCGCCACATCAAAGAAGAGGGCTCCTGTGTACTCTTTGCGGGCGAACCCGTTTATTATATGCTCCGTTTGGCGGTGCTTAAGTTGGACGCATGAGTGTTTGGCTCTTAAGGTAGCTCTTAATGCAATTACATAGGGGTTGAAAAATAATACAGAACATGGAAAAAGGGATTATTAAACAAAGCCAAATAATTATATAGCTGAAGTACAATACAGATAGTAAAAGTGAATATTTATGATGCTTTTATCATGGTGAAATCATTTCCGTGCTTGCACTCTCGAGAACAACCACAAAAAATATATTCGCGCAGGCGGAATCCCGGGAAAAAGCTAGTTTTAACTTAAGTTAATAACTACAAAATTAGCATTTCCAGTTTCAATATCAAAACAGGATAATTTTGAACAAAAAAAAACGTTTCTAACAGGAAACTAAAGTTCCCCTCGATTTTTCTGGGATGCCATCATTAGATCCTGGTTTCCTTATCATGATACCACCCTTGGAATATCTCCTTTCCAACAAAAACGGATCATCAAAATCGGTTCATAAACGACAAAGTTATCCGCGAACACACATAAAAAAAAATATACGGCCGAATTGAGAAACCTCCTCCTTCTTTGAAGTCGGTTAAAAAAAGGATTCTATCAAGTTCACTAATTGCTTCTTTGTATCCGGATCGCAGCACCCAGGGCGAATAAAAAAACACAGCTATTATACTCCCGAGTTCAGACTAGAGTCATACATAACAGTCGCTATCACAGAGTTTCTGCCATGCACTGTTACCAAGTACTCGCGTTAAATGTTAATTTTCACTAATAATAATAATAATAGAGGCCGCGGCCTTCAAGGTTGCCCCTTAGCGTACAAAACCAGGATGTCATTGAGGCCTTAAACCGCATGCTGCCAGAATATCTGGAGAACAGCAGCGACCTCAGTGATACGAACTCAATCTTCTTTGGCGCTGCAATGGCAGTCTGCCGTTTTGTCGGTGTCAAATTGCCGGAACCGGCTCGCACATCCTGTTCGCGGGAAAAGCCAACATGGCAGAAAAGAATTGAGCATCGTATTGCTGAGGCTAGAGTCCTCATTGGCGAACTGATTGCTTTCAGGTCGAGCAACAGTAGACCCCGAGTGATGCGTTTTGTCAGGCTCGCATTTGCGGGATCGGACTTTGATCCCGCAGAACGTAATGCCATGCCGTTAGTGACAGAGCGCATCGACGACCTGAAGCAACGGATTGCTGCGTGCGCAAACCATATTTGGCGATACTCGGAGCGGGTAGACCGGTTTCGCCAGAATTGCCTCTTCATGAGTGATCAGAAGAAGTTTTATAGGTCATTGGACCGACCTGCTGTGTTGGGACACGGGCGAGAGACCGAATCATGCGGGTATTGTAGCCTTTTGGCGCAACCTGTGTGTGCTCGCATCGAACCTATGAACCCTGTGGCCATTAGCGCCGATGATGTGTTGCAAGCGGTCCGTAAAGCTCCGAACTGGAAAACTCGAGGAAGCGATGGACTGCACCACTATTGGCTTAAGGGCTTCCATGCGAGTCACGAGACCTTGGCTAGCTTGTTCCAACAAGCACTTGAGCAGCGTCAGGTCCCGAACTTCTTGACTACTGGGATCACTCATTTAGCTCCCAAGTCTAATAATACCGCTGACCCTAGTCAATACCGCCCCATCACGTGCCCACTTTTTCTACATGGACGATCTCAAACTGTTCGCTCCAAATGCAACACGGTTGGAGGAACTGTTGAACATCACTTGTGAATTTAGCAGTTCCATCAACATGGAGCTAGGAGTGGATAAGTGTGCGATCCTTCATGTAGATAGGGGAAGGGTGGTACATTCAGATGGAGTCGAAATTGACTCCATGAACATCCGCACCCTCTCTGGAACTGATACATACCGGTATCTGAGTATGTCGCAGGGTATTGGTATTCACGAAGCAGGGGTGAAACAGGCGGTTTGTGAAGTGTTTTGGGAGCGCCTGACAAAAGTTCTTGAGAGCTATTTGTCGGGCGTTGATAAGATACAAGCATTCAACGCCTGGGTCATGCCTGTTCTTTTGTATACCTTCGGCATACTCAGATGGTCACAGACCGAACTGGACGCCCTGGATCGAAAAGTCCGCACTACTATGACACTCCATAGGATGCATCACCCGAGCTCGTCAGTGATGAGGCTGTATATCCCGCGGAAAAATGGCGGTCGGGGCCTTCTAAGTGCCAAACAAATGCACAACCGCGAGATATGCAGCCTTCGAAGTTATTCCTGACAAAAGTCGATAGTGAGTTGCATAGAGTTGTCATAGCCTGTGATAAAGGACTAACCCCTCTATCTATGGCCCAAGAGAACTGGCAGTCGCCGGCTGTGCTTAGCACTACCGAGCAAGAGGCGATCTGGAAAGACAAAGAGCTGCACGGTAGGTTCTTCAAGGCCCTTTTTGGATCCTTTGTAGATCAGAAGGCCTCCGTGCACTGGCTGCGCTTTGGAGACCTTTTTGCGGAGACCGAGGGTTTTGTCTGTGCAATACAGGATCAGGAGGTAAAGACGAACAACTATAGGAGGTTCATAATAAAAGACGGCACCTTGGACGTTTGTCGGTTGTGCCGTCAACCAGCGGAGACCCTGCGTCATATAACCTCCGGTTGTTCCATGGTAGCCATCACTGAGTATTTACACAGGCACAACCAAGCAGCTAGGATCCTACACCAAGAGATCGCTCTAAAGTATGGCCTCATATCTTGGTGGTTGCCGTATTATAGGTACACGCCGGAGCCGGTTCTTGAAAACGACCGTGCCAAGCTCTACTGGGACCGACCCATCATCACGGACAGGACTATTCTGTCAAATAAGCCTGATATCGTGTTGATGGATCGGGTGCAGTTAAGGGTGTTTTTGGTGGATGTCACTATCCCATATTATGAAAACCTCCTGCAGGCTGATGCCGCAAAAAGGACCAAGTACCTGGATATGGCGCATGATGTTACTGATATGTGGCAAGTGGAATCCACCGAAATCATCCCCGTAGTCATATGCGTGAACGGGCTAATTTCAGCCGACCTTGAACGTCACCTAAGGCGGCTGGAACTCCGAGGCAGACCAATAATTGCAGCAATGCAGAAAGCAGTCCTCCTCGACAATTCCCGGATAGTCCGACGTTTTCTCTCCTCGTCGCACTGAACTCCAGCCGATTGTGCTTCCGCTGGAGGTTCTCCTGCCACTTCGCCTCGTGCCAAGTGAGCAGAGAGGCTCTAGTTTTATATTCGAATAATAATATGACGCTAGTCAGAACCGCCCCATCACTTTTCTTTCCACCACCTACATGACACTGACATCCATTCTAAAGGCCAGCGGTAACTCAGAATGGCTGTCGGGGCGGTAGTCGCGGTACGAAGGAGCTACTCCTGATTGACGCGGTCGTGGTCGTTGATCCACTCAGTTTTCTGCTCGATAAATCAGGGACGGGATTTCAGTTTCTGAGAGGTTCTTCACGCATGACCCATCTTTTCTACATGGACGATCTCAAACTGTTCGCTCCAAATGCAACACGGTTAGAGGAAGACAGGGGTAGGTTGGTACACTTAGATGGAGTCGAAATCGACTCCTCTCTGAAGCTTATACATACCGGTATCTGGGTATGTCACAGAGTATTGGTGTTAACGAGACAGTGGTAAACAGGTGGTTCTGACGTGTTTTGGTAGCACCTGACAAAAGTCATTGAGAGCTATTTGTCGGGCGTTGATAAGATACAAGTATTCAACGCCTGGGTCATGCCTGTTCTTTTGTACACTTTTAGCATACTCAGATGGTCACAGACCAAACTGGACGACCTGGATCGAAAAGTCAGCACTACTATGACACTCCATACGATGCATCATCCAATGTCGTCAGTGATGAGGCTGTATATCGCACGGAAGAGTGGAGGTCGTGTCCTTTTAAGTGCCAAACAAGTGCACAACCGCGAGATATGCAGCCCACGAAGTTATTTCCTTACGAAAGTCGAAAGTGTCTTGCATAGAGTTGTCATAGCTTGTAAAAAAGGACTATGTTCCACGCAATTTTAAATTAATTAAAAGAACTGTAATTTAAAAAAAATACTTAGGTTGCTTGTTACTACTTTTGGAACAGAAAAAACTGTGATTTGTTAAAATATTACTTTTTACTTGGGTGCAGTCAAGGGTGTTTTTGGTTTATATCACTATCCCATAAGATAAAAACGTCGTAGAGGCTGATGCAGAAAAAAGGACAAAGTACCTGGATATGGCGCATGATGTTACTGATATGTGGCGAGTGGAATCCAGCGAAATCATTACCGTAGTCCTATCCGTGCACGGGCTTATTTCGGCCGACCTTGAACGTCACCTAAGGCGGCTGGATCTCCGAGTCAGAACAATAATTACATAATTAAACGAACTTACCTGAAGTGAAGTTCTATTGTAATTATACGAGATGCTTAGTCCGAGATCCTCTAATTGACTTTGTAGTTTCACAATCTTGCATTGTGCGTGCCGCGATTATTCAGAGAATCCAAAACCGAAAACAGGCTACTGGCAACACTATATCTGTCAATCATTCTTTTTAGAGCATTAGTTATTAAAGGATTATGATTTCCAACTTCATTTCTAGGGACATCGTAATTTATGAGAACGATAAGGGTGGGTGGGAGACTGATATCTCGGACTAAGCATCTCGTATAATTACAATAGAACTTCACTTCAGGTAAGTTCGTTTAATTATGTAATTATACTCAAGCTTAGTCCGAGATCCTCTAATTGACTTTGTAGATGTTTAGAGAATTGTTGGAAATCATAACTTAGTGCAACAGTGGTGAATAATAATAAGATACATAATTAAAAACATAAGAAATTTTTTAATGTGACTTAATTAACAATCATTTTTGGCATGCTTTTACAAATAATTAACAGAATTATAGCAAATGTGATGAAACATATTAATTTATACTAGCATTACAAATGGTATTTGCAAATGTGTAATTGCTGTCTATATTCAAGGGTCTATTATAATGATTAGCAAAAACTTTAGATCCTGTAGACCAACCAGCCGATTTAAAAATTGAATCTAATGTTACACCTTCTCTACACGCCATAGACGTAGACGCATGGCGCGTGGAGTGAGGGGTAAACTTTTTAACATCAATACCACATTCAGTCATAATTTGTCTTATCCAGCGACTGATTGTCTGATTACTGGCACAGGTATGAGGCTTCTTAAAACAAATTTACAGTTTATCAGTATTATTTAAATCAACTTTTCTGAGAGGTTTAGTCTGGTCAATATAATCTCGAAGTACGGTTACAGGACATATTTCTGGTTTCATATCAAATATGGGTAGTCTTATTACAACCTGATTCTTGCCTGGAGTAGTCGTTTTCAAGATATCAGTAATTACAAATTTAACCCCAGTTTCATTGAATTCTATGTTATTCAGTCTGATAACTGATAATGTTTGTATCCGCTGAGCAGTTGTGAGAGCTAACAATATTACTAATTTTTTTTGTAAGTTTTTCTAAGTTAAGGCTACTATTTGGTGACCAAGCTTCAATGTAGTTTAAGACGGCAGAAGGATCCCATGTATCGTTATACTTAGGTCTGCAAGGTTTCAGTTTAAAGACTCCCTTAAAAAATCGTTTAATTTGTTTAACTGTCCCTAAACTTGCATCTGTGATTAGAGACAATGCTGAACGGTATGTGTTAAGGGTTGTGTAAGAAGCACCCTGCGATAACATTTCTGTAAGAAATTTCAGAATTTTTGGGACTGACAGCTCATAAACATTTTTTCCATTACAAAAAGACCACCATCTTTTAAGAGCTGTTGTATATTGTTTGATAGTGTTTTGTGATAAGGATGCTATCATGATATCTACTGTCTCAGCAGGGATTAGTTTTCTCTGGAACGCTTCCCTGATAATATGCAGGCTCCCAGGGAAAGACTGTGGTGCAGGGGATGTAGTGTTCTGAAAGGTGATATTAACAAATCTTTTGAGGGTTCAAACTGTAAGATTTTTGAAATTGCTAATTCTTTAATGTAAGGGTACCACGGTTGCGAGGGCCATAAAGGAAAAACTATAATACCTATTGCCTTATCACAAAGTACTTTTTGTATGCATTTAGAAATCAATGAAAATGGAGGAAACGCATAAAATAAGTTAAATGTTGACCAGTCAATTGCAAAAGCGTCAATATTTTCAGCATATGGATCTCTATGCCAAGATATGTATCTTTGACATTTTTTGTTTGCTCTGGTTGCAAACAGGTCTATATCAGGTTCTCCTAGTGACTTTGTGATGTTTAGAAAAACTTTGTCACACAATTCCCATTCAGAATCTATATTTTTTACTCTAGATTCTCGATCAGCTTCTTTATTTTCTTTGGACTTAATATATGAGGCAAATAACCATATTTTACGATCCTCACACCACTGCCATATAGTTCTTGTCAGAGAATTAAGCTTAGCAAATTGAATTCCCCCCATTCTATTTATATATGCTATGGCTGTGGTGTTGTCAATTCTTAACAAAATCTGACAAGAATGCATGTTTTTAGCAAAACATTGCAGTCCCAGGAATGCAGCTAGAAGCTCTAAATAATTTATGTGATTTTCCTTATCTTTTGACGTCCAAAAACCATTTGCAACGGTATCATTACAGTATGCCCCCCAGCCTGTCCCCGAAGCATCTGAATATATTTCCAAGTCAAATCTGAATTGTCTAATTCTATTTTTAGAGTTTTTAATTTGAGTATCCCACCATTTTAAATCAACTTTACAACTGTCATTAATTTTCATGATAGAATCGAAATTATTGTTTGCTCGACATAATGCTTGATATTTTTGCTGCTCAAATGTTTTAGTATATAAAAAAACCATAAGACACAGCTGGTGAGCATGCTACAAGGGTACCGATAAGTTGTGCAAATTCTCTTATTGTACATTGCTCCATTCGTAAATACTTCTGAATTAACTTATAAATATTTTCCTTTTTCTTAGAAGTCACTGATAATGACATGTCCTTTGTATTTACTATAAATCCTAAAAATTCAGAAGTATTAGATGGAACAATTTTCTTTTTTCTTTATTTATAATAAAGCCTAAACATTCTAGTAACCTCAAGGTCACCTGACAGTTCTCTAGACACTCTTGGTAAGTTCTACCAATACAGTTAATATCATCAAGATATGACACTGATTTATAACCTTTGCTACGAAGAAAATTCATTACCGGTTTAAGTAATTTTGTAAATGTGAATGGAGCGGTACTAAGACCAAATGGCATACATGTAAACTCATACATTACATTCTGAAACCAAAACCAAAGATATTTTTTATCTTCACCTATAGGGATCAAGAAATAAGATTCTTTCAAGTCAATTGTACACATGAAATCGTTTTTTGAAATCAATTTACAAAGTGTTCTCATATCTTCAATTTTAAAATGTTCTGGTAAAATAAAATTATTTAGGGATTTTAAATTTAAAATAAATCTGGGTTCGCCATTTGGTTTTGGTACTGTAAATATTTTTGAAAGGTATTGTCCTTTAACTGGCATACATTCAGTAATTACTTCAAGTTGTAACAATCTACTAATTTCTTTAGACAATATTAACTTCTCTGTGTCAGAAAAATTTATATTTTTTGGAATAAAATCTTGGTGCGGTGGCTTTAAAAAAGGAATGTTATAGCCATTCAGCCAAGACAAGACATTTTTGTCTTGTGTTATTTTTGACCAGCAGTGATAGAAATACCTAAGTCTACCAGCAAAAGTATTTCCTACCTCTATGTTTGTCGAACAGATGGTTTGGCCGGAGGACGTTGTGGGGGTTTCTGTTTCTGGGTATAGTGCTGTTGTTGATATCTGCCCCCCCCTTGCTTCCACTGGGTCATGCTCGTACGAGAAGGGCCCCTGAAGTTTCCCTGTTTCTTGGGATAATTTTGAGAATAGTTTGGTCGATTGGTTGGAACATGTTTCCGGTTGGATGTGTTTTGAGTTTGTTTCAATATTGTGCCAGCAGATTTCTTAATAGCTGTGGCCGTTTTAACATTCTCATTGAATTTTTCTCCAAATAGGTACTCATCCCGTTGTTGATTTTCCACTGTCTTGCCAACATTTTTATCTAAATTTGGGATAATTAACTTCTTTCTGGTGACAGTGTCTTGATAATGGAGGTCCATCAGCAACCGTGTAACATCACTGATTGTTGATATTAATTGAATTTTATCAACACCATCTTTTATGAGTCCATCTGTAGTAGACAACAAAGCTGCTATTGCCACACCCATCTGTTGTTGACGCTCTTCCACTCTCTTGTCCCGGGCCTTTGTGGTGTCATTTAATAGACCCTCCAACTCTCTATTAAGCTTAGGTGCATCTAGAAGTTTGGTGTTGGAAGGTATCAAGTACTTCTTGTTAAGTTCTTCCTTTAAGTCTTTTTTAAGGCCTTGGGTAAAAATACCTTCCACCCTTTTCACCAGCTCGGTATGAATGTCTGGCCCATATTCCTTTTCCGATGATGTGGTTTGACCAAGAGCCTTGATAATTGAATCATCCAGCATTTCTTTCGTGTTATCAACACATTCAGCACCTATGACAAGACCAAACAACCATGTTTGCGATATCGATTTGATACCTATACATTCAACTACCAGCTGTTTTGTCATAACTTTACGGCTACCAGCCATATAGTATGTAAATTTGTACTCTAAAGAGTTTAATTACAAGTTGCACACAATGTGGCTGTTTTAGCTAAGAAAACTTTTCTTTGCTACATTAGTACATGACGAGATGCAATACTATAATATTAACTCTTACAAAACTTCAACTGCGTGAAATTAGAACAACGCTATATTATTAACTCGGCGGGACTTCCCCGCGATGACCTCACTCCACCGGAGTGCCTGTAATGATACGTACCACGTATCATAGAAACACAGGAACGATCAAAAGTTAGGTTATTTTTTTATGGATAAACTTGCCTGTAATCTCTGCATCCACAATTTCAACATCATTTTCATCATGTAAAGGTGTTTGTGTTGGCGTCACTGATCGTGAGCAAACCGGCGATGAAGACCGACTGTGACTTTCCCCCTTTTTGTGTTTTAATTTCCTTTTCAGACGCTTTATTTTTCTCAAATATCTTTCTTCTCTACTTTCTCGCTTCCTTTTAGGCATTTTAACACTTTTTAAAACTCGCAAAACACTTGAAAAATATTAAAACACAATATGAGAAAAAATATTCGACAGATACGCACAGCGCGAAAAAAGTGAATGATTGACAGATATAGTGTTGCCAGTAGCCTGTTTTCGGTTTTGGATTCTCTGAATAATCGCGGCACGCACAATGCAAGATTGTGAAACTACAAAGTCAATTAGAGGATCTCGGACTAAGCTTGAGTATAATTGCAGCAATGCAGAAAGCAGTCCTCCTCGATAATGCCCGGATAGTTCGACGCTTTCTCTCCCCGTCGCACTGAACTCCAGCCGACTGTGCTTCCGCTGGAGGTGCTCCTGCCACTTGCCACATATGCCTCGTACCAAGTGAGCAGTGCAGCTTAAATTGTATATATTTGAATAACGATAATAAATCATTATTATTTCAGACAAGTTTAGTCTATTTTTGTTAGTACAAAAAAAACTTAAAAACTATTTTAGTAAAAATCTTATTCTGTATATATAAAAGGAAAAGGTGACTGACTGGTATATCAAAGCACAGCCAAAACCACTAGACGGATCGGGCTGTAACTAGGCATCTATGTCACAGGCATCCGCAAAAAAAGTATTTTGGGAAATTACCACGGGAACGGCAAAAAACGGAATCTGCGCGGGCGAAGCCCTGGGCTCCCATTAGTTAATAAATAAAATGAAATAAAAATTACACACAGAGAAAAAAAAACATTGAATTAACTTTTAATGATAAGTATATTGTCCCAATGCTTAACATTGGAACAATCATACTTATCGGAAAGCACTTTCAGGATGTCACTCTCGACAGTAGCGACGTAATTTTTTGCGTATTATAGCATGAAAGCCGTACGTTCGAGTTAAAGCAAACATAGCAGACGCACTGTACAAAAGAGGCAAACCCCTTTATATATTATTGTATTGGACCCGCAGGGCATTAAGCTAATGTAGCGCTACATTAACGTTTCACGCCATCAGTTATTGCGCCGGCGCAGCGATTATTCTACCAACTGAAAAAGGTTTCAGCACTTACATGCTATATGTCTTGTCAAGTTCTTTTTTAGTCGATATAATGGTAAATTTAACGCGACAAATCACGGCGAGACGTACCAGTAAATGTAGCCTGAAAATAATGGATAGTCCAATCTATCTATGTATGTATCTCTATTTAAATATATAAAAATGAATTGCTGTTCGTTAGTCTCGCTAAAACTCGAGAACGGCTGGACCGATTTGGCTAATTTTGGTATTGAATTATTTGTGGAAGTCCATAGAAGGTTTAAGCGTAGTGTAGGGTAGTGTAGGGTAGGGTAGGGTTGGGTAGTGTAGTGTAGGATAGTGTAGTGTAGTGTAGTGTATGTAGGGTAGGGTAGTGTAGGGTATGGTAGTGTAGTGTAGGGTAGGGTAGTGTAGTGTAGGGTAGTGTAGTGTAGTGTATGTAGGGTAGGGTAGGGTAGTGTAGGGTAGGGCAGTGTAATGTAATGTAAGGCGGTACGTAGTTCGCCGGGACAGCTAGTATTTAATAAATGAGATTTATGTGTCGAAAAAAGATCGTATAGAAATAGATTCTAAAGAATATAGGTCTTTAATGGGTTCCGTAAACTCAAAGGGTGTCCAACGGGACCCTATTACTAAGCCTCCGCTGTCTGTCCGTCCGTCAGCCTGTCCGTCTGTCCGTCTGTCCGTCTGTCAGCGGGCTGTATTTATACCCGACTAAGTGATGAGAGCAGAGAGATAAAACAATTAAATAAATTGGACGGCTTAAATGGTGAAGGCGCCAAGCAAGCAAAGTTTACTTTTTAAAAGTAAATATCAATATAGAATAAAATTGGAAAGTGAGAACTTGCCGAGTAACACCATGTACGAGTAGTAGCACAGAACATAAACTTTTTTAAGCAACTGAAAACCGCTGTACATTCTCTATTATTTAGAGAAGTCTAAAATAAATATTTCTATTTGAAGTTCCGTAGCTATAATTTAGGAACCACTATAGAACTTAGTACCTGTCCATTTAGATCGCTGTAATATCTATAATCTATCTATAATATAATAAAACTGTAACGGGGCCGTGTCTGTGCATGAAATATTTTTGGAAAATAATAACTGTGGTGGACATTACTAACGATACAGAGGCCAAAACAACAACTTTTGGAATTTTTGTCTGTCCGTCTGTCTGTCTGTCTGTCTGTATGTTCGCGCATCACGCAAAAACTACCAGGCCGATTTTGATGAAATTTTGTATGGTGGTTCCTTATAGCCCGGGTTAACATATAGGATACTTTTTATCCCGGTAAATTCAAGAGTTCCCGTGGGAAAATCAAAAGTATTCATATACAGAATGGCTCACCACGCAAATGCGGCTTGACCTATTACAATCAAATTTTATACGTTGATACCCTTATCGCGAACTAAAACTGGGACATTGTGAATCCCAAAAAAAATAAGGATTCCTGCAGGAATGCAAAAAATGTATCTTTAGAATGACTCAACGTAACAATATGAAACCATTACATTGGGATGGGGTGTTTTGAACATCATTGTATAGTCGGGTATTCTTTATCCAGGAAAACTAAAGAGGTCCCGTGGGAAATTATCTATCGATACTTACAATAATAATTAATATAGAGTACTTTTTCAACATATAAGCTACACCACAGATAACTAATTAGTGCTACACATACCACACATTATAATCATAGCAGCAAAATGTCAATAGATGGCACTGCAGGAATAGTAAAACGCGCTTAAGTTGAGTGGATTTCTTTTATGAATTTTTCAGCATACGCTTTTTACACAACTCTCTGGAATTATGGCACGTAGCGATGTGTTTAATACACGAACAGATAGGTATTTTTTATAGATTGCAATTGTGTAAAAAAATTAAAAACACATAAATCGAGTTTAGCTTCTTTTAACAGGAGACACAGATATGGGAACTCTTCTGACAGCGACTATTTGCGTGTAACTCAGTGAGTGATGGCCAATTGCCTCCACCGTGGACCCGCAAATACATTGATGAGGTTCACAGATATTGATATTGCAGGCGGAGAGCAACTGCCACACGCAAATAGTCGCCGTCAGAAGAGTTCCCATATCTGTGTCTCCTGTTAAAAGAAGCTAAACTCGATTTATGTGTTTTTAATTTTTTTACACGATTGCAATCTATAAAAAATACCTATCTGTTCGTGTATTAAACACATCGCTACGTGCCATAATTCCAGAGAGTTGTGTAAAAAGCGTATGCTGAAAAATTCATAAAAGAAATCCACTCAACTTAAGCGCGTTTTACTATTCCTGCAGTGCCATCTATTGACATGTTGCTGCTATGATTATAATGTGTGGTATGTGTAGCACTAATAAGTAATCTGTGGTGTAGCTTATATGTTGAAAAAGTACTCTATATTAATTACTAGCTTTTGCCCGCGGCTTCGCCCGCCTGGACATAGCTTTTATGACTCTTTTTGAGGGTGAGTGGTGCGCGAGCCGCAATCAGCTCGCAAGCGTGGACATGAGTTTTCTCCAGGTACCTCAGGAACTGTATCGGGCTATTCGGATTAGCAGTCTTTGTCACTTCCCACCCCCTCAACAAATTCTATACAAAAAATTACTTTAATCCGTTGCTACGTTGCGACGCCACCGACGTGCGCGAGCGTAGAAAACAGTTGTCCCCAGATCCCGCGGGAATTATGTCAGGATATACTTATTAGTAAATTATATCATTTTCCACCTCATCTCTGTGCTAAAAATCACACAAACTCATTTTTACGTTACGATTTTAAATAACTTTACGAACAAAGAGTATTGTTTTAGTTTCCTCAGGAACTGCATCGGGCTATGATAATTTCCACAAATATAAAGTTGACTATTTCATTCCCAGTGATACAGGCTATTTGCATGCCAAATTTCATCAATATTGGTAGAGGTATTGAAGTGTGAATAGGTAACAAACAAACAAACACATTTTCACATTTATAATAATAAAGTAAGGATTTCTAAATCTTAAATAACATATAGAGCGTCGGTGGCAGAACGGTTAGGGCCACTATCTCCTGTCCGGAAGGCCGTGGTTCGAATGCTGCCACTTAACAAAATCTATACGAATATCGATTTCATACTGGTATGTACGTTTATCCGACGCTCTTACGGTGACAAAAACATCGTGAGGAAACCTGCACACGCCTGCGAAGAAACTCGAAGCTTATGTGTGAAGTCAATCAACCCGCAATGGGCCCGCGTGATCGTCTAAGGCCTGATCGCCCTAACTCAGGGCAGGTCGAGCCCCTTGGTGGGGACGTATATAAACTGATATGATGAAATAACACATATACCTATATTATTGAAAAACTAATTCAAATCATTGCATCAATCTAGTAATAAAACTTCCTAAAAATATTAATATGGGTCAAATCCTCGAGTCGTATCAGCTCCAAAGTAGCCCGTGACGCACTTCTCGTTGCCGCGCTGAATGGCAATAGACAACCTTAGCACCAATCTCCTTTGTGAAGGCAAAGGCCTCTGAGGGTTCAGCAGCCGGTTGTCTCACAGACCAACGGCACAAAGCAGTAATTTGCCTTCAAGACCGAGTACTTATTATGCTTCTTTCTCGCCGCAAAAGTACCGTACGGGTGAGAAGTGAGGCAGAAAAAGTAGAGTCCCAAAGCAGGCACGTTCCTCTCTTCCATAGCACCTGTTTAGACCCTCCGGCCTTTTGCCATCACATCGATTAAAGCCCAGTGACTGCATCAAAGATGGAATATTCCATCTGGCCGATACCAGTGCCCTCAGAGTGAGGTCATTAAGGAATTGATGACGTGGGAATCTTCACAAACAACGACCGCAACTCAGTGAGTGATGGCCAATTGCCTCCACCGTGGACCCGCAAATACATTGATGAGGTTCACAGATATTGATATTGCAGGCGGAGAGCAACTGCCACACGCAAATAGTCGCCGTCAGAAGAGTTCCCATATCTGTGTCTCCTGTTAAAAGAAGCTAAACTCGATTTATGTGTTTTTAATTTTTTTACACGATTGCAATCTATAAAAAATACCTATCTGTTCGTGTATTAAACACATCGCTACGTGCCATAATTCCAGAGAGTTGTGTAAAAAGCGTATGCTGAAAAATTCATAAAAGAAATCCACTCAACTTAAGCGCGTTTTACTATTCCTGCAGTGCCATCTATTGACATTTTGCTGCTATGATTATAATGTGTGGTATGTGTAGCACTAATTAGTAATCTGTGGTGTAGCTTATATGTTGAAAAAGTACTCTATATTAATTATTATTGTAAGTATCGATAGATAATTTCCCACGGGACCTCTTTAGTTTTCCTGGATAAAGAATACCCGACTATACAATGATGTTCAAAACACCCCATCCCAATGTAATGGTTTCATATTGTTACGTTGAGTCATTCTAAAGATACATTTTTTGCATTCCTGCAGGAATCCTTATTTTTTTTGGGATTCACAATGTCCCAGTTTTAGTTCGCGATAAGGGTATGAACGTATAAAATTTGATTGTAATAGGTCAAGCCGCATTTGCGTGGTGAGCCATTCTGTATATGAATACTTTTGATTTTCCCACGGGAACTCTTGAATTTACCGGGATAAAAAGTATCCTATATGTTAACTCGGGCTATAAGGAACCACCATACAAAATTTCATCAAAATCGGCCTGGTAGTTTTTGCGTGATGCGCGAACATACAGACAGACAGACAGACAGACGGACAGACAAAAATTCCAAAAGTTGTTGTTTTGGCCTCTGTATCGTTAGTAATGTCCACCACAGTTATTATTTTCCAAAAATATTTCATGTACAGACACGGCCCCGTTACAGTTTTATTATATTATAGATTAAGATATTATAGATAGATAAATTGGCGCACTAAGTAACAATCTAACGGTACACAATTTGGTGTCGTTTTATAGCTTAGCTCAAAATCAATCGATTAAGAAAAAAGAAACAAGACGTTAATGACCTTATGTTTGAAGTGGGTTCAAAAATATAAAAAAATAATATTATTAATTTGTGCATTTCTTTTGTTTAAACTTTTTTGTGTTTTATTCTCAAATGTTTTGGTTAGTTTTATATGCAAATTATCAGAGAAATGAAATTAATTACCTTTCAAATGAGAAGTGTTTTAAAGTTTGTCATGCAAGAGGAATCATATTTTACATGAAGACCTTAAAAAATATTGAAAATAAAATGGCTGCCATTTAGAGAGGAGAAGGATGCGACCCCCTAATGGGGGGTGTTTCTTCGATAAAATTTGGTGTATTACATGCCATTAAAATAAAGCACGATTTCACACTTATAGATATTTTTGAATTTAAATTATATGAATTCGCTTTTAAGTAAGTGGCATTTTTAGGACTGAAGATAAAAAAAAGATCACATTTTTAATTTATTTTCGTTTTTTTGAAAAGCTTTTGATTTTTTTACACTAAGCCCTAGCCTGTACCCACGTTCTGTTAATTAAATCATTACGACACCCCAAATACTTTCAGAGTAATCGACTTTGTAACGGAGTGCTCTTCGGGCCGGCTAGCCTGAGCACTTCGCTAGCACTTGATAGGATCTCGTGACGGTTCACTGGGGGTTTCAGGGTTAGGGAGTTTACTATGGAAACGATCGGTCACTGGTTAATACAAAAGCAACAACGTTTATTTCTGTTTAACATAGATTCCTTAAATCTAGATTCACTGTATCCTATCTACTTATATACTAGAGATACCTAATTCGTGGATTCTACCACCTGAATACGCTACGCGTGCGATACTGAACCTGTCTAAGAATACCTACTGAACGTATGGTTACTAGGGAGCTGTCCAGTAACGTCGCAACTGCATACCCGGACAAACGCCACAAACATGCGTGCGCTCAGAGTACGTGGCACTCCCTAGCAACAAGCCTACGGATGCCCTAGGCTTCCTTCACTGGAGGACAACCTCGCGGCGTCGCGACAGCGGATCCCTGAGGGCCCGCGTGCGCCGAGAATGCGAGGCGTTCCTCTGTGAGGGACCTAGCGGAAATTAGTGTTCCTTCGCCGGAGGACAATCCCGTAACGTCGCACGGCAGATCCCTCGGGACTTGCGTGCGCTCGGAATGCGGGACGTTCCTCGGAGATGGGCCTACTGAGACCTGACGTCCCTTCACTGGAGGACAACCCCGTAACGTCGCACAGCAAATCCCTAAGGATGCGTGCGCTCGGAATGCGGGACGTTCCTCTGTGAAGGTCCTACTGATAACTGATATTCCTTCAATGGGGGAGAATCCCGTAACGTCGCAACTGCACATCCGGACAAACGCCACAGACCTGCGTGCGCTCAGAATGCGGGACGTTCCCCTATGAAGGTCCTGCGGATAACTGATGTTCCTTCACTGGAGGACAACTCCGTAACGTCGCACAGCAGATCCCTAAGGATGCGTGCGCTCAGAATGCGGAGCGTTCCTCTGTGAAGGCCCTACTGAAACTGATAATCCCTCACGGGAAGACAACACCGTAACGTCGCACAGCAGATCCCTAAGGACCCGCGTGCGCGCGGAATGCGGAGCGTTCCTCCGTGAAGGACCTACTGAAAACCACTCTCGACCTGCTGCACTAGCATATCCGGACAAACGCCGCAAACATGCGTGCGCTGGCCGGGAGAGGGAGCACTGTCAATACGATCCTAGCTGCCTTGTTGGTTCGAGAGCCCGCTGACGAGTGCTCCCGTACTCCGTGGTGTTCTTCTCGTTGCCCCCGAAGGGGGCGACGGGGAGACGTCCCCGAGGCGTAGCCTCCTTGACGTGGCAGCTTCCGCCGCCCATTACGATGGACGGGTCCTTGGAGAGGGCACAGGGCCCTTAGCAGTCTCTCTAGCCCCGGCTGGGGCGAGAAGCTGCTGGATCACTTCCAGAGCGTGCAGGATGTCGCTTCTGGAAGGCATCACGGTGGTGGTGGCGTCACTGGGGGCGGCGGAAGCAGGGGCAAGGGGCCTCTTCCTCCTCCGACGGGTTCGTCGTTTCTTCGGCTTCGGCGTGGGTGCAGCGGCCGAGCCGCTCAGCACGGCGGGCGCTGCCGGTGCGGCGCGCTCCGCAGTGGCGGCGGGGGCTGCAGGGCGAGAGGCGGTGGTCCGGGCGACTGTCCCGGCCCTCTTGTTCCGGAGCTCCCTTCGGAACACCGGGCACGAGACATGGTTGGCGGGGTGCGGGCCCGCGCAGTTTGCGCAGGTCGCTAGGACTTCCCGCGGCCGTGGGCAGTCCTTGGCGGCGTGGGAATCGCCGCAGCGGACGCAGGCCAGCGGGAGGTGGCAGCCGTGGGATGAGTGGCGAAAACCCTGGCATCGGTGGCACTGCGCGGGTCCTCGCTTGCCACGCCAGGCCTCGATGACGATGCCCGGCATGTGGAGGAGCTCCGCGATGGTGTAGAGGGGCGCTAGGTTGGTGGTCCGCCGAATTTGCGCGTAAAAGATACACCCGGGGCGTCCTGCGCGCGCCCGGATGGCCTTGACATGCTCCGCCTCGAAGCCGTGCTCGGCTAAGGCGTCGATGATTTCGGCGGGCTCGGTGGCGGATGGGAGGCCACGGATGGCCACCTTGAGGGGCCTCTCGGCCGGCAGCGAATACGAAAACCACTTTATTTCCGGCAACGAAGACAGGTACCGCTGCACCTTGCGGTATTCCTCGCCGTCGTCGGGGATGAAACGGATCCCCTTGCCGTAGGGGCGAGCGCTGGGAGCTCGCCCGAGCTCCTCGGTGAGTTTCTTGAAGTGTGTCGGCCAGTTCGGAAGGGACTCCACTACCAAGGGAGGGTAGCGGGCCTTCTTAGGCTGGCCGACGGCGGCAGCGGGGGCAGCGGCGGGTTTCGCAGCAGCGGCGGTACGAGGAGGCGCGGCGGCGCGCGGGGGCGCGGCAGCGTGCGGGGGCGCGGCGGCGCGCAGGGGCGCGGCGGCGCGCGGGGTCGCGGCGGCGCGCGGGGGCGCGGTGGCACGCGGGGTTGCGGCGGCGCTGGGCGGCGCGGCGGCGCGCGGCGGTGCGGCGGCGCGCGGCGGCGCGGCGGCGGCACAGTGCGGCGCGGGGTCGCGGGGCGGCGCGGCATCGCTGGGCGGCGCGGTGGCTCTGGACATCGCGTCGGCGGCAGGTGAGGGTGGCACTTTGGCTTGTTCTGCGTATGTGGGCCGCGCAGGGGGCGCGGCGGTGGAGGAGGGCGCGGTGCGCCTCGGGGCCGGTGCGGGCGGCGGCTGACGGGACTGCACTCGTGGGTCGCGGTGCGACCACGGCGGCAGGGGGTCTCCGTACTCGCCGCAGCGGCGCTTCGCCTGCTGCTCTGGCGAGTCTTCCTCTCCGGGGCTTCGGAGGCGTCTGGCGGGCTTCAGCTGGAAGTCCGGCACCGTGTCTTTGACGACGGCGGTGCAGACTTCCAGGTCCAGCGGGATGTGCTGCAGCTCCGAACACGCCGCGTGGAGGCAGGCGGCGGCGAAGCTGTCTTCAGCGAATGGTGGCTGCTCGACGGGGTTCTCCAGTAGGTGGCGCTCGCGCTCCATTAAGTGCGCCGCCATCGCCCTCAGGAGCTCCTCCGACCCGATCCGTGATCGGCACATGCGTGCGACGACCACGGTGTCGACGTCCAACGCCGACCTGGGCGAGAGGGGCTGCGGTGGGCGGGTGCTCGCGCTCTCCATGGAGGCGTGGTCCTCCGTCGGGGCTTCTTGTTGGGTGTCGTCATGCGGCGATGACGACCGGGACGCGAGCGGTGACCCCGAGTCGGAACTCGAGGCCATCTCGCTAGCAGGGATGCGACGTGATGCTCTGCGGCGGCGCGGTTGCGGCTTGTAGCACACGGGCGGGCCCATGTGCTAGTATCAGCGACTCGCGGGCAGCGGGCGGGGATACGGATGCGCGAGTCTAGAGGGGCGTTACATGCCCGATCAACCTTTGCCCTGAGTAGACTTTTAAGGAAAACTCAGGGTTCCGGATGTCCAGGCAGTCCCGGCCCCTCAGCTGCGACTTAAGTGGCGATCCCCTCCGCGCAAGAACGCACGGGCGCGACTACCCGCAC
Source organism: Coleophora flavipennella (assembly GCA_947284805.1). Lineage (NCBI taxonomy): Eukaryota > Metazoa > Arthropoda > Insecta > Lepidoptera > Coleophoridae > Coleophora > Coleophora flavipennella. Next base: position 229,942 of record OX369283.1, read on the forward strand.
TATTAAAAAAATAGTGAGGGTAGATAGCAAAAAAGTTGAGGCGACTCCGGGCGCAAGTCGATTCGACAGTCCGTATGGCGAATCCTGCTCCCGTACTGAGGCGCGTTCTCGCTTATATAAGGTCTGGCTGTTCATGCGGGGTGCAGAGCGCGGGGCCGGTGGCTGAGTGATGCGTGTATTGTCGTAGGGCTGTTGCTTCTCCGCTGGCAGCTAGGGTTGCTCGTCACACTCCCTCCCTTCCTCTGAAGATTTTTACGTCTGTAAAAATCACACGGAAACTGCGAGTAATCTGTATATTATTCTTTTTAAACTCTGAAAAACGGTATTTGTGCTGTTTATTGACCTAACTTTTTAGGGTTCAGGCTGTTGCTAATTCTTGTATTACTGCTACCTGTTGCTAGTTTCTTAATCCTAATATGAGGAACTAAGTATTAAATCTTATTTTATATTAATCTGGTAAAATGAAAACGAAAATACTGACTTCGTAGTATGAATATAACGGTATCTGTAACTCTTGGGAATCTACCTATCTTATTTTACGATTACACTTAACTATGACTTAAACAATAATATTACTGTATTTTTACCTGTTCGGTACATAACTTTTTACTAGTCGGTTAATTAACACCATCTATTCGGTACTTAACACGTGATAATGGTAAATGATACTAGTTATATTTACATTATATTATCTGTAATTTTTGAATTAACAATAGATATTTAAACTGTCGGGTTCCCTCCTGGTTTGTACTTGGGCATACGGACTACGCCCCTGCGGCTCCCTCCGTTCCTCTGGCGTCCGGCCCGCTTCCTCCTTTTTCCGCGTTTGCCCCTACGCCTGTTGGCTGGGTTTAGCGGCGGTTCTCTTTGGATTCCGGTTGTCGAAGCTGGAGGAGCGGCTCCCATAGGCTGGGAGTTTTCGACCGTGACGACCTGTGTGTCGGAGGTGCTGGCCAGAGATGACGGCGGCTCCCTCTGGACCTCGGCTGTCGTCACTGGAGGAGCGGCTTCCATGGGCTGGGAGTTTTCGACCGTGACGACCTGTGTGTCGGAGGTGCTGGCCAGAGATGACGGCGGCTCCCTCTGGACCTCGGCTGTCGTCACTGGAGGAGCGGCTCCTATGGGCTGGTTGTTTTCCTCCGTGACGACCTGTGTGTCGGAGGTGCTGGCCAGAGATGACGGCGGCTCCCTCTGGACTTCGGCTGTCGTCACTGGAAAGGCGGTTTCCTCTATTCCTAGGATGTCCGGTTCGCTTTCTTGTTTTCCTCCGCTTGCCTCTTCGTTGGTTGGCCTGGGCTGATGGCGGCTCCCTCTGGACCTCGGCTATCACCGCTGGGAAGGGGGCCTCCGTGGGCCGGTTGGCGGGGTCGGGTGCAACCGGTGTGTTCCTAGTACTTGGGCGATGTATAGGTAACGGTCCTATCTGATTGGTTCTTACTACTTCCCAAGGCTCTTTCGCGTTTCTTATGTGCATTGTGCCGGGCTTCTTTTCTTGTGACATTTTATGTGCTTGGCAAATGATGCATTTTTTTACGTACTTAGTTACGTCGCGGAGCATTCCTGGCCAATAATATCTTTGGGCTAATCTTTTTAAGGTTTTCGAGGTGCCTAGGTGACCTGCTGTCGGTACATCGTGGTTTTCTTCTAATAACGATTCTCTCTGGTTTTTGGGAATACAAAGTTTCCATTCTGAGTTGCAGTCTGATTTTATTCCGTAAGCGTTGCTTGTTATTTTTTTATATAGTTTGCTGTCCCATATACAATATTCTGTTTGCTTGTTGTTGTCGGATTGGAGTTCTAGTACTTTTTTGTCGTACCAGTCTGCTTTGTCGCCGCATGTAGCCGCGCAAGTCGGGTTCCGGGACGACTCATCTGCTAACTGATTTTGTTTGCCACTTCTGTATTTTGCAGTGAAGTCGTACTGTTGTAAGTCCAGTGCACAACGCACTAGCCTATCGGATGAGTTTTTTCGAGAATTTTCTTTTGCAGCGTTTGTACACTTTTCAAATTCTACCTGTAGGATTTCTTCTGATATCTGTTTTTGTTTTTCTGTTAAATTACTGGACTGTAAGATTTTTTCGGTAAATGTTGTATTTCTACTACTTTTTTCAGTTTCCTTGTGGTTTTGATCTGTTTCTTCAAACTGGATTGTGATTCCCGCTTCTGTCAGTATATCCACTCCAATAATTGTGTGAGAGGCATGTTGTAAAACGTGAAACTGGTGTTTGAAACTTCTATTGTTTATTGTTATCTCTAACGTGACGCAGTCTTCGACGTCTACTATTGATCCGTTTGCCATCTTGACCATGTGGTTGGATTTTCTGACCTGTACTGATTTTTCTTTACATTCCCTGAGTATTTCATTATTGATGTATGAGTTTGTTGATCCTGTATCTAAAAGTGCTTTATAGGTTTTCCCCAAGGTTTTTATTTCTGTAAAAGCGCGCTTATCTTTTCTTGAATCTACGGTGGTGGTATAGGTACTGTAGGATTTTCCAAATGTTTTTCTTTCTGCTGGTTTCCTACAGCATTTAATGCTCATCACACCTATTTTGCCGCATTGGCAGCAAAATATTTTTTTGTGGTTTCTACATTCTTTCGTCGAATGTCCTGGCTTTCCGCAGCTCCAGCAGCATTTATCTGTATCGTAGTTTGCCATGTAACTATGTTTGTTATTGGTTTTACTTTCTACCTTTTGTGAAAACTGTCTGTTTCCTATGTTTACTTGTTTGCTGTATGTATTAGTTCCTGTATTCCACTGACTGAACTGTTTTGATTTTTCTTCGTGTATCTTTTCGTATTCGCGTGTTAAACGAAGTAAATCTTTCAGGTTCTGAAATTCGGTTCTCTTTATGTACAATCTGTAATTTGGATGCATATTATCAAATATTCTGTTTAATGTTTGCTCTTCTGTGAGCCTGTTATATCTGCGTATAAGTGTCTGTATTCCTGTTAAGTACTTAATGAAAGTTTCACTGTATTTCTGTTTTCTTGCTATTATTTCTTCGAGTATTTTAGATTCATAATCTAACGGTAGGTAATATAACTTGAAGTCTTCCTTGAAGTTATCCCATGATTTCCATGTCTGGTTATTGTTTCTGTACCACAACAGTGCATCGTACTTAAAGAATCTTGGCAACAGTTGTAGTAGTATTTCTCGGTCTACTCCATTGCTGTTGATGAGTTCGTCTAGTCTTTCTAGGAATTCAATTGGGTCGTTTCTTCCTGTAAAATCGATATCCCAGTTTCCTATGGTTTTCGATATGTCTTTCAATGACATTTCGGGTTTATTTATTCCCTTGTTGGTTGTTTCGTCGGTCTTTTCGTTTGACATTTCTTGATATGTGTGCTTTATACTTTGTACTGCTAGTTTTCTGAGTTGTTCGACGGTGAGATCCTCTGTCGGAATTTGGTTTTCTTGTAGTATTTTTATTAATTCGGCTTTTTTGAGTGTGTAAACCCAGGACGTAGACATCTGCGGGATGACCTACTTGACGTGTACGGAATTTTATCGGACGGAACGGTAACGGAACGGTAATCACGAGCAAGCGGTTTATTTTATTTCTTACGGAACGGTTTATGTCTAGTCCTAGTTGTCCCTAAACTCCTGTTTTATTTACGTTGGGCGCCAAAATGTAACGGAATGCTCTTCGGGCCGGCTAGCCTGAGCACTTCGCTAGCACTTGATAGGATCTCGTGACGGTTCACTGGGGGTTTCAGGGTTAGGGAGTTTACTATGGAAACGATCGGTCACTGGTTAATACAAAAGCAACAACGTTTATTTCTGTTTAACATAGATTCCTTAAATCTAGATTCACTGTATCCTATCTACTTATATACTAGAGATACCTAATTCGTGGATTCTACCACCTGAATACGCTACGCGTGCGATACTGAACCTGTCTAAGAATACCTACTGAACGTATGGTTACTAGGGAGCTGTCCAGTAACGTCGCAACTGCATACCCGGACAAACGCCACAAACATGCGTGCGCTCAGAGTACGTGGCACTCCCTAGCAACAAGCCTACGGATGCCCTAGGCTTCCTTCACTGGAGGACAACCTCGCGGCGTCGCGACAGCGGATCCCTGAGGGCCCGCGTGCGCCGAGAATGCGAGGCGTTCCTCTGTGAGGGACCTAGCGGAAATTAGTGTTCCTTCGCCGGAGGACAATCCCGTAACGTCGCACGGCAGATCCCTCGGGACTTGCGTGCGCTCGGAATGCGGGACGTTCCTCGGAGATGGGCCTACTGAGACCTGACGTCCCTTCACTGGAGGACAACCCCGTAACGTCGCACAGCAAATCCCTAAGGATGCGTGCGCTCGGAATGCGGGACGTTCCTCTGTGAAGGTCCTACTGATAACTGATATTCCTTCAATGGGGGAGAATCCCGTAACGTCGCAACTGCACATCCGGACAAACGCCACAGACCTGCGTGCGCTCAGAATGCGGGACGTTCCCCTATGAAGGTCCTGCGGATAACTGATGTTCCTTCACTGGAGGACAACTCCGTAACGTCGCACAGCAGATCCCTAAGGATGCGTGCGCTCAGAATGCGGAGCGTTCCTCTGTGAAGGCCCTACTGAAACTGATAATCCCTCACGGGAAGACAACACCGTAACGTCGCACAGCAGATCCCTAAGGACCCGCGTGCGCGCGGAATGCGGAGCGTTCCTCCGTGAAGGACCTACTGAAAACCACTCTCGACCTGCTGCACTAGCATATCCGGACAAACGCCGCAAACATGCGTGCGCTGGCCGGGAGAGGGAGCACTGTCAATACGATCCTAGCTGCCTTGTTGGTTCGAGAGCCCGCTGACGAGTGCTCCCGTACTGAGGCGCGTTCTCGCTTATATAAGGTCTGGCTGTTCATGCGGGGTGCAGAGCGCGGGGCCGGTGGCTGAGTGATGCGTGTATTGTCGTAGGGCTGTTGCTTCTCCGCTGGCAGCTAGGGTTGCTCGTCACAACTTTCACCGAAAAATATATTACCCCTACCTACTGGAGCGAGTGAAAAAGATTAAATTTGCCACGCGGCTGGGGTCGCAGGCCGAATGCCAAAACTTAATACAGAAATTGCTAAAACGCTAATAAAAAAAACCGGCGCAAACAGCGTAACACCGCCTGTGCCTGGTAAGCATCATTTTCATTTTAAAAAATCAACCTAATCTATGTATTTCATATAACACCATGAAAGCTTAAGTGCCTGCAGGATTTTTTTGTGATAGTTTAACACATCAAATGTAGGAAAAAGTGCCCTCTTCCTGAATTTCAAATAAACCTTAGGGACCAGTCTGGTTTTCCATCACGTCTTCAGTTTTAATTTTATCAATTTCACAAAATTAGCACATCCATGATGCTGAGAATGTCATCACGCCTACGTCTTGCTAATCCAAACATTTTTAAACGAATCTTTAGTTTTCGACATTTGATTTAAATAAGTAACACAGTCAACTACCTATTGTTCCCTTGTCGTTGTGTTGATGCCGAAGTGAAGAGTATTGCGAAACGAAAAGTGTTATCTTAGCTTTGCGTTTCATTGCATTAGCGCGCTCGACGGGACCTTCGCCGTCGAATTGAGATAATTCTCTAGATAGGCTGTAAGTAATAAAGCGGCTGCTTCGCGGGCTCCGGGCTTTCATTGAAATATTGGTGTAGCGGACCCGGGGCGGCGCGGTGGCGGCGCTGTGGCGGCGCGGTGGCGGCGCGGAGGCGCGGTGATCAAACACAAACAATAATATTTGTTGCCAACCGAGGAGCGAGCACCGCGAAACTGGGACGCACCAAAATTGGATTCCAACCAATCCAATTGCCGTAATTTTAAAGTTAATTAACAAACAACAATTATCTTAATTTATTCCGTGAGTTTGGGCATCATTACTAGTTACGGGTAGCGGCGAGTGGCGGGCGAGTGGCGGGCGAGTGGCGGGCGAGTGGCGGGCGAGTGGCGGGCGACCCACATCAGGGGCCCCACAACTACTGACAGCGCGCGCACGCGGCCACACTGAGCTGTCTCACGGGCTCCAGTGAAATATGGCCCGAAGTTCCCGCGCGCGGGGCGACAACGAGATGGGATATCAAACAATTACTCCATATTAGTACTAGATCACATCTCGACTCACCCTCGGACTCGACGCCTGCCAACTACAAATGCAATTGTAAAGAAGAAATAAGTGATGATCTCAGTTTGGTGCAACATGTTACATGTTTCCAAATGTTACCAAGTGCGTGTCGGACCTCGTACAAAGTAAGGCTTCGTAATCTTTTTAAAAAGTAAATGTTAAACATTCAAAATACAGTAGTTTTTAGGTTCCGAACAAAAAAAACAAAACGGAACGTTACAGGATCACTCGTGCGTCAGTCTGTCTGTCCGTCCGTCTGTCCAAGCCCATTTGCTCCGAACCTACTGGACTAAATCAGGTGAAATTTGGTAGAATGGTGTAATCCTATGACCCAAACACAGATGTGCAAAGTAAATAAATATTTTTTTAAAATAAGGGTTATTTCGGGGGACAAATTAGGAAATTTAAAAAAAAGTTTTGAAAAACTTTGTCGTTGATGTTCCCCTTTACGCACGAAGCGTTTAGCTTCTTCGTTCATTATGCGAACGGGCAAGGAGTGGAATTCCCTGCCAGCGTCTGTATTCCCCGATTCGTATAATTTAGGAATCTTCAAGACGAGAGTGAATAGGCACTTTTTGAGCTTGCGTGTTACATCCTGGGCTGCATCGGCACTTACCATCGGGTGAGGTGCAGCCAAACGCACAACAATTTTTATTAAAAAAAAAGAAGTTCACTAAAACACCACTAGATTGCGCTAGTAGTAGTTAACTGTATGAAGTACTGCTCTCACTTGTGGGACAGATCGGCTCGTTACCAGCTATATGCCTTGGATTCTATCGACCGACGCGCTAGGAGACTCATTAGCGGCGAGGAACTTGTATCAAACAGGCTCCAAACCCTCGAGCATCTCCACAATGTCGCCTGTCTATCGGTGTTCAACAGGATTCATCTGGCAGAGTGTGTCCTGGAGCTTCACGAACTCATTCTCTTTTGTCGTCACTGTTCCACAATACAGTACAATATATTTATTTGCTGAGAACATACGTTATTTAACAGATATTGTCCTTATTTATAATTACAGTCTCAGTACATTCTACCACAAAATGGCATGCAAATATTTGGTTACCCATTACGTCAGTCATAGTCTTATCCAGAATCCATGAAATATTCACTAAGCGAGTAATAACATTTATCAATTAGCCATTCACGTAACCTGTTGATGAAAATCTTAGTTGTAAGCTGCCTTAATACAGTAGGGATTTTGTTGTATACTCTAATAGTATTAAGATGGCAATTTTTTTCATAGAGCGTAGTTCTATACGTTGTTGGTATTACAATTTTAGTGAGGTCTCTATTTCTCAGTCTATGATTTGATACAGGATGATTGAAATATCCAGGGTATTTCCTTACAAAAATGCCAACTTCCAGAATGTAAAGACTTGTAAGTGTTAATAGTTTGAGTTCTCGGAAAAGAGGTAGACATGAATCTGTTGGGCCTATTCCGGACACTGCCCTTACACATTTCTTTTGTACTATGAACCACCTTTACGAGTACATACGAAGCGTTTTGCTTCTTCCTTCATCATGCGAACGGCCATGGGGTGGAATTCCCTTCCGGCGTCAGTATTCCCCGATTCGTAAAATTAAGGAATCTTCAAGACGAGAGTGAATAGTACTTTTTAAACTTGCGTGTTACATCCTCGGCTGCATTGGCACTTACCATCAGGTGAGGTGCAGCCAAAAATACTCAAATTTTTAATAATAAAAAAATAACTCACATCTTACTGTGAGGATTTCAAATGTGATATTTTGTATTTTACTTTGGAATTGTACGGAACCCTCTATACGCGAGTTCAACTCGCACTTGGCCAGTTTTTTTTATAGTTGGTATAGAACATATTGTATGGAAAATCTATAAACTTTTTACAAACTGACTGCACATCTTTAGTTGGTCAACTTTTACTCCTAAACTAAGAAAGTATAATCATCATCATGTACTGTCTCCTGTACGTGTTAGACTTCCTGAGTAGTAGTAGAGCTGGTAGGGAGGAGGGAGGAGGGAGGGGGAGGCATATATACCTCTAACAAAAATCATCGTTATATTAATATTTTGTAAACGAATCATTTATCGAAAATTTATCCTGCACAAACCCGAATAGTTTTAAAATACCTATACAAAGTGACTCCACACAATGAGGTATGTGAATACAGAAAACTCCTCCAATTTACATAACACCCTACAGTATATTTTTTTACTGATTTTATTCCATAATATATTCATAGGCGTCGCAGATTTGTGTTACAATACCAGGTAAAACATTTGAGTAAAACGGTTGTGACGTGACGCCTAGACACACAGACAGACGGACAGAGGACATGGCAAAACTAAAAGGGTCAGGAACCCTTAAAACCGGTCTTGTGCGAGTGACTGACGTACCATGGATCGGTTGCTTCAAACTAAAAGTAATCTTTCTTTAATTCACTTTGGGATCCCTAACAGAAGTCTGACTCACACTTGGCCCGTTTCATTATTTGTTGTTTTATTATTTAAAAATAAATAAAATAACAACAAAAATTGTTTGTTCTATTAATCACACCAAGGTTGCCACCTGTTATATTGGTCGAAAGTTTTTTTTAGGACAGAGGAAGAACAAAAAACACGTTTCTTAATAGATAGACCGATGGCCGGAGAAGACTTAGTAGTAGGGTCCCTTTTGGTACCCTTTGGATCATCATGATTATCATCATTGCAGCCGAAAGACGTCCACTGCTGGACAAAGGCCTCCCCCAAGGATTTCCACGATGACCGGCTCTACGCTGACCGCATCCAGCGGCTTCCCGCAACCTTTACCTGGTTATCAGTCCACCGAGTGGGAGGCCTCGCTACGCTACGTCTCCCGGTGCGCGGTCGGCACTCGAGAACTATATTTGCCCCAACGGCCATCTGTTCTACAAGCTATGTGCCCTGCCCACTGCAACTTAAGTTTAGCAATTCTGAGAGCTATGTCGGTTACCTTAGTTCTCCTATGGATCTCCTCGTTTCTGACCCTTTGGATACGAAACCTCATTAAAAAGAGGATATTATGTTTTGTAGCGGGATGTATGCGGGGCGAGGGCTGCCCGCGGGCACCGGGCACCGGGCACCGGGCACCGGGCACCGGGCACCGGGCACCGGGCACCGGGCACCGGGCACCGGGCACCGGGCACCGGGCACCGGGCACCGGGCCGCCACCGCGCGCCCCCGGGCGGAGCCTGGCAGTCTTCGTCAAAGCTTGTTTAACTGACAAATAGATTATTTGACATGATGAGCGGCTTGCTTGGCGCTTGCACGTAAGTAATGATGAATAATTATATATGAAAATGTGTCATCGCCAGATATTTTTGGTTTACGCATATAGGTATCAATTGTGCGCGAGAGCATATGAAAGAAGTTCCGAAGGAAGATCGCTTTTGAGCTTATTGTATACATACGTAATACATATAACATGAAATTAAATATATGTTCAGAATTGTAAAACCATGTCATTTTAAGTATTCCGTACCTCAAAAGGTTAAAACGAAACCATTATATTATAGGACCTCTTGTGTCTGTCCGTCCGTCTGTCACAGCCAATTTGCTCAGAAACTACTGGACATTTGAAATTTGGTATACATATACTTACATTGGTGACCTAAATACGAACATGTAACGTGAATAATTTAATTTTAAACGCGGAGATAAATCAGAAAATTAAAAAAAGGCTTTAAAAATGTATTAAGTGACATCTATATATATAAAACTCAAAGGTGACTGACTGACATAGTGATCTATCAACGCACAGCCCATACCACTGGACGGATCGGGCTGAAATTTGGCATGCAGGTAGATGTTATGACGTAGGCATCCGCTAAGAAAGTATTTCGGGAAATTCCCACGTGAACACTAAAAAACGGGAACTGCGCGGGCGAAGCCGCGAGCACCCACTACTATTTAATAAAACTGTGAAAATTTCAAATACATTTTTACTATTTTATGATAAATAGTATTGAAGAAAACTTTTCGCCCTGAAAACCTTGGCCATCAAAGGGGACGGGACGCTATCGTTTGCGGGCGGCTCCTCACAGATGTAACGGAACCAGCCGCGGCCGCGGGGCCAGAGCGCGCCCGAATCTACGCCGTGTCCAGACCGGAACCTGGTGCCTGGCTACAGGCCCTCCCGCACCCCATTTCATTTCATGTCTATTGCAGTATGATAACGTAATCAATCGTGTACATTCATACTAGTAGGTAAATATAATATAGATCTAAACTTATTAATTGTGACGCCCCGCAAGGGCATATCAATTTGCAGAGGGTTTATACAACAGACCTCGCTATTTCACGTTCCCTTCTGCTCGACCAATTCCGGCAAAAATGGTGTCCTCACTAGAATACTGCGCGCATATAATATCATATTCTCTAATATTGACCCATTCATAACTACCTCTAAACAATCATTTAAATCAAAAACCAAAAATGTTTTGCTGGAATTAAGTATCTAGTGCTCCGATCATAAGTCTTCAACTATTGCACTTATCTTATTTTCAAGCTAATTAACCAACAAATATTATATTCCTACGTTAAAATATACAAATACATCTTTAGTATGAAGGTTTTTAATTATAGTATTTATATATCATTATTATATATTATATTTATATGTACATATATTTATGTATTTATTTTATTTGGTATTTTTCGCTTATCTATTAGTTTTATTTAATCATATTTTTACTTACTTACTACTTTGAGCTTCGACACCTCACGTCTGCACGTTTATGTAATACAGTGGATGACTTTTATTAGCCCAATAAGAAATTGTTATGTACCTAAACATGTTTAATGTACAGTGTTGGCTGTGGTTATCCCTAATAAACAAAAATAAAAAAAATAAAAAATAAAATTAATTTATGCATGCAATATAATTTTTATAAAAAATAAATAAATAAAATAATGTCATTTTATTTCAGATTTAATCCATAATATAACATACATATTATGTTGTTAGTAACAAGCTTACAAACTATCATATCGGCCGAACTATGTTAGTAGACAATTCGAGAAAGTCCATCAGACAGTCAAGAGAGGCTATCTTATGGCCGCCTGCACACGGTGGTGAATATATGGGCAGTCGTGTGGTGTTGCTATTGTCTTTAAAATGTTGTTGTTGAACAGTAGGGTAGGGTTCACATTCTTTGCGAATAATAGCGGCAAAGCTGCTTGTTTGAGCATCCGCAAACATTCCAGAAGCACTGCAGAAGCGGGACAACTCCAACAAAATCCTAAAGGCATTGTTGTTATGGACTCGAAGGGCACTTAATAATTTCTGCGAATAGTTAATCCAAAGACTACCTATATAAAACGATTGACAGTAGGCTTTAAAAAGCATTATTTTAACTTCTCCAGTACAATGGCTCAACCTTTGAATCAACATGTCGGAGCATCATTGAAAACGCGACCAGTACCAGCTCGAGATACGTTTACATTGATCGTTACTTTTTATTTGGATCAAACGTCAGGTATTAGTACTTGTGTGAAACCGGTGGTGGCGTGACAATCGCTTTTACTCGTGAGCCGATCGTTGGTGGTGGTAGCAAAGATGACGTATTAACGAAAGGTTGTTTGTGATTAAGGTGGCAACACTGAGTTGAGAAGCGATATTAGTTGGACGTCAATCTCGGGGCAGACACTTTTTGACGGAGCGTCGAGCAGAATACAAGTAGTGGTGATCTGTGAGCAAAACGGACGTGTCACGCTATCGCTGGGATCACCGCGTTTGCATTCATTGTAATCCAAGGCATCCTGTACAATTTCGATTGCCCAATGATCAAGATTATTGAAGAAGGACCTCCGTGATATAGCTGCATTGTTATTTCGACGCCCACGACCAAAATAGTTAAGGATGAGAACCAAAAGGCCATCCATAACCTAACCACCACCTTCGACAAACATATTACATCTTACTGCAAGCGCCTTTCGTTCCCTATCGATATCAATATCGTCCTACAGGTCTTCGCTCAGCACATGGCCTAGGTATTAAATAAAATGAACTTTTTGAGGGAGTACCATTAGGTTTGACAGGTGGAACTTCGCTTGGACTCTTTTTCTTTGCTCTTAAACTATTTACTTTTTTGGTGTTATACAAAATGCCATGCGTTGTAGCGTAGTTCTCACACATGTGAATGAGCTTCCTTAAGGCACCTATCGGCGGACTGAGCAGCACCATATCATCTGCATTACTAATTTTGTTCATAGCAATATCGTCTATGTGAAACCCGAAATGGGCACCGCTCAGTCCGGCGACAAGATCATTCACAAAGATGTTAAGGAGCCTGGGAGAGCTCAGACCACCCTGCCTTACTCCACACTGTAGTTCATACTCTGAGGAGTGCGAATTTGCCCATCGAACAGCATTCCTTTGTCCAGAGTACCAATACTGAAATTTCGCAATGACCTCAGGAGTTACATTAGATTCCCTTAGCTTCCCCCAAAGCACATGATAGGACACCATATCAAACGCTTTGGAAAGGTGTAAGAAACAGGCATATACCGGCGTATGTCTGTCAGTGTAATACTTTACGGTGTGCTTGACGCTCAAGATTGCGCTTTTAGTTGATAAACCGATTCGAAAACCAAACTGTGCATCATTTAATTGACAATATTTTTGTAATTGAGCGTCAAGCAGACCGTCAAGCACCTTGGCTATGACAGTTGCAAGTGATATGGGCTTGACTACGAAGCATTCCGTGATTTATTTTAATGATAGGTGCCACTATAGTTTTCATGAGTGCCGGAGGAAGGGAAGAGTGCGCTATACAAAGAGAAAAGGACATCGATAGCACTCTGGGAAAATGCACCCCAGCATACTGCAGGTGCTCGATGCTGCGTCTTTAATTTGATTCGTATCACCTTTGGTTTTATATTGTTGGTTAATTTCGTGTATCTATATTATAGTATTACTATGTATTAGTGTTACTTGCTCAATTAAGACGAATACAACAACACCTCTGAAGTCAAAATCCATCAAGCCGTTGAAGTTACAGAGAGTGCCAAAATAATATACATACATACACACACTGGAAAAACATAACCTTTCCTTTTGGCGCAGCGGGTAAAAAATAATGTAAGTTTCACGCAAAACAAGTTGAATTTATTAACTAACGACGGATTAAATGTTAATATACCTAAAACCTCAAGAAAATTGAAATTTGCGCCACGACCCCAACGTCTTTATGTTAATGCTCTGCGCGACTTTTGAATACAATTACAAAGTTATGGAAATCTCAAGAACTGCGTCGAAAAACAAGTATTTTTGAAAATCTATGCTTGCATTGTTCTCCTTCAACTCAAGCGTCACTAACGTCAGGTAGTCGAAAAGATAAAATTAAATTCCGTTCCCATATCAGCAATAAACAAGCAAAAATAACTTCATATAAATTATGAGATCACGTAAGTCGTTACAGAATAACTTCAAAGAAATAAATATTTTAACTGTTGCTTGAATTTGCATTTATTTCCTAAAAACAGTGACAGGCATAATTTGAATTTAAGAAATGTAAATAAAATAGATATAGCCTTTTCGAGACTGAGTAAGGTTAAAAAGTCATTTTCATCTCCCCATCTCGGAAATTATATTTTTGCTCTTCGATATCTGAGTGCAAAAGCCGTTTTTATTCGCTAGAGGATTAAGTAAATATCTGAGTGCAAAAGCCGTTTTCCTTCGCTAGAGGAGAAAAGTAAATTGAATTTAGAACATCGTGAATTCAAAACATTATTATACCTATTTTCTTTTACCTCCATGGTGCCGAATTTATCATACACCCTTTTTTAATTTGTTAAAAACTCAGACTCGAAAACTTCTTGGTGTACTTTTTTTTTATTTGCTTTGCACGCGTCATTTTCTTTTCACGTCATATTGTTAAAACCTTAGGATAAAAACAAGAAACTAGAAACAAGTGAAAAACCTAAAATGAGTGATTATAGGGACGAGGAAGTTTATTTGACGCCAACAGGATTGTCTGAAACTTTTTGTAATGCGCAAATGTTTTTTTTTTCATTTAGTAATTTCCTCGCTGAAGTGGAATGAAAAGTTACGTGTTGCACTCGAGTGCAAAGATTTTACACCTCGTGCTCTTTTGATTCCCTCGCTAACGCTCAGGATTCTAATTTTTTGATCACTAGCTGCGCTCGTGATTCAAATTTAGACTCCTTCGCTTTCCCGGTCATCAAAGTTGAGCACGCAGTTAAAAAGCAACTTTGCACTCTTGTATAACAAATAACTATGGGCAGTGTATAATATTCTACAATAAAATTCCAGAAAATGTAACTAGTTTGTCAGAGAATATAATATTCAAGACTCATGTCAAAAAATGGTTGTGCTCTAGAGGATATTATAAAATAATAGATTATGTAAACGACAAAGATATATATGTTGATTCTATAACAAATACCATTACCTGAGACTGTCATCTGAATCATGACGTTCTTTGTAATATACAATAAGTTTTTTGACTATTTAACCTATTTAAAATAAATTATTTTGTTTTTGATACATACTAGTACCTAGTCATTTATAGGTTTTGTATCTCTAGGAACTTAACGAAACAGGTTTTTTTAATATACTCAATATTTTAAAAAAAAAACACCAAAGGGTGTTGGAACTCGCATGTGGTAGCGTAGGGTCGTTGACTCTGGTGGTCGTATGATCACAACTTGACAACTGTTTGTCGCAGGATGCCTAAAATAAACTTTCGGGAGTGCCTTAATAGGCATAGGGTGTTAATACACCCACTTATAAGTTTCTAGGTGGAACCGCTTAGAAACACCAGGAGCGGACAATACAACCACTTTGGCGGTCCTATCTTGGCTACGGTACACTAACATTATATGTAATTAAAACTCTACTTAATTTTAAAATTCCTATTCAGCGATTCCCCACGCGTGCCCACGCGGAGGGTACCCACGTAAAACATGTTTCCATTTCCCTTCATAATTAAGGTAGGTATCCTAAATAATTTTAAATTATATTTTTTAAATTATTTAAAATAATATTATAACTATTTTTGTTCCATGTTTTATGCAATTCGGTTCAAAAAATTAAAATTTTGACGCTGTAACTGTCTGTTATAAGCAGACCGAATGACCGCAGGGACTGCCGATCTCCAAAAAAGGTTATTCTCGTTCGTAACTTTTTCAATATAGCACCCGCTTATGATCTGTTAAAACTCAAATATGAGAGCTGCGGCTGGAACAGGCAGGCAGCGGGTTAAATAACGAGAGAGTGGTGAGTTTGTGCACGAATATCCGCCTACGCAGCGGCGCGGCGCAGCGCGACTAGAAACACCGGTTAATTTACGACCTTTACTTCTATTAATTTACGATCCAACCAATTGAAAAGGGCTGCTGGCAAGTTCATTGTGATATTATGTAATACAATAAATGAGAGTTGTTCAAAAAGTCAAAACAGCGGAAGTGGACATGGTTGCATCCTCATGGCTAACGAAGAAAGAGATTGACTTTACCTTGTTGACGAGAAGCCAAATATTCAATGACGTCTCTGGGATCAATTTAGTAAAAACAGGAAGCGATCACCTAATGGTAAGAGGCACATTGAATGTAAAAACCAAGCTAGACAGATGTCGAACGATGAAGTCTACGCTCCAACCAGCGCTCATCCAGATCCAAAACCCCGAGAGCTTTCAGCTCGAGTTACACCATCGCTTCAAATGCCTGAGAGACTTGGAGACGATTCGGTCACTTACGGCCACTTCCTCTAATGGCCACTATCCAAATTCCTAGTTCGCCCACATCCTTGAACAACCACTTCTTTTTTTGTACATTTCCTTGTTCGTCCACTTCTTTTATTGTACATTTTTTTTAAGATAAAACTTAGTAAAAAAACTGTAAATGAGCGAGCGAAGCGAGCGATATTAGGTTCGGTCAGGTTTGATTGATTATACAGTCAAAGAGCGAAGCGAGGCTCCCCCCCCCCATGGGTAGCAGAAAAGGGCGAGTTAAAAAGGATCCGGTCACTTTAAAAGGTGACGAGTTAGGAAAGTGACAATTTAGAAAAAAGACAAGTTTAAGAAAATGACGAAGTCGAAAAAGTGGCCCTAACAGGTATGTGGCCGTACGAGGAAAGTGGCCCTAACAGGTATGTGGCCGTGCGAGGAAAGTGGCCCGAAGTGACCGGATCCCTTGGAGAATGTGGACGATTTTCATGACAGTCATTGTCAGAAAATTCATGATAGAAATTATCGAAACGGTCTCGTCTAAGGTTTTTAAAACTCGCCGTTCAAACAGAACAAAAAACATTTAGGACTTCACCAGCAACCTCATGGAAGAAAGACGCAGATTGGTTTTACAGTCTTATGAAGACGCTACTCAGTATCGGCAACAAAATAGGCAGATCACTAAGTCCATATAAGATGTGCGCCAGTATAATAAAAATTTTATGAAAAAGGCGACTGAGCACAATACAGGCTCAATAGTGTTTGCGAGAGATCTGTCTGTCGGACAAAGTCAACTGGACAAACTGAAGACTGAGGATGGCAGGATCTAAGACTGAGTTGTTAGAAGAAGTTGAGAAGTTCAACGGAAATATTTACACGACCGCACATCTGCCTGTCAGCGATCTAGCTAAAGACTCAAGAGCCAGACTAAACCCTAATCTTCACTAATATTATAAACGCGAAAGTTTGTATGTATGGATGTTAGTTACTCTTTCCGCCGCTGGCAAAAGCTAGTAGTCTATAATTTTGATAAATAGTAGTGGTAAGGAACCTTCATTTCGAAATTCCGACTCGCACTTGGCCAGTTATACGAGTTTTTTCTTTGTATATGCCTAATAATTTGTATAAGCTTTTAGCTCGAGTTGCACAATCGTTTCGAATGCCTAGGAGACTGCGAGAATGTGGACGATTATAATGACAGGTTCGTGGAAATTGTTCAAACGGTCGGGTCTAAGATTTTTAAAACTCGCCGTTCAAACAGAACCAAAAAAATCTCCGACTTCACCAGCAACCTCATGGAAGAAAGAAGCAGATTGGTTTTGCAGTCCTCTAAAGAAGCTACTCAGTATCGGCAACTTAACAGGCAGATCTCTAAGTCCCTAACTCGCGATTTACGCCAATATAATACAAATTGTAATAAAGAGGCGATTGAGCACAACAAAGGCTCAAAAGTGTTCGCGAGAGATTTGTCTGTTGGACAAAGCCAACTGACCAAGCTGAAGACTGAGGATGGCAGGACCATATCGTCTAAGACTGAGTTGCTGGAAGAAGTTGAGAAGTTCTACGGACAATTGTACAAGACCACACGTTTGCCTGTCAGCGATCTGGCTGAAGACCCAAGAGCCGACCCAAGACCCGAGACCCGACACTATACCGAAGGTATCCCGGACGTTAGCCTGTACGAGATTAGAATGGCTCTTAAACAGCTTAAAAACAATAAGTCACCGGGTGATGATGGAATTACGGCTGAACTTCTGAAAGCAGGTGGATCACCGGTACTAAAAGCTCTTCAGAAGTTATTTAATTCCGTTATACTAGAGGGACAAACGCCTAAGGCATGGCACAGAAGTGTGGTCGTACTTTTCTTTAAAAAGGGTGACAACACCACGCTGAAGAACTACAGACCAATCTCACTTCTGAGCCATGTCTACAAGCTGTTTTCGAGAGTCATTACGAATCGTCTCGCACGCAGGTTAGATGACTTCCAGCCTCCCGTACAAGCCGGTTTCCGAAAAGGTCTTAGTACCATAGACCACATATATACGCTGCGGCAGATTATACAGAAGACCGAAGAGTACAATCAGCCACTATGCTTGGCGTTTGTGGACTATGAGAAAGCCTTTGATTCAGTCGAAACCTGGGCTGTGCTACAGTCTCTCCAGCGGTGCCAAATTGACCATCGATACATCGAGGTGTTGAAGTGTCTGTATGAAAACGCCACCATGTCGGTTCGCCTCCAGGACCAGAACTCGAAACCTATTCAGTTGCAGCGAGGGGTGAGACAGGGAGACGTTATATCTCCGAAACTGTTCACCGCCGCCCTGGAAGATGTTTTTAAGCTTCTGGACTGGGGTGGACTCAGCATCAATATCAACGGCGAGTACATATCCCACCTCCAATTCGCTGACGATATCGTGGTCATGGCTGAGACTATGGAAGACCTAAGCACAATGTTCGATGGTCTCAGTAAAGTCTCTCAACAAGTGGGTCTTAAAATGAACATGGACAAGAAAATAATGTTAAATGTCCGTGTCGCACCTACTCCTCTAAAGGTTGGAGACTCTACACTGGAAATTGTAGACGAATATGTATACCTGGGACAAACAGTCCAGCTAGGTAGTTCCAACTTTAAGAAAGAGATCAATCGACGAATCTAAATCGGCTGGGCAGCGTTCGGGAAGCTTCGCAATATCTTCACGTCCTAAATACCGCAGTGTCTCAAGACTAAGGTCTTTGACCAGTTTGTGTTGCCAGCTTAGAGTATACATAAGCTAAAGCTAAAGCTTAGCTTATGTATACTCTAAGGTTGCCAGTGATGACTTACAGAACTGAGACATGGTCGCTTACTATGGGCCTCATAAGAAGGCTCAAGGTCACCCTAAGGGTAATGGAGCGTGCCATGCTCGGAGTTTCTCTGCGTGATCGAATCAGAAACGAGGAGATCCGCAGGAGAACTAAAGTAACCGACATAGCTCACAGAATCGCTAAACTGAAGTGGCAGTGGGCTGGGCACATAGCTCGTAGAACAGATTGCCGATGGGGCAGTAAAGTTCTCGAGTGGCGTCCGCGCACCGGAAAACGTAGCGTAGGCAGGCCTCCCACGCGGTGGACCGATGACCTGGTGAAGATCGCGGGAAGCTGATGGATGCGGGCAGCGCAGGACCGGTCGTCGTGGATATCCTTTGAGGAGGCCTTTGTCCAGCAGTGGACGATTTGTGGCTGATATGATAATACGCCTAATAACTTATCTCGATGGCAATTTTCAAGTTTATAAGTTTGTAACGATTTCAAACTTCAGCCTTTTTTGTAATTTTTTTAAAATTAAATTTAATCCACTAGCCCACATTCTCTTGTGTAGCCTTGCTATAATTTATTTTATTATTTGAATTAAAATAATTAAACTCAAATTCATACTCAATTATCACTTTATTGTACATCAAAATAAACACATATTATGCAAAATTTAAATTAAAAACTAAGAGATGTACAATTTAGGCATATAATCCTTTCTGTTCTGAATTTAAATCTTTTATTTTATAATATCATTAGCTTTTCCAGCAATAGGTTACAAGTTACCTGGACGACAAAAGCTAGTATTATTAATGGTGACGCGGTTTTTTTTTTGGTATGGCAAGGCCTGTCCGTGATGAGACAGCGGTACTGCCGTAATTTTAATGGACTGTATATCTCGAGGAATGAAGATTTGGGAAGGAGAACTGCAAGCGCACTCACCCTTTGCTGCTGGTTTTCGTCAGATGAAGGCGACGTCCTCCAGGGTCTTGAGCACATGGAAGCGGAGCGAGTTCAGCTCACGCTCGAAAGGAATTCCAATTCTTTTTTTACAAATATCCAGATATTAATGTTAGTGCACACGCGTTATACCTTTTGAATTATATTTTTACACAAAACACACACAGCTTGTTTTAAATTTTAAAGATTTTGACCAGCCGGGTTGGCGATTCGATGTGGCTCAGAAAACAATATGGCTTCTTTTTTCTTCTCATCTTTGCACTCGACCGGCGAGTGCAATGCAGCGATGCAATAATGCGCTTGCGGGAAAAGGAAAGAGGATAGGTGAATTCTAATAAGCTTTTACTTAATGTAGTTTGCTATCCTGATGAGAGATGGCGTTACCACATTCCCCCGGCCTTTAAGAGTCATCTTAAAGAAAATTCTTTATTAAAATAATACATCTTAACGGAAACTAATTAAATTACAATTTAAACTCTAATGTATCAATCTTACATTCAATAATTTTATTATTAAAGTTGAAATTAAAATACGGAAGAAACATGTGACAAGTTAAGAGAGACTATTGAGTTGGTAATGGACACAAACGAACTACGGGACGCACAAGAGTTCCCTTCTTAGTCCTAACCTCCACCACTCTAATAGTGCCGTCCTTTGATGGAAATAATCTCTCAATTATACCGAGAGGCCATGACAAGGGTGGTGAGTTATCATTTATGATGACCACTACGGTACCAAGTTTTATAGGGGCTGATGGCTTATTCCATTTTTCCCTAGTCTGCAATCGGTGGAGATACTCATTCCTCCAACGTTTCCAAAACGACTGTACAAGTTTGTCCAGTAAGGAGTGTCGCTGAATCAGACTACCCGACGTGGAATCTATTTCCGCCGCAGGCAGAGAAAGCAAGGGCGCAGTATTTAAGAAATGAGCGGGTGTTAAGGCTGTAGGCTCCGAGGGATCAGCGCTCAGCACAGTGATTGGCCTGGAATTCAAGAGGCATTCCACTTGGGTAAGAGTAGTCACTAGCTCCTCGTATGAGAGGAGTTGCTGACCGATGGTCTTGAAGAGGTGAGTCTTTACAGTCTTTACCATAGACTCCCAACAACCTCCAAAATGAGGAGAAGCGGGTGGAATGAATTTCCATTCGATTCGGCTCTCAGCGAGCTCTTCTTCCAGTTTAGGGTGAAGCTCCTTGTTGATGAAGTCATACAAGTCGCGTAGGTAAGACTTGGCACCTACAAAATTTGTACCATTATCTGAATGTATGCATTGAACTGGCCCGCGACGCGAAAGAAAACGCTTCAGGGCAGCTATGAAGCTCACTGTAGTCAAATCAGTAGCCAGTTCAATGTGAATTGCGCGGGTCGTTAAACAAGTAAATATACATAGATACGACTTGCGACTCCGGACACCTCTCCCTCGTATTGGGGTATATGTGATGGGACCAGCATAGTCACATCCAGTATGCGTAAAGGCCTTTTTAACCTGTATCACACGTTGTGCTGGAAGGGAACTCATTATCGGAAAGCTAGGTCGCGGTTTATATCTAAAGCAAACATTACATTTATGGATTCTAAACCGTATTATGCTACGAGCAGACAATATCCAGTATTTCTCTCGTATCAAGGACATTAATAGCTCAGGCCCGGCATGACAGTACTTTCTGTGATAGTAGTCGATCAACAAATCAACAACTTGATCATGATGCGGCAATAGGACTGGATGTTTTTTTTTCATATTTTTCAGCCGAGTTCATAAGACGACCTCCAATACGAATGATGTTATTATCTTCATCGATGAACGGATTCAACCTCAAAAGCGGTCCTGAACAATTTTCACCGTTTTTGATGAGGTGGAACTCTCTATTGAAATGTCGAGATTGGACATCACGCAATACGGTGCATTCTGCGAAATTTAAATCTTGTGATGTGACGCCAAAGGCTTTACGACGCGGGAGTTTCTTTATGAATCTAAAGATGCACACTATGATACGAAGCAACCTTGATAAGGATGACGTGCGTTCGGATAAAGAGCCGATCAGAGATGTAGTATCATTAGTAGAAACTACAGGGTGCGCGAGTATCTTTTCCTCGGGTAATGTCTCATCTTCTGTATATTCGACCCTTTTAATTGGCCATTCAGAAGGGTCAAGCCTAGCCCATGGTGGCCCGTGAAGCCATAGAGGGTGGTCAATAAACTTATCAAGCATAAGTCCGCGGGAAATAGAGTCCGCTGGGTTTTCTAAGCCAGCCACGTGGTAAAGATGATCGGCTGAAATATTCTCCAGAGTTCTCACGACGCGGTTAGCTACAAAAGTCTGCCAACGATGAGGCGAACCATTGAGCCAGCATAGCGTGACCTTTGAATCGGTAAAAGCGTACATAGTGGTTACCTTGTAGCGTGGATTATACGTGTCGTGGACACGGCGAAGTAGTTTTGACAATAATTCGACAGCGCAAAGTTCTAGCCGTGCGACAGACATGGGTTTAACTGGTGAGACCTTAGATTTGGCACACACAAGACTGACAGCAACTCGGTTAGCATGAGTAACATGTAGGTATACTACAGCGCCGTAGGCTCTCTCGCTAGCGTCTGCGAAGCCTAATAAGCGAACTATGCAACCATCGCGAACACCTATATGTCGCGGTATTTTAAAGTCATTTAGTTCAGGAAGCTGCTCGCGAAATCTTCGCCACGAGTTTACAATATGAGGTGGAGGAGTATCATCCCATTCAAGCTTCAAGAGCCATAAATCCTTCATGAATAGCTTTGCGTGTAGGATAACAGGCGCTACAAAACCCATTATGTCCCACAGTCTAGCAATTGTTGACAATATTATGCGTTTGGTGCAATTATTATCTGTAGGGTTAATTTTAAATCTGAAATTATCATCTGACTGCGACCAGCGAAGACCTAAAATCTTGTGCTCGGTAGATTTGTCAAAATCCACCTGCTCTGACAGTTTGTGGGAAGTGGGAATGTTATCTAGGAGAGTTTGAGAATTACTAGTCCATTTGACTAGATCGAGTTGTCCTCGTTTGAACAAGTCAATAAGCTCTCGCGACACCTGGACAGCTTGAGTCTCAGATATTTGGCTGCTGATTATATCATCCATGTAAAGAGAACTGGATGCCACTTCCCTTGCGTTAGGGAACAGATGCCCATCATCATCGATAAGCTGCTGCACAGTACGCAAAGCGTGATAGGGACTTGACTTGAGGCCAAAACAGACCCTATTGAACTGATAAACAGTCAGAGGTTGTTGTGGATCGGATCTGTAAAGGATTCGTTGAAAGCGGCGGTCGCAATCCCTAACTCCTATTTGCATGAACATTTGTTTGCAATCAGCGGCAATCCCAACAGGGAATAAGCGGTAATTAAGAAGAATGGTGAATAAATCACCCTGTATATTCGGGCCACTGTGCAATATTTCGTTGAGTGACATACCAGTGGTGGTTTTACAACTCGCGTCTAATACGGAACGTACTTTGGTAGTTGTCTTATCCAAACGTACGATCGCGTGATGAGGGATATGATAGCATGGTTTACTATCAACTAACTCCGACTCTGGTACGGGCGAAATGTATCCCTTATCAAGATACTCGCTAATGATATTATTATACGCGATTCGAAGATCAGAATTGCACTCTAACTTCCTTTCGAGACATAAAAAACGTCTTCGCGCGGCTTGATACGAATCGCCTAATATGTAGGGATCCTCTGAGAACGGTAGACCTACGGTGTACCTACCAGTATGTTTATCACGCGTGGTAGTCGCACGAAAAAAATGCTCACACTCAATTTCCTCTGGGGATTGAGTTGGCAGTTTGCTGTTAGTTGGCGCTTCGTCTAAAGAGAAGAACTTCTTTAATAAGTTATCCGTCTTCTCACGCGAAGGCTCGTTCTGTACGAAACAGCAGTGGGTAAGCATAGTGCTTCCCTGTCTAGAGAGAGTGGGAACTGAACCCATAATTACATAGCCTAACACGGTTTGTATAACGGGAGGCGAAGCGGGATTATTCTGAATAACGCTCGGTAACAGAAGATGTGGAAAAATGTCAGCACCGATAAGGGCATCAATACGCCCAGGAGTACCGAACGATTCGTCGGCAAGCGGTAGGCCCTGTATGAAGGGCAGAGCGGAAACGTCAACCTTAGCGGTCGGAAGACTTTCTGTAATTTTATCTACTATAAGCGAAGATGCATTATAATTCACATTCTCATTAAATCGAGACGAGAACTGGAACGATACGGAACCCTTTACCCCTTTCTCTGTCCCCCCGATACCCTTGACCTTTAAGTTTTGGTCAAAATTATTACTACAGCGTAATCCTAAGTTGTTACAACAGGCTGCTGTGATGAAATTACTCTGTGACGCGCTGTCGAGAAGACACCGTACAGGCTGTAATTTGCCGCGCGAATCACGTACCATTACAGTCGCAGTAGCAAGCAAGACCGTTACCGGCGCTTTACATTGCTGTCTGTGCGTGCGCGCGTTACTGTTATTCATCGCAGCCGAAGCAGCGATGGACGTGGTGCAAAGCGAAACGTCATCAAACGCAGGCGGTTCACACGACGGTAGCGAGACTTGTGCGTGGGAGGGTAGAAATGCATTTTCTTCGTCGGAAAAACAACAGGGCATCGAGCATGACTCTGTGGAATTGACGGGGTTTGCGATTGGTGTCGGGAGCGCGTTATTTTCAAAATGCAGCAATGAGTGATGTTTGTGATTACACAACTTACACTTGAAATGAGAATTGCAATTGAAAAACTTATGCCTTATACTTAAACAGTTTACGCATGCATTTTTATCTTTGACAATCTTATATCTCTCTAGCGGAGACATCTTTTCAAAGGCGGGGCATTTAAATAAATGTTCGTGAATCACCCCGTCACATATGCATGTACCTGTAGATAAGGATACATACGAATGCGGTTGTGGGGCCTTGGCCGCAGCTTTACTATGCGTCGTACGGGGCGCGCTATTCTTTGCGGCGTTACTACTGGAACTCGATTTTGAAGTTTCATTCGAGTGAGTATTTTTTATTATTCGGGATTGATCCTTTACGAATTTGACGAGAGACTCGAACTTAGGAAATTGAACGTCACGCTGAGACATTTCGAAAGCTCGTACGGTTTCGATGTCTAATTTTTTGAGGGCGATGTATAAAAATATGAAGTCTGTGAGGTCCTCAATATTGGAGCTTAATAACACACTCACTGCGGAAACGAATTTATCAATGAATGAGTCATAATCATGGAATTTATGTTCGAATATTTGGCTTAAATAAGTAGAAGCAAGCACGCGTTTGTCATCGTACTTCTTTATGAGTGATTCGAGAATCAAAGGGTAGTTCTCGCCACTCGGGGGAATTCCTGCAAACGCGGATTGCGCCTTACTCGATAATTTACCTATTAGATAGTACATTTTTTCGGAGTCGGTTAGAAATTTGTTTTCATGCACCATGGTCTTAAAACTGGCATAAAATAGGGGCCAGGAACGAATATCTCCATCAAAGGACGTTAACTCGATCCGCGGTAGACGGCGCGTGTAGTCCGGACTCGAATTATTACGACTGTTCATATCACTTTGCTGTTTTGGCGAGCTTTCGCCAATAAGGTTTGAATGTGTGTACTTTATGAAGCAGTACATTTCCTCGAATGAGGTCCACGACTGATCATCTACAGAGCTTTTAGGATTTAGTTGCATATTTATCATGTTATATTCATTCAATGTTAAGTGGAACTCATTACGAAGATTATCAATATTCACGCACGAGGAAAGAAAGGTACTCTTTAACGTCTCATCGGTGTGAACATGCGTTGCTTGGTTGTAAATAGTTTGCAGTCGAGCGAATATGTTGTTACGATGCGATAACTTTAATTCTAACCTTATTTGCGTTTCCGATCGGGCTCCATCGTCGGTAAATTTATTTTCATTACCTTTGGGCATTTTGCTTTAGTTTGCAAACCTTGTAATGAAGCTACGTACGACGAACCAAGATCAGTAGTGACTCACAAGTCAGCTGAGTTAGGCTGCGGTTGCTATATGTACCTACCGAAGTATATTTTGTACAACGCGTGGAGTAAACAATTATGCGAGCGAAAGCGTCAGGCAGAATGACCTATACTTATTATGCCTATACAATGAACTGATTTTAACAACGCGGGTATTTATTACCTACCTACACCTATACACTATACCACAGAACTAGCAGAGAACTAATATTCTGAGGGCGCGGTTTTATTACAATATTTATATACCTACCTATGGGGAACTAGTACGGAAACCAATATTCACCTAGGTAATTAATTAGGCAATAAATTTTGTTTAGAACAGGTTAGGAACCTATATATTCTACAAATAAATGAATGTAAGATTGACAAGTAGGTAAGTAAGTGACGAGTTTTCTTGAATCGAATACCTACGACGGTCGTTCAGGCGGGGAATAATGGAATATACGCAGAATTGTACCTATTAAAGATTCGGAACCTTTATAAGGTTATGCGAAATAAATGAGTGTGTAATTGGATTAGCTGGGGTAGGATATCCAGGATCGGAGGACCATTAATATGGTGACGCGGTTTTTTTTTTGGTATGGCAAGGCCTGTCCGTGATGAGACAGCGGTACTGCCGTAATTTTAATGGACTGTATATCTCGAGGAATGAAGATTTGGGAAGGAGAACTGCAAGCGCACTCACCCTTTGCTGCTGGTTTTCGTCAGATGAAGGCGACGTCCTCCAGGGTCTTGAGCACATGGAAGCGGAGCGAGTTCAGCTCACGCTCGAAAGGAATTCCAATTCTTTTTTTACAAATATCCAGATATTAATGTTAGTGCACACGCGTTATACCTTTTGAATTATATTTTTACACAAAACACACACAGCTTGTTTTAAATTTTAAAGATTTTGACCAGCCGGGTTGGCGATTCGATGTGGCTCAGAAAACAATATGGCTTCTTTTTTCTTCTCATCTTTGCACTCGACCGGCGAGTGCAATGCAGCGATGCAATAATGCGCTTGCGGGAAAAGGAAAGAGGATAGGTGAATTCTAATAAGCTTTTACTTAATGTAGTTTGCTATCCTGATGAGAGATGGCGTTACCAATTAATGTTAAAATGTGTTTGTTTTGTTTATTTGCATTTTTGTTGCCTATTCACGCTTCAACACCCCAATCAATCTTGACGAAATTTGGCGTCGAGGTAGACTGTGCCACGGGAAAGGACATAGGCTGCTTTTATTCCGTAAAAATAGCAATGTCGGATGCAGTTCTTGAGGGAACTAAAAAAAAGAAAATTTTTTGGTATATTTTTTTACCATCGCTGTGGATGCAACAGTTTGTTTTAATTTTTTCCTCAGAGATGGTTGAGGGGGTGGGAAATGACATAGAGTACTAATTATCACAGCCTGAGACAGTTCCCGAGGGATCTAGGGAAAACTAATTTCCAGACTCGTGCACGTCGTCGGCATCGCGATGGAGCAACGGATTTAGGTTTTTTTTTTGCAAAGTAGTAGTTTCTGGGGTGGGAATGGGAAGTGACACATACTGCTGATCAGAATAGCCAGATATGGTACCCGAGGGATATGGAGTAAGCTCTTCGAGCGGATGCGCTACAGTACCGCGGCCTCCGCAACACCAACCTTAGCGCGTCGTCTGGACGCGTGTTCTACATACTCATGGTACTGGTCACTTTACTCGCGTAGACCACGTTTCGATGACTTTCTTAACAGTTGGTACTGCGCAATACCAGCGTCTTTAACATGCCAAAGTGGTATTTCTAAGGAAACCCTAGAAAAGGTACTTCCCATACAAATTGAATAAAACGTAGTGATTACATGCTCACTGGGAGACGCTCCTGCGAGGAGGTACGTTCGATCTATTTAATTATCAACTCATAAGGGGTGAAAGCGAAGGTTTTTATTTATTGTTGTTTTACTTTAAAAAACACTATGTTTAATATAATAAATAACGTTTCACACTAATATGATAAAAGAGATTGACGACGAATCTTACAATCCTATCACCGAGCCTACACTCTCTGTCCATTTGTCCGACCTTTAAAAGGCTGTATCTTTTGTACCATAATAGGTATAGCCGGCTGATACTTTCACAGAATAAATATATTCTTCTTATATAAAATAAAAAATATTATATTATATTCCTTGGCTTTAATTAAATATATATTAATAAGAGGGATTTACTTACAACAGACTCTGACAGACACAGACAGACAGACGGACGATGTAGGTTGAGTAATATAGAATCTCGTACCTGGTATGGAACCCTGATAAACGAACGAGACAGTAGAATGTACGGAACCCTAAGTACAAATGCAAGAAAACTTTACACTGACTTGTCACAATCAAACAACGAGTTTTGCAGGCGTTACTGTTACTACCGGCGCGGCCTGGCCAAACCCGGTCGCGCTTTTTGCGGCCCAAATCAAATAACGGACACAAAAGTGCGGTGTCACTCCGCCCTCGGCCCGGTGCACTCGCACTCCCAGCACACTCCCAGCTCGCGGTCTCGACGACAATAAAATTAAAACTCTCGCTTATATGGACTCTTTTTAAGGGTCTAGTAAAAAAACTGGGTCGGTTTATAGGTAGTAGTCAGGCTGCTGCCGCTAGGATTTTTCTTCGTAAATTCTATTCATGGAACATGGATGACTGTTTTGAGGGTATGTTAATTTCATTGCAGTTTATTAGTGTTTCTTTAGTAAACCATAACAATGTTTGAAACTTATCTGGGAACCCTCATGGGTTTTTTTGTTTATATTTTTATCTTTGTATATTTAACCCCTTACGCAAAAAAGGGTGTTATAACTATGAAGTCTATGTCTGTCTATGTTTCTGTACAAGTTATCGCAATTCCTAAACGGTTCGACCGATTTGAATGTGTTTTTTTTGTATCTAAGGACAATAATTTTAATAATTAATATAATTCATCATCATCATCATCATATCAGCCGAAGGAAGTCCACTGCTGGACATAGGCCTCCCCCAAGGATCTCCACGACGACCGGTTCTGCGCTGCCCGCATCCAGCGGCTTCCCGCGACCTTCACCAGGTCATCGGTCCACCGAGTGGGAGGCCTGCCTACACTACGCTTTCCGGTGCGTGGTCGCCACTCGAGAACTTTACTGCCCCAACGGCCATCTGTTCTACGAGCAATGTGCCCCGCCCACTGCCACTTCAGTTTAGCAATTCTGAGAGCTATGTCGGTCACTTTGGTTCTCTTACGGATTTCCTCGTTTCTGATTCGATCACGCAGAGAAACTCCGAGCATAGCACGCTCCATTGCCCTTTGGGTGACCTTGAGCCTTCTTATGAGGCCCATAGTAAGCGACCATGTCTCAGTTCCGTACGTCATCATTGGCAACACACATTGGTCGAAGACCTTGGTCTTAAGACACTGCGGTATCTGGGACGTAAAGATATTGCGAAGCTTCCCGAACGCTGCCCAGCCGAGTTGGATTCGACGATTGATCTCTTTCTCGAAGTTGGACCTACCTAACTGGACTGTTTGTCCCAGGTATACATATTCGGTAACAACTTCGAGTGTAGAGCCTCCAACCTATTAAAATAATTACAAGCATAGAATTAAAGATTGACCTAAAGTTCTTTTAATATTAATATATTTTCGGTACAAAAACATAGGTATTGAAGTTGCAGTTAATGAAATAACAATAGAAGTTAGATATTCTCACCTAACCACGGTCTTGTATATACTTTGAACTGACCGTTTCATGTTGATAAGTAAAACAATATAGTATTTTATAAATTTCAGTACGAGTTCAATCGAAAAAAGTTTTTTTTTATTTGAAAGCTAGATGAACCGAGATGATTCTTAGCCATATTTGATAGAAATCCATTCAGACGTTCATGGAGATGGTCAACTGCCCGCCGAAGCGGTAAGAGATAGAGAGTGATGCCTTCACGATAAAGTACAACGGATATCAACAATAACGTATTGCTCCGTTGCGATGTTAAAGAAATCAACAAAAAAAGACTCTTATTTAGTTCCCTAAGGAACTATACTGGAATATGCAATTTTTAAAGTAATCTATGGCCTCTTCTATGACGTAAGTGATACTTCTATCTTTTTTCTGTCAGGCAAATTTTATGAGGTCTACCTTGGGTTTCAATATTGAAGTTTTAGTAGGGATCCCTATTTTCTTGACAATATAATATATCCTATGTCACCCGGGGATAGTGCAGCTTCCCATTCAACAGTGAAATAATTTATCAAATCGGTCTAGTAGTTTTGGAGCCTATTCAATACAAACAAACAATCAAATCTTTCCTCTTTATTATACTCGTATTAGTATAGATATAGATAATACGTAAAATTTTTGGTGCACATTAGTACGTATGTCCACGTTCTCAACTATGCCCTTCGGCCAGGGGTTTCGAGGAGATGATGGATCAACCGCTACGAACAGGTCACCTACACGGAGCGGCGTGCCTTCATCGCTCCACTTTTTCCTAGGTAAGAGAGTAGGTAGGATTTCTTTCATCCATCTCGACTAGAACAAATCAACCAGTCGCCGAGCGACACGCCAGTCGCCGCTGCTCTCAGCACATGTCAGCTTCATCGAAGGCTCCGGGAACGGTTAGGTTGGAAGAAGTACGTATCATAAAGACGTGTGGCACTCGGGGACTGCCGCGGTAAAGCTATTGCATAGCATTTTTTATAAACTTATGCAATTATAATTATTTATTTATTTTTTATTTATGCAGTATTTACCAGTACCATATAGTCCTTGGGGCGCGGGATGTTTATGTAATAAATTAACACTAAGAAAGTTAATCATCTCTCTTGCTTATATATATATATTGGGGTGTTAGATTTTATTTTCGTTACGAAATTTCTTGATTCGGTCCCCTCAAAGCCCGCGATAAAAGCTATACAATAGCCTAAAAATTGTTTTGGATTAGGCGTTTCGTCGGTTCGGGGATCCACAGACAGGCTGTTAACAATATTTTATACTTTAGAGTCATAAGAACTTCGTGTTTCGCGTTTGTTTCGCTAAGTAAAGTGAGTTCACTCAAAAATCTTACTGTTTGCGAGTACCGTAACAATAGTAGCTCGGCTTTCGTGAGAAACAGTAGCGGTACTGCGCAGCAGGAGTTTCCAGCTTCAAAAGAAAGTAGGATCCAGTATAGGTAAGTCGTCGCGAGGTCAGTCAGTAGTGACGTTATGAACTTCTAATACGTCATATTTCAATTTATTTTATTTTTAGGTTCCTGAGACCAATTTGTCAGGTTCAACGTCAAAAAGTGAGGTTCAGAAAACCACTCGTAGTGCGTGGTCAAGTTATAGTCATAGTTACAAAGCTTGTTGAAACTGGTCACTGACGCTTCTATAAAGATTTTTGCAAACGCACTCTACTATATGAGACCAAGAACTCATGGACTGCACTAATATATTCTCTTGCTTATTTGTTTTCCAAAACTTTGTTAATTAGCCGTAAGTTTTACTACTAAATATCATGAAATAAATTAATTTGTAAGTTCATACATATAAAGTTAATCTTTATGTGTTAGTTACAGCGGGGGGCCTGCACGTGCAAATATGTCGGCGGTCGATCAGAGCTGGGCGGGACGCGTCTGCGACCGATAGCCGACATTCTACGGCCCACTGTGTTGCCACCGCCGGCCGCCGGTCATCCGGTCTGCGGCGGTGGGACTGATAACTATTCAGTTCTCCTTTATTTGGCTTGTACGTTAATTGGTTTTTACTTTTAGTTTTGTGTTTGTTCAGGAACACGGTTATTAAATTTTGAGTGAAACAGATCTATCGTATATTGTTCGGTTCTGATGGGCTTTTCAACCGCAGCTTTCGACTAGGCAACGAGTAATTGATTTGTTCAAATATACTGTGGTGAATACCCACACAACAGTTTCAATAACTTTTCATTTGTAGTTTTACAGTCTATAGTTATGCTTGCTAATGAGTACTACCTTTAGACGTTATGGGTCTTCCTCAGGTTTCTCCAAT
Organism: Coleophora flavipennella; assembly: GCA_947284805.1. Taxonomy (NCBI): domain Eukaryota; kingdom Metazoa; phylum Arthropoda; class Insecta; order Lepidoptera; family Coleophoridae; genus Coleophora; species Coleophora flavipennella. Next base: position 261,506 of record OX369283.1, read on the forward strand.
GTTCTTTTATTTTTCAGGGTCAATTCACCTTTTCAAGTACCATTTTTTGAACATCCTAGTACCTAAGAAGCTGGCTGACATGAAGTATGAACGAATACATGACCGGCATATTCACTTGACCTCACTATGTGTGGGAGTTCACAGATAAGATTGGCTATATTGCCCACATAAGGGCGCATCAACGCCTAAACTAAGATAAGAAGTCGGCAATAGTGACCAAGGAGTCAGCAGTAGTGACCAAGGAGTCGGCAATAGTGACCAACTAGTCGGCAATAGTGACCAAGGCTGAAATCAGATGGATGGACATAACTATCATTATTAGATCATTATTTCTTAGAGGAATTTCCTTAGAAAATATAATTATAGCTGTTTAATGTATATTATGTTACCAATTGGCGTCTCATTGTAAAGCCTCGTTTAATGCGTGTACGCATGAGATAAACGCGCGAAAGGGGCATCTTTTAAAAAAAGAAAATCGGCCAAATGCGAGTCGGACTAGCACTCCGAGGGTTCCGTATTACCACACATGTCCACACAACTACTTAGCACAAGGACAATGATACCTATTCACATTGTAAACAAAAGACGTCAACGCGAGCGACAAAAATACTTCCTTTTATCTTTCATTTCGGACTCCTTAGCGCGAGTACGACTCATACTTGGCATTTTTTTATTAATTGTTATTTAATTTCATTAATTTTTTATTAATTGTTATTTAAGTTCATTACAAGAACTGTAACCGTACAAAGTTTCAGGTTTGTACGTATTACTGTTATTACGATAGAGCTAAATAAACAATCTTTTTGAAGACCTACAGAAAAACACGTTTTTGTATGAAGAAACCCCATTTTTTTTCTAATTTTTAGTATTTTTTATTATAAATAGATGCTACAAAAATACATATTCTGTGAAAATTTTAACTGTCCACATATAAGGGTTCATGAAACACATCCCGCTGACGGGCGGACAGACAGACAGACAGCGGAGGCTTAACATTAGGGTATCCGTTGGTCACCCGGTGGGCTTATGGAACCTTGGCATTGAACTATGGCATTACGAGTAGCTACCGCCAGTTTACAGGGCAGCCACCGTCACTCCAAGCGATGGTGAGGTGCTGCAGGAGGTAAGTGCAGCTGACAGTCATGCTGGAGTCCAGTTGTAGTTACCTACTAATCAAAGAATTAAATTAATTTAGTTTATTTTACTATTAATTAAATTAACCGCCTCCGTAGCTCAGAGGAAAAGTTCACTGGCTTTACACAGGAGGTCGCGGGTTCGATTCCCGGCGGGGTCAATGGTAAGACTCGGTTTGGTTGGTGGTAGGGCATTTTCTAAGCCCGCCTGGCACCATCTTACCTAAGTCTTGCCGCCAAATATCAATGTTGATATCATTGGTGTGTTCCGGCATGAAGATAAGATAGCCAGTTCCCCATTGCGTTGGGGAATCTTGGTAAGCCCACTTCCATCTTAGGCAACATCGTCACTTACCACCAGGTGAGATGTTGTCAAGGGTTTACCAATTGTGAATAAAAAATAATAATTCTTTATCAGTTGAATCCGCCCAATGAAATATTAAGACACCTACTTTATGATGAAATACTTGTCAACCCAAATCAGGAAAATCAGAATGCTGGTACTTGATAAATGCAAGGCAACGCTGCGGGCACGTACTTGAATATTGTGTGTTCACGCACAGTAAGGGTTGGACTTCCCTAAATATGTAAAGAGAACTGGAGCCAGCAGTGGAGACAGAAATGGTGTAAGTGGTCAGTGGAGCGCTGGAACTTGGTGCTTCACTCGGGTGTGTAAACGTTCCGGAACCTCGGAGATTTCAACCCTTCGAGCGATACGCGCAAGTGAGTGCAACAGGACCAAATATTTGAATCACGTTCTACTCTTATTCCCAAGATATGTCAAATCGAACACTTTTGAGAAAAATATTTCCAAGTACTAAGTGCGAGTAGCCGTAGATCCCTGAAGCCTGCTTTCCGTATGATGACTTGTGTAGTGTAACTGAAACACTTTTGACATCAGACTGTTTCTAAGATAACCTTAGCCTAAAACAAAAACCGCAAATGTTCCGATATGTCTGTGATGTCATGGTGTGTTGCTATACTAGGGAAGTTGTTTTTTGCGATTTGACAAATGATTCCTTCCCTGTTGGTTATTTACACAGCACGGTGTGAGTTGGTTTGTAGGGTTCCGTAATAGGTCACTGGATGCTATTAATGACTAAGCCTCGCTGTTTGTCCATCTGTCTCTCCGACCCTTAAAAGGATATATTTTTGGAACCGTGATAGGTAGCCAATTAAGGGGGGTCTTTATACAAGAACCACTGTGTACGAGCTATAAGTGGAGTGGCATCAGACGAACCCTGACCCCCCTGTTTGAGCAGCTGTACACGTAGCCAGTATCTTATCGATCTCGAGGAGCAGACTGGAAGCGGTTCGCACTCCGCACTGGGATTACGATTCATATTTGGCCGGTTTTTATTATTTGACGTATACATTCAGAATGAGTTCTACAATATAGCGTCGGCGGCGCAACGGCAAGGGCCGCTACCTCCTATCCGGGAGATCGTGGTTCGCACCTTGCCACGTACCAATGTGTTTTCGAATTTCCATCTCATATGTACGTCCGACGCTCTTACGGTGACGGAAAACTTCGCGAGGAAACCTGCACACGCCTGAGAAGAAACTCGAACTAGAACTGGGCTCGCGTAGTCGACTAAGGCTCGATCGCCCTAATTCAGGCTAAGCTCGAGCCCCTCGGCGGGGACGTATATATGAGCTGTATGATATGTGATTATAATTACACAAATTTTCACGTTTGTATGTTTAGGTACCGTTTTCACGATACATCAAAATCAAAAATGGCTCTAAAATAAACACGTTTTTGTAAAGGGACACTTAATTTTTCAATTTTGTAAATTTTTATTATTTGTTGTTATAGTGGAAATAGAAAAATACATTCTGTCAAAATTTCAATTATCTATCTATTGCGGTTCAGTAAATACAGCCCGCCGACAGACAGACAGACAGACAGCGGAGGCTTAGAAATAGGGTCCCGTTAGCCATCCTTTGGGTTTAAGGAACCCTAAAAATTACTAAAATTTTTAATGAACCGGATCATTCCATTTCAGATAGCTTCGTAAACATTCAGTTAATACCTACGTTACTTTAGAAAGCCTTGGGTACATTCAATTCAAGCTAATAACATGTGCTCCTACAGCGGCGTATCTGGTGACGAGCTGTCGGCAGCTGCAGCGGCCGCATTCCGCACCAGGCGCGCACTTCTATCTAATTGCTGATATAAATCACGCCCGGTGCCACATAGTGCAGCGTGCAGCGTGCAGCGTGCAGCGCCCGCAGACATCTACCTCAAGTCCTGCTCTTTCGAACAGTTGCTTTTAAAACTTGTCGTACTACATTTTTAATCTAGCGGGCTCCCACACTTGTATTTGTCGCACGCCTTCTGGGAACAAATCGAATGTACGACTGCGCGAAACGGCATGGACTCGAGTACGTGCGTCCCGACTTTGTACGACTTAGTTGCTCTCGTACTAATCTAGTAGGCCCGTGGACACTGGGCAGCCATGTCAATCTGCATTGAAGTAATTAGTAGTAGTATTTGTAGTAGCTGTAAGTAGTTTTGATTAAGTAGTGACTTACTGACAGACGGGGTCTACTGAGCTCTATTAAAGCAAAGCTGTCTCATTTTAACGTTGATAGGCCTGTCCTTACGAATTAATATTTGATCTTTGACAGTGCTGCAATCGAGCGTGATATCATCAGTCATGCTGTCCGCGGTGGCGCGGTGGCGCGGTGGCACGGTGGCACGGTGGCACAGTGCACTCGTGGTGCCGCTGCTTCTGTAGCCACGGTCCGGTGTAGCTCAATTCCCTATTAGTTTAAGCAGTTGCTTAACAAGCACGTTACAAATAAAACCAGCCAAGTGTGACTCGGGGTCACACAAACAGGGTTCTGCACCACAACATTACCTAACTACTTTTTTCTAAGTAAATAGAGGTCTAGTTATTCTGAACTTTTGAAATTTTGTTATTAAAATGATTAAGTTTTACCTCTGGATATATGGAACCCTAAAACAACTTTACTCACAACTCCCGACTACGAGTTTTCTACATATTTTGTTGTTACTAATATAATTTTGTTTTTGGTTGACTTTTAATTTTAAATTACTAAACTAATTTTACTAAAATTTATATGGGACCAACAAGAAGGTTTAACTTAACAAAAAGACGGTCAAGTGCGAGTCGGACTTGCGCAAATTAGGGTTACGTAGTCTTTTCAAAAAATAAATGTTTATTTTAAAAAACAAAATTAAATTTATAGTTGGTAATAGGACATATTGTATGGAAAATCTATGAACTTTTTACAAGTCCAACTGCGCATCTTTTGGTCGACTTTACTCGTAAACTAGGAAAGCCTACTTTCCTTGTATATAATGACCTACTATTTCATTTGTTTCAAATATCATGAAATAGCTGGTTAGTTAAATAGTCCCTGAGCTAAGCCGCGGTCAGACGGCTAACAAACAAGTACCAAAACTCTCAACTTCCGGGTTCCGGTCTCGCACCGACCACGCCTTGGCAAAAGTGACTATTATGACTACCCTAGCTAACCGCTTGACATTTCAAGATAAAACACACGGTGCTTCGACGCATGCATAGATGGCGCCACGTCCTTGCGCTCCGACATATATAATTTTTTCAAATATTTTAGCAAAATTGGACAAAAGGGCAATCGGTCTATAGTTATTCATGTCAGTCTTAAAACCTCTTTTATGCAAAGGCTTTATCAAAGCTTTTTTTAAATCATCCGGAAAAATACCTGTCTCTAACGATAAGTTGATAATGAATTCCAAAGGCCGCGCTATTAAATCAACACTATTTTTAATAATAAGCATGGGAATTCCATCATAGCCAGTAATTTTTTTATTCTTAATAGTTCTGATAGTTGAAATTATTTCATAAGTAGTTACCGGATTTAAAAATATACTTTTTACGTTAGATGTAGTGATGGGTGAATATTTGACGATGTGATTACAATGCGTGGGACTGTTGAGATTGATGAAGTAATTATTGAAAGTTTCAGCTATATCTATAGGTTTTTCAATCGTGGTGTCATCATTTTGGATCAAATCAATTGTTTCCTTTATTATATTCGATTTTGCTGTGTTTCTTTTTATTACTGTCCAGGTTGCCTTGCTTTTATTTATATAATTTATATTAGTAATTTTTTTAGATTGTCTAGTGACAATTTTCATAATTTTACAGTATTTTTTGTATGTATCAATAGCAGCCTGGTAGTTACTTTTGTGAGTTTGTAAATATATACGCCTTTTGATTTTACTCGAGGTGACTATTCCTTTTGTTTTCCAATGTAGTCTACTTTTATATGTAATTTTAATTCTCTCAGTCGGTACACACAAGTCATAAATAAGCGAGAACAAAGTAATAAAAGATTTGTATGCAGCATTAGGGTCTTTTTTCTCATAGACGTCTGAAAAGTTAACTTGAGATATGTATTTTAAAAATATCGCTAAATATTTTTCAGGATTTTTTTTGTAAATAAACCAAAATTTTTCATTATAATGAGTTATAACTCAAGCTGCATGGTATTGATATGATTTGGGTGGTGTGGTCTGCAATTCCAATATCCAATACCTCAACATTGTACTTCTTTATGTTAGTTAGTATATTGTCAATGCAAGTTTTAGATAGTATTAGTACCTGGGTGAAACCGGTGGTGGCGTGACGATCGCTTGTACTCGTGACACGATCGTTTGTGGTAGCAACGATGACGTATGAACGGAAGGCTGTTTGTGATTAAGGTGGCAGCACTGAGTTGAGAATTTATAAGATCTGTGGAGAAGCCATATTAGCTGGACGTCAGTCTCGAGGCGGACACTTTTTGACGGAGCGTCGAGCAGAACACAAGTAGTGGTGATCTGTGAGCAAAACGGACGTGTCACGCTATCGCTGGGATCACCACGTTTGCATCCATTGTAATCCAAGGCATCCTGTACAATTTCGATTGCCAAATGATCAAGACTATTGAAGAAGGACCTGTGTGATATAGCTGCATTGTGATTTCGACGCCCACGACCGAAGTAGTTGACGTGAACCACGAGGCCATCCATAACCTAACCATCCCCTTCGACATATATTTATGAAAATTGGGAATCTAGGTGCTTGTCTTACTCAACACGCAAACCGGCAAATGTATAGTTTAAACAGGTTTTGAGTTACGGGCAGGTTGCAAGTGGCCCGAAATGGTTCGTGTAATTTAACCCACGGCTGGTGTTGCCCTTTTCTTTTCGAACTTGGCTGACACACTGCCGTGTGTCTATTGGAATTATGGTGGATGACAAACTAACATAGGAGTTGCACATCGAAACTACTTCCAATATAATTTGTATGAGAATCTATATCTTCAAACAACTTCGCTTGGTCGCTGACGAACGTCTTAGAATTACAAGTGTATACCTATAGAGCCTTATGTGAATGCGGTCTCACCTATCGCGTAGGTTCATGGGCAGGCGTCTCAAAATCAATTTTTATAGATTTGGAGCGTGTAAACAGCTTAGTAGGTACATTTATGTTTCATTTACAAGTGAGTTTGAGCTCTGCAATGTCCTTCTGTGCGTAGAGTTTTTGTTTATAAAATTAATCAACGACTTCAGTGAGTCTATACACCGGATCTACCCATTACGAGCAAGCGTGTAGAACGGTGTCTAGTTCCATTAGTTAGAAGAAGATAAGCTTTGAGTGCCTGGCGCCTCGCTTTTTTAAAAAACTGTGCTCCTACTATAGTAAAACCCAGTAAACATGCATTGTTAAAGAACTCATCTGACTTTGGATGAAGTTCTTGAACTACAGTGTTACTGAAAACTTTATAATAGCATAAACACACACACACACACACACTAACACACAAACACTTAAACAAAATTTCGCCAAGTCTTGTGACTCTCCCTTAAAATTATATAAGACTAGTTGATACCCACAGCTCCGCCCAAGTGGGACATCGTTTCTATGGCTGTCTCCGAGGTTGCACAGTGTGCGAGCCGCAATCCGGGTCTCAATATGTATACCTTCTAAATTTCATCTAGATACGTTTAGTAGTTTTTGCATGAAAGAGTACAAAACATCCATACATACAAACAAATGTATGTAATGTAAAAAGATGTACGCGGAGTCAAGTCTTAAAGTACTTTTTTAAAATCAATATCCAGCAAATAGCACCGCAGTCTTTTCTTTTCTGTTCTCTTTTAAATATACTGATTAAAATAATATAATATATTTTTCGACATCCGTATCGAGAGTTAGTGGGGGGGGGGGCATGAATGACAAAGAGCCGGTATGTATCGATCGGCGACTCTGTATTATTGGTAGCTTGCGATAGCGGCGGCGGCGGCGGAGGGACCACTACCCGCAGGCGCAGGCCCGCGAGTTCTCTGTCCCGTACTCGTAAAGCCGTGCGCCCTTAGCTGCTCCTTTCACGCGCGCTGGACGAGGCAGCGTGCAGCGTGCAGCGGTCAGGTGGGGCCAGAGCCTAGCTAGGCCGAGCGGCGCGGCGGCGTGGCGAGCGGGTGGAGACTGCCCAAAGCGTTTCGCCAGTCACATCGCTTGCTCTGACCGCTACTCTCTAAAAAGCAGCTTGTTACTACAACTCGGCTTACTTTCGGGGGTCTTGATGACCCAAGAGGACGCACACACATACAACACACACCACCACCACATACATGTGTTAGGGTTTTCTCTTTTAAATGTAATTTTTGAGCTATTTTATCCATCAAAGATCGATTTTAGTTTGGAAAATTTAATATTTTTGCTCTAGCAATTCAATAAATTAATCTCGTATGTGATTGGCTGAGTCAAGGCGGACCGATAAGATTTTCAACCAATGAGAGAGATCCGTCTTCATCGCCAAAATAATGCACTTGGCGGGAGGCGCTGGCCGGTTGCGTCATTCTATCCTGTGCGATGGTAAAAGACAGACATTGGTGTCTAACAGAAATTAAAATAAAGTAATATATTTAACCACCTGAGTTTCCTGGAAACTATTCTAAGTATCCCGAGTATCCGGCTTCTTACGCATGCTTAATACAGGTGAACTTGAAAGACGTGGGGCGCATGAAACTCAATAAATGAGCTTGAAAGCTTAGAATTTAATATCTTGTAGAAAAATGGCGCCCCACTTTTTTCGAGTTCACCTGTAAGCATGTATGTGGTGGTGGTGTCATGGTGTGAGTTGATGTGGTGGTTGGTGTTTGTTTAATTTATGTTTGTTTTTGGAGTTTACTCCTTAAGAATCGATTTTTATATATGGAGCCCGGTATAAAAAAAAATATGAGGAGTGAAATCTAGTGATCGCGTTACGTTTTTAGCGCGCAACCTATTGTGCACACCTTTAAAATATGTCACGTGATACAAAAAAGTCAGGATTGACTGAATCTAAGATGAGGTCACAACCTGTAGTTAATACAAAGTACTCTGTGGTCACAACACAGTAATCAGATCTGTCATTGTTGCAGTTTTACGATTTTTGATCTGTTTAAATAAGATTTTAAAATATAATCGTGAAAATTTGTGATATTTTACTATATCCATCGTATAATTTGGTATTCCACTCCATCATGGATGTCAATTTTGTGGAAGCAGATAGCAGAAACTTGCCCAAAGAGGACGCAATCATGTTGGAATGTTCTTCAAAAATAACCCTGATTTTTATTCTGCAGAGCTGAGAAATGTAAAAACAGCAATGTAATTACTATAAAATAATATAACACTACCTACGTAAGTAACCTTAATCCTGCGAAGGCGAAATAATAGCTTTCTTTCAGTAGTAGTTTTTTAGGTTATAAAGAATAAATTGTGTTTACAGTAAGTAATTAGTTTGCATTTTCAGGGCTGCACGAGAGTCTTATGGTGACGATGCTATTGGGTACGTGCAACTACGTCGTGGATCAGGACTTTGCACACTCAATTGCAAGATCTGCCCCGAGCACAGAGTGAGGACTAGTTCATACAAAGTTACTATGGTGATAGACGAGACTAAAGGTGAAATCGTCAGTTTCCAGTGCTTGGAATGTGCAGCTTCAGCTGGTGGTTGTAAGCATGTAGTAACATTTTTAATGTAGACCTATTGTCGCAGTGATGAACCTTTCTGCACCGAGGTTAAATGTTACTGGAAAAAACCCATCCTATCGAGAGTAGGGACTACTATGAAATACGTCACTGTAGATCAAATTTGCATAAAAACAGCTCCACATCATGAAACCAGCACAGACATTTCCACGGGTTTCTTCAAGAAGCAAAAAAGAAGAAAATTATGAATTGTGAACTGTTGAAGTATCAGAACGACTTCAAACACAGTGATGTTCGACAGTTTTCACTTCAAGATTTCCTTATTCAAGCGAGTGATGATATAAAGAATGATGTCAACAAATTACTAGAAACATTACAAGAAAAACTTAACAAAAGTGCTCTTGATTTAATTGAAGAGTCAACTCGAAACTAATGTAAGAGCCCTTTATGGTATGACCTAAGATATGCTCGTATAACCGCATCTAAAGCATAAGAGGTTAGTCGCTGCCAAACACCAGATGGATCATTAGTAGCTGCGATCATGGGAGCTAAAACACCTGACACATCAGCTATGAAAAGAGGTCGGGAATTGGAATCACCAGTTATAAAAACTGTGCAAAGTAAACTTTAAACCAAAGTTAAGCCCTTTTTTGTGCCTGTTTAGACAATCTTACTTAAGTAGTATACTCCAGTAGTGCGTTGGAGCTGACACACACACTTTTTTATTCTTTTTATGGAACTTTAAAACGTGATTTTTTGATAATTTTTAATCTACATTAAATTCTTAGCTTTAATGATTCTGAAAGCTCTGCAGTTATGCTGTATCAAGTAGGTAACCAGGTAGGTAAGTATCGCTTAACCCCCGACGCAAAAAGAGGGGTGTTATAAATAATGATGTTCTAATGTTTGGACTTGATGAGCATATTAGTAAAAGTTTGGCTCGTTCGCGCAAGTGTTATGCAATGTGGGACTACCTAGGGATGTGTCATATTCAGGACACGGAGTCGAAAGTAAAATTCCCTAACATACATACATACATACATAAGATCACGCCTCTTTCCCGGAGGGGTAGGCAGAGACCACATTTTTTCACTTGCTACGATCCTGACATACTTCTCTCGCTTCCTCTACATTCATCAATCTTTTCATACAAGCTCGTCGGTTTAGGGTACTCTTGACCTGACACTTCTTCAATACGTCTTCGACTTGGTCGCAGTACGTACTTCTAGGTCTACCCCTTCCAGTATTACCATTCACACTCGCCTTGTATATCTGCCTAGTTAATCTTCTTTCATTCATCCTTTCTACATGACCGAACCATCGGAGCATGCCTTTTTCAATAACTTTCACTACATCTTCTTTCACACCACAACGTTCCCTTATCACACTGTTCTTGATCTTATCACAAAGTTTCACACCAATCATACTTCTCAATGCTCTCATTTCAACTGCATTTATTCTACTCTTATGCCTCTTCTGCCATACCCAACTTTCACTTCCGTAAACCAGAGTAGGAACAAGAACTCCCCTGTGCACAGCCAGACGGGCCTTATTGGACAATTTCTGGCTACTCATAAAGGAGTGCATCGCTCCATTTACCATATTCCCAGCAGTCACTCTCTTTTTAATATCACTCTCAAACAGTCCATCTCTAGTAAACATTGACTCCAGATACACAAATTCTTTCACTTGCTCCACTTTTTCACTTCCAATCAAAATATCACACTTTGTCATTTGTTCATCTCTTTCTAAAACCATGACTTTCGTCTTACTTACATTCACTTTTATTCCTTTTCTCTCCAAAGCTTCATACATAATAGTCACCATCTCCTGTAAGTGTTCAGCCGACGACGCAAGAATTTCCTAACGGCAGTGGAAAATGTGAAGCCGTAGCCTTTATGGTTAAACCATATATTTATTGCACCTTAGGCACCCGATCTATCTATCGACACCTAAAACAAACACAAATTACAGGCGCAACTCCTTTTTGATACGTGCTCCTAATGAATTCAACAAATTAACAGATTTTCCCCAAATTGATTTGTTTAATTCCAAGGTCCATACAGTAAAAGCTCTACTTTCTAAACATTGGTTCGATATTGTTCCCTCATTGTTAAAATTCATCGTTTTTTGTTCATCTTTATGTTTTAACTCTTAACATCCTCTTAGAAAGTTTATTTCTACTTATTTTTGTTATTATTTTAAGTTTAGCTAGCGTGTAGATTTGTACATGTGAAAACATATAAATAGTACTTATTTTATTAATTAGCTTTTTAAATAGTCATAAAATACTGTTTGTTTTCCAAATAGGGTAAAATAAAATAAAATAACTAGGTAACTGTGACTTTCCACACGACTGTTACCGTTTGTAAACTTCTCTTATTTTTAACCTCCGACACAAAAAGAGGGGTATTATAAGTTTAACGTGTATATTTGTGTGTCTGTCTGTGGCATTCTAGTTCTTAAACTAATTAATCGATTTTGATGCGGTTATTTTGTTTGAAAGCTGACGTGATCGGAGTGGTTCTTAGCTATCATTTATGAAGATCTATTCAGCCGTTTGAGGACCATCAGCTCTTATCAAGGTGATGAAGGGATGCAGGTAACTTATGCCGGTTAGATCGATTCAAAATTTGGTGCCCTATTACTGTTATGATATTGCAAAACTATGGTAACCTTGACCTGATGCTGCAGCATCTCCAGGAATGTGCAGGATACCCTACTCCTCAGGAACTTACAGCAGACGTATCGTTTTTTGGGCTCATTGGAATAGTCTCAATGAATAGGTGTTAAATGAAATATGGTAACCTTGACTTGATGCTGCAGAATATCATGGAATCTGCAGGATACCCAACACTATTATTTCTAAACTATACAAAATTGATATAGTTTCTAATTCCTTGCCAAAATTTAAAAGTTATGTTTTATTAATTTCTTAGATAGTATTTTCCATGTTGTTTTAACAATAATTTTATGACAATGTTGTGTACACCTATAATAAGCATTTGTATAATAATAAGACCTAACTATGTTGTGGAAACGTGTATGCCGTTGGTGTGCCTCATTCAAATAAAATAAAATAAACTCCTCGCCAACTCACAGCAGAGGCGCCGTTTTTGGGCTCATTGTAATAGTCTCAATGAATAGGTTTTAGATATAACATGGTAACCTTGACCTGATGCTGTAGCATCTTCAGGAATTTGCAGCATATACAACTTCTTACCAACTAACAGCAGATGAATTGTGTTTGGGCTCATTAGAATAGTCTCAGTAGGTAGGTTTTAGATAGAACATGATGCTGCAGCATGTCCCGGTATCTGCAGGACACCCGACTCATTACCAACTTACAGCAAAGGTATCGTGTTTGGGATACGTAAAGTTTAAAAAGCATGTAATAAAACTTATATTTAAAATTTTGAAAACCACTAAAAAGTAGAAAATAATATGTCTAGGCCCTTGAAGTTTAATACAACTACTTATATTTAACTTAAAGGGCCAAAACTCATTAATTTTTTCTACTTTTTTGCGATTTTTTGTCCGGGTTTTTTTAAGTTTTTATTTTACATATTTAAATTAAAAAATAGAAAGCTTGATTCTTTACATATAGTATGATTGTTTAATTCCAAAAAGTAGTAACGTGCGTGTGCGTGTGCGTGTGCGTGTGCGTGCGCGTGTGCGTGTCGGATCCCGCGCAAAGTAGGGTTCCGTAGTCTTTTCAATAAATAAATGTTTTTTAAAAGCTAAAAGTTATTTTTCCCCTTGGTATAGAACATTTTGTATGGAAAATCTATGAACTTTTTACAAATCCAACTGTACATCTTATGTTATTTGACTTTAATTTCCAAACGAAGAAAGTCTACTTGGCCATGACATTGTCCTTTTAAATTGATTACATGCCCGGCTATTTAGAATCATCATATCAGCCACAAATCGTCCACTGCTGGACAAAGGCCTCCCCCAAGGATTTCCACGACGACCGGTCCTGCGCTGCCCGCATCCATCGGCTTCCCGCGACCTTCACCAGGTCATCGGTCCACCGCGTGGGAGGCCTGCCTACGCTACGTTTTCCGGTGCGCGGTCGCCACTCGAGAACTTTACTGCCCCATCGGCCATCTGTTCTACGAGCTATGTGCCCTGCCCACTGCCACTTCAGTTTAGCGATTCTGTGAGCTATGTCGGTTACTTTAGTTCTCCTGCGGATCTCCTCGTTTCTGATTCGATCACGCAGAGAAACTCCGAGCATAGCACGCTCCATTGCCCTTTGGGTGACCTTGAGCCTTCTGATGAGGCCCATAGTAAGCGACCATGTCTCAGTTCCGTAAGTCATCACTGGCAACACACACTGGTCAAAGACCTTAGTCTTGAGACACTGCGGTATTTGGGACGTGAAGATATTGCGAAGCTTCCCGAACGCTGCCCAGCCGAGTTGGATTCGTCGATTGATCTCTTTCTTGAAGTTGGAACTACCTAGCTGGACTGTTTGTCCCAGGTATACATATTCGTCAACAACTTCCAGTGTAGAGTCTCCAACTTTTAGAGGAGTGGGTGCGACACGGATATTTAATATTATTTTCGTCTTGTCCATGTTCATTTTAAGACCCACTTGTTGAGAGACCTTACTGAGGCCATCGAGCATTGTGCTTAGGTCTTCCATAGTCTCAGCCATGACCACGATATCGTCAGCGAATCGGAGGTGGGATATGTACTCGCCGTTGATATTGATACCGAGTCCACCCCAGTCCAGAAACTTAAAAACATCTTACAGGGCGGCGGTGAACAGTTTCGGAGATATAACGTCTCCTTGTCTCACCCCTCGCTGCAACTGGACAGGTTTCGAGTTCTGGTCCTGGAGGCGAACCGACATGGTGGCGTTTTCATACAGACACTTCAACACCTCGATGTATCGATGGTCAATTTGGGACCGCTGGAGAGACTGTAACACAGCCCAGGTTTCGACTGAATCAAAGGCCTTCTCATAGTCCACAAACGCCAAGCATAGTGGCTGATTGTACTCTTCGGTCTTCTGTATAATCTGCCGCAGCGTATGTATGTGGTCTATGGTACTAAAGCCTTTTCGGAAACCGGCTTGTTCGGGAGGCTGGAAGTCGTCAAACCTGCGTGCGAGACTATTCGTAATGACTCTCGAAAACAGCTTGTAGACATGGCTCAGAAGTGAGATGGGTCTGTAGTTCTTCAGCAGGGTGTTGTCGCCCTTTTTGAAGAAAAGCACGACCACACTTCTGTGCCATGCCTTAGGCATTTGTCCCTCGAGTATAACGGAATTAAATAACTTCTGAAGAGCTTTTAGTACCGGTGATCCACCTGCTTTCAGAAGTTCAGCCGTAATTCCATCATCACCCGGTGCCTTGTTGTTCTTGAGCTGTTTGAGAGCCATTCTAATCTCGTACAGGCTGACGTCCGGGATATCTTCGGTATAGTGTCGGGTTAGTCTGGCTCTTGGGTCTTTAGCCAGATCGTTGACAGGCAAACGTGTGGTCTTGTACAATTGTCCATAGAACTTCTCAACTTCTTCCAGCAACTCAGTCTTAGACGATATGGTCCTGCCGTCCTCAGTCTTCAGCTTGGTCAGTTGGCTTTGTCCAACAGACAGATCTCTCGCGAACACTTTTGAGCCTTTGTTGTGCTCAATCGCCTCTTTAATACAATTTGTATTATATTGGCGTAAATCGCGAGTTAGGGACTTAGAGATCTGCCTGTTTAGTTGCCGATACTGAGTAGCCTCTTCAGAGGACTGCAAAACCAATCTGCGTCTTTGTTCCATGAGGTTGCTGGTGAAGTCGGAGATTTTTTTGGTTCTGTTTGAACGGCGAGTTTTAAAAAACTTAGACCCGACCGTTTGAACAATTTCCACGAACCTGTCATTATAATCGTCCACATTCTCGCAGTCTCCTAGGCATTCGAAACGATTGTGCAACTCGAGCTGAAAGCTCTCGGGGTTTTGGAGCTGGATGGGCGCTGGTCGGAGCGTAGACTTCATCAGTCGACATCTTTCTAGCTTGGTCTTTAGATTCAATGTGCCTCTGACCATCCGGTGATCGCTTCCTGTTTTGACTGAATTGATCACGGAGACATCATTGAATATTTGCCTCCTGGTCGACAAGATGAAGTCTATCTCGTTTTTTGTTACGACATTGGGATGCAACCATGTCCACTTCCGGTGTTTTGACTTTTTAAAGAAGGAGTTCATCATAAAGAGGCTCTCCTTCTCCATAAAGTCGGCCAGCATCTGGCCACGTGAATACTTTCCAGTTTTCCGGAAATAGCGGTTCAGCTGGCAGATGTTGGGGAAGCAGACGTGCAACTTAAAAAAAACACCACTTTAAAACTTATATATAGTTAACGAATCAAAAATCGGAAAAACGATCTTAGCAAACCCTGAGTAGTTGTCAAAGACCTATTTATTAATATTGCACACGATAGTGCAAGTAAACAAAAAAAATACCCATCATATTATTACATTAAGGAAAGGTACCCAAAAAAAATGTTGTACAGATTTTATTCCATAACTTTATAGGAGTCACAGATTTGTATAACCATACCAGATTTCATCATTGTAGGCAGCTGAAATTGTTTTGTAAAAACGACTGCGATGTACCTACGGACAGACAGACAGACAGACGGACATGGCGAAACTTTAAGGGTACCTACATTGAGTACGGAACCCTGAAAAAAAAACACAAAATTTGTAGGGGGATGCTGTACCTTGAGGGGGTGATTAATGAAAGTCTCGAATATACATATATTATATTATACTTTTAATGTTGTTTATACACACTTCATGTACGTCACGCGGCACCCTGCGCCAAACGATGCCGCGCTGGTGTCGCGTCGTCGCGTCGCGTCGCGTCGCGTCGCGTCGGTGGAGCGCCGGGAACGACGCGACGGCGGGCCCGTGTTCGCATACACTACCGAGCCTTGCGTTGTGCTTACACAATATTATGTGTCCCTACAACATCTAATTATAAATAATCATCTTACAATAATCAATGATCAAAGGGTTATTGGCAATCAAATTACGCAATAGCTCCAGTGTGTTTGTATCGCCAGTTTCATCCAGTGTTCGACTGAGTTGTTCACTAAGTCGCCCCTGTACCCGTTGGTCGCTGGTGTGCTGCTAGCCAGCCAGCAACCACCGAGGCAACTGGCACGCGCTGCCGCCTGACGCAGGCGAGCGCGCGCCCAGCGCCGGGCCAGCACTCGGCACTCAGCAGCACTGCCCGCTGGCGCACAGGTCGGCCAGCAGCTGCGCGCAGGCGCGGCGGTGCAGCTTGCCGCTGTGCGTGCGCGGCAGGCTCGCCACGAGCGCCACGCCGCCGCGCAGCCGCTTGTACTGGACCAGCGCCGCTGCAACACGGCGCGCGCGCGGGCGCGGTGATTACTGATTACAATTGTACAGCCACGCTTGGCACACTTTCTCGCGTAGCATTCACATCTGGAGTGGCGGGGCATGAACACATTTATAATTAACACTAACTTTTGCCAGCGACTTCGCTCGAGTGAACAAAGTTTCTATGACTGTCTTTGAGGGTTCGCAATGCGTGGCAAAAAGTACCATATGTGTTAATCCAGGTCCTATGAGATGTAGAACGCACTCAATTTTTAATGAAAAATAAAATAAAATATGTCTACCTACAAAGTTTTATCCAGATCCGTTTGTTTGTAGTAGCGTGAAAGAGTAACAAACATCCATACATACAAAATTTCATCATATCAGCTGAAAATCGTCCACTGCTGGACATCACTTCAAATGTAAGTCTCAAGTAAACCCTGTCGAACGTTACAACAAAACTATAATTACAGCGATAGCTTCCTTTGTTGACGACGACCACCGTACTTGGGACTTACATTTGAACCATATTCAATTCGCCATTAACTCATCAGTTAATCGCCAAGAGTTGGTAATTATGTGGATATCATTGTACGCTGAACGCGGTCCTGCGCTACCTGCATTCCGTTGCTTCCGCGACCCTCACCAGGTCGACGGTTCATCTTTGTAAAATAACCTCACCAGTACAGCACGCCATGTTATTACGCCTACTCAACTGGTTAGTTCATTATTCCAGGAAAACTCGGAATATGGTACGTCCTAAAATTCTAGATTATGTAAATTTTTCATCGATTGTATAACGAACGGTGTCTCCATCACTTGCTTCTAATTAAAGTGTACTCCTCACTAATATTATAAACGCTAAACTTTGTACCGCACCGGAAAACCGGAAGGCCTCTCACGCGGTGGATCGGCGACCTGGTGAAGATCGCGGGAAGCCGATGGATGCGGGCAGCGCAGGAACGGTCGTCGTGGAAATCCTTGGGGGAGGCCTTGTCGCACGGCAGGTAGTTAGTTAGGTAGGGCGTAGGGAGTGGGTTCTTAAAAGATGCCGTGCGTGTTCAGATAATTTAATGAGGATAAAATATAAGACCTAAAAAGAACATAAGAATTAGAAAATGACACACTTAAATTTAAAATAGAAATCACAGAACATAAATAAATCTTACCCGAAATGGGTCTTTTAGGAAGTACAGTAATTAAATAAATATAAATTAATAATTTGTGCTGGTTAAGATGAACGATGATGGTTTTCGGTTTTTAAATCAAATGTCACATAGTTTGACAGCGCATGCGCGGAAAAGAAGAAATAGATGGAATGAATAGAGATCGAATGAAAGAAGATTATATAACTGCGCACCACGCTACAGTACCGGGGGGGGGGGGGGGGGGGCGGTTGAAAAAAAAGTCTTTAAGGCTTTTTTTTCTTAAAATAAAATTTTAAATGATATGAAGAATAATTCAGTAAAAATGTGTAAATAAATATTTTGAAATAATTTTGTTGTTTATCCTAAAAATATAAACGAAAAAATGATCTGGATGAAAAAATATTCATAGTAAAATTAAGTTAAAGTGTAGAGTAAAGAGGAAATAATAGATATAATAAATTAGATGGATGAAGCGAAAGTTAATTTGGAGTAAGCAAATGAAATTAAGATGAGTATATACAGTAAGACAGTTCCAAAATTCATTCTACCTATTAAAAATCTATCATACATCACCTTCCAAAGTCATAATCCATTTCTGGATTGATGACTATACCACAAGAGAGAAAGCTTATATATATATAAAAAGCGTTTCTCAAGGAACTGGCTTATGAATGGTGTAGGCTTAATTAAAGGGTTAGTCACCAACCGCTAACTTGAAAAATAGCATAAGGCTTCTTTAACCTGTTGCTAAAAACCGCACGCTAATAATTATTTACAAGTAAGTACCTTATAGAGGTAGGGCGCAATGAAATTGCGATGCGTGAAACGCAATAAAAAGAAAAATAAACGTCATGTCCACTCAGACTTACAGACGTAACTAATTAATTAAATAGTTAATATATATGACAAATAAAGTCATAAATTAAGAAAGAGAACTATAATTGAAGAAAATTTAAGTCATTAATTAAAATTAATTGACTTAGTTAAAGTTAGTAAGTTACGATCTTCGCCTATTTAATGAGTTATCATCCGCTCTGAAAGGTAAGATAAAATAATACATAAAAAAAAAAAACTAAACTGAAATGACAATTGTCGTATGAAATGAAATCAAAAAGTTAATGAGGTGAGTAAAAAGCTTGAAGTATTTGAGTATGTATTTACTCAGTATGTCCCTATGTAGAGATCGGTTTAAGGTCTTTTATGTGCCACCGGCCCAAAGGTTTATGATTTAAATCTGACAAATCATAAAAATTGCGAAATTTTGTGTGTAATTAAGCATTTAATAAATTTAGGGGCTATTTAGCAGAAAAATGTTTGTCGGAAGAGCTAAGTGGGTAATTACGCTTCCAAACTATGTCATCTATATTAAATTCCATGTATTGACGATGCTTGTCGTAAAGTTTGGCGTTAACTTGGTGCGATTTAAAAAGTCGTGATTGTACTTGTGAAAATACTGGAATTAAATGTCCCAAATTTTCTGCGTAAATATCGCGAGGAGCAAAAATAAGGTCATCAGTACTGTCTTTATCTGAATAAATTGAACCACAAGTAACTAATTCACGGCCAAAAACGAGGAAAGAAGGGGTAAATTTAGTTGTTTCGTTAAGTAAGTCTGATTATACAGATTGGAAGCTGAGCCACGCTGCTCAAATGCCCGGCCGAGGTGAGGCTTCATGAAGGTACAATTGCGCTATTCACTATAATGATATCAGCACATAGATGACCACAACTGAATAAAGACCTCCCCCTAAGGATATAGGGACGACTGACCCTACGCTGCCCGCCTCCAGCGACTTACTGCAACCTTCACTTGATCGTTAATCCACCGAGTAGGAGTCCGGATTACTCTACGTCTTTCGGTGTGCAGTTGCCTTTACTGCACTAATGGGCGGCTTTGTGCCCCACCCACTGACGCTGCCCTGCCACTAGCGATTTTGTGAGATATGTATTGTTACTTTGTGACAAAGTCATGTTTTTGGTTTGTTTTGAAGTGAATACTTCTTTAGGAACAGAACGTATAAAACTATATAAACCATTGAACTCGAAACACCTTACGTTTACTTGTTACTTTTCTTACCTTTATAAAACGATACAATACGATTAATACGATACGATAATGATAGGATACCATAAGATACGATAATATACGATAAGATACTATAAGATAAGACAATAATTGATAATATACGATAAGATACTATAAGATAAGACAATAATTGATAATATACGATAAGGTACGATAGGATACGACACGATACGGTAAGATGATACGATACGATACGGTAGGATAAGATTATGAAAGAGTTAAGACTAAGGTGGTTGGTTTTCACTTTTGTCGCACTCTCGGAGTGGTTATGTTTTTTATATCTATTTTTGTATTATTTTCTTTTTAATTTGTTTTTGTTATTATCTTTTAAATTTTCTTGACTTTTCAGCTGTCTTAATTTTCTTGTCTTCGGATTTTATCATATATCATACCTTTTTACCCCCGAAGCGAATAGGGGGGTGTTATAAGTTCAACGTGTGTATCTGTGTATCTTTGTGTCTGTTTGTGGCGCCGCGCGCCGTAGCGTAGTTCTTAAACAAATGGACCGATTTTGATGCGGTTTTTTTTGTTTGAAAGCTGACGTGTTCGAGGTAGTTCTTAGCTATAATTTGTATAGATTTATTCAGCCGTTTTAAGGTCATCAGCTATAATCTAGGTGATGAAGGGATTTGGGCAACTTATACAGGTCTGATTCGAAATTTGGTGCAACTGTAATAAAATTGAAAAACCATAGTAAGTTTAACCCAATGCTGCAGCATCTCGCATCTCCTTACCACTTCACCAACTTACAACAGAAGCATCGTGTTGAACTCATTGGAATAGTCTCAAAAAAAGGTATTAGATAGAAAGTGGTAACCTTGACCTGATGCTGCAGCATCTCCTCGTATCTGCAGGATTCCTAACTCCTTACAAATTAACAGCAGAAGTGTTTGGATACGTAGAGTTTAAAAAGCATGAAATAAAACATAAATTAGAAACTTTAAGAAACCCCGACATAACCTATAGAAAGTAGAAAATAATTTGTTTTGGATCTTTAAATTAAATATAAGTAGTTATATTTTGATCTAAGTGTTGTCGCGTAGGAGGATCGCTAAGTAAATAAAATTCACTTTTCTACAGCTAATCTGTTTCTATATAATTATATAAAATTCTCGTGTCTCATTGTTAGTTGCCATACTCCTCCGAAACGGCTGGATGATTTCCATGAAATTTTCTGTGTATATTCGGTAGCTCTGAGAATAATAGAAAACTTTTCACCGGGAACTGAGCGAGCAAAGCCGCGGGAAACAGCTAGTAATTATATAAAAATTAATCGCTTATTCCTTCGTCACGGTGTCACGCGTGAACGGTTGGACCGATTACGATTATTCTTTTTTTAACCGACTTCAAAAAAAGGAGGTTCTCAGTTTGACCTGTATGTATGTATGTTTGTGCGCGATTATCTCTCGTTTGGCTGAACTGATTTCAATGCGGTTTTCAGAAAAGTATTTGTTACACTTAGGAGGAGGTTATGGTAATTTGACCGACTTCAAAAAAGGAGTTTCTCAGTTTGACTCGTATTTATGTATGTATGTATGTATGTATGTATGTATGTATGTATGTTTGTCCGCGATTATTAACGACACTCCAGGGGAGTCGTTTTGAAGGCGGTTTCCTTTTTTTAAAAAAAAAATAAAATTATTGTTGAGTATGTTAATGTCAGGAGAAGGTTCGTATGGAGTGTAATGTAGTGTAGTTTAGTATGATGCATTGCAGTGCAGTGCAGTGTAGTGTAGTGTAGTGTAAGGTGGTACGAAGTTCGCCGGGACAGCTAGTTACTAATAACTAAGCGGTCCCCCCACTTATATCAAAATATAACTATTATAAATAATCATAAAGTTATCTTTATGTTTATTTATAAATAATTATTATAAATAAACACAAAGGGCCAAAACATATTATTTTCTACTTTTAAGAGGTTTTTTGTCCGAGATTTTTTAGATTTTTAATTCATGTTTTTTAATTTATTTTTTTGCGTGTTACATTTTTATGAAAGGTAGTGCTGGTGGTAACTCTTTCCTTTGCTTGGAATCCACCCCAGCCCTCCAAGACCTTTAACCACACGTGCTCGAATCGGTGAGGAAGGTGCCTCGAGGCTGCAACATTAGTCCTGCAGATTCACTCATTCCTGATTCAATGACCTAAACTCCGAGCAAAGCACGCTCCATCGGGTGATCTTAGTAGGTAAGTGTTATTGTTGCATAACGCGTAAGCCTGGGCAGCGCAGTGCAGCCGCGGATCTGGGAATCCATCAAAAGTTTTTACCAAATTCAAAAAGAGACTGTTTAAATTCAAGAGAGCATTGAGTGTCCAGGAGCGAGTTGATGATGTGCGTGGTGTGAGAGTCAGTACTTACAGTCGACCACGGCGTGTATGTGCTCGCGCGTGACGTGCGCGCCCGGCTGCAGCACGACGGCGGCGGCGGCGGCGCCACTCTCCGACGCGCCCACCGCGCACTCCGCCACGCCAGGCACCGACAGAATCACCGCCTCCACCTCCTCCGGGGAAATCTGGCGGAATTGGTGAATGCTGTTCATGTCCACATATCTGTTCCGCAAGACTGCACGTTCATCTACGTGCCGTGAGCAGACGACATACTTTTGAGCAACTGACGAGGGAGCGGCACGAGCGACAAAGGAGTAAGAAGGTATTTGACATAAATGTACCGAATATTTTGATGGAGATCGATTGTCTTACACTAAAATACAAAAAAAATAATTATAAAAAAATGTATGTCTGTGTGTCTGTACGTCCCTATGGTGATCTTTTGCCTAAAGTAATGAATAGAAATGGGTTCAATTTAAGTCAGGGAAATGCTATTTTTAACCGAATTAAAAAAAAGGAGAAGGTTCCATGTTCCACTGTATGTATTTTTTTGTACATGTTCACCGATTACTCTGTGAATTGTTTACCGATTTTCAAAACTCTTTTTTAATTAGAAATAGTATACTCCCGAGGTGGTCACATTGTCACCAAATCCGTATCTGATGATGGAATCCCAGAGAAATCTAGGGAAACCCTAAATTTTATAGTCACATAATACGTGTTTCATGTATGTTCTAAAGTTTTTGCGTCCAGTTAAAAAAATATATATTTGGCACTTAAACTACGGGAACAAATTGAATGTGTACGAGAGCAAGTGCATCAGTCGCGCACTGAGCACCGTGTCGCAGTTACAACGCCCACCTTCTGAACATGAAGAGAATTTAAAAATATATCTTAAAAGTACAAAAAATTACTTACTAAGCTCCTCGTACCTAAAAGCATTGAATTACTACTACTTACGTCACTGTTAATTGTAATTCAATGCCTAAAAGTACAATTAATGTAGAATCTTAGAAGTGTGTAACTTTCTTTATTATATGTGTGTGTGTGTGTTAGCGAGCATTTTATTTATAAACCTTGACCTATTCTAATTTATATATTTAACAAGTCTTAGTCTCTTTGAAAGTAAGGGTTAGTGAATAATTTGTCAATTTGTTCTTAATTTCCGTAATTTATAGGGGGTAGAAATGAAATGAAATGAAATGAAATGAAATATTTATTTATAACACTGGTTATACGTCAAAAACTTTATATGTAGTAATAACAATAAAAATTACAATTGTATATTAAAGGTACCCTTCTTTCCCAGGTACGTTCTCAATAGAATTATTAAAGAATTCTTCATAATTATTAAATAATTGCTCCTGGAGCCACTTTCTTAATTTATACTTAAAGGCAGATGTAGACGCTGCACTCTTAATAGATTCCGGCAAACGATTGTAGACGACGGGGCCGATCACGTACGCCGATCTCTCTGATTTGGTAAGCCTATGTGCTTCTACTACCAGGTGGTCCTTCTTTTTGTTGCTCCGAAGATTAAATTTGCTAACGCCCCTACGTTCGAAGGTATGCAGATTTTCACGGGTGAACATCGCTATCTGGAGAAGATATAAGCACGGAAGCGGTAGTATCTTAAATTTAGCAAAATATTCGCGGGCTGAAACATCGTCCGGCACTCCAGCCATAGCACGCACGGCCCGCTTCTGCATCACAAACGCGCGACGCCAGTCGGCGGCGCGGGCCCACAGCTCGGTACCATACGACAGGCGCGAGTGAACGGTTGCGAAATAGCAAGACCGCACGGTGGCGACCGCCGCGGTGCGCGCCAGGCGGCGCAGCGCAAAACAAGAACTACCCAGTTTCGCGCACACCTCATCGATGTGGGTCTCCCACACTAATGCGCTGTCGATCTGGAAACCCAGAAGTTTTGTGACAGAAACTTGATCGATGAGGGCGCCGCCTGCGTACACGCTCATTCTATGAGGGCGGTGTCCGTTAAGGCTAAAATGCATGAAGCAGGTTTTTTGCCTGTTCAATGATAAGCCGTTAAATTTAAACCATTGGTCTAACCGCTGGACTGTCGAGTTTAGCGTCATTTCTAGCTGGGTTAAGGTTGAAGCACTGACGACCGCTGTCACGTCGTCGGCGTACATGTATACGCCAGTCTCGTCCATAGCCTGAGGGAGATCGTTCAACAGTATACTAAATAGGGTGTTCGAAAGGCAGGAGCCTTGTGGGACTCCCATCAGGTTACAGAGCTGAGATGATTCAATGCGTCCCATGTCGCCGACGACCACCTGCGCTCTGTTCGACATGAACGATCGCAACAGCGCGAGTACTGGACCCCGGATGCCGTAATGATCAAGCTTCTGGGCCAGAAGTTCATGATCCGCGGTATCAAAGGCGCGTGAGAGGTCACAGCATACCATAGCTACGTGCTGGCCTGCCTCACACGCGCGCAAAACGTTTCGAACTATCTCTCGCACCAGGTCGGTCGTGGACCTTCCGCGGCGGTAAGCATATTGGCTATTTGACATGATATTATCGTTTGTCCAAAAGTACAGCAGTCTCCTGTTAATTCCCACCTCAAAAACCTTACTAATGCAGGGCACTAAAGAAATTGGGCGGTAAGATTTCATATCGGATTTTTTGCCCTTACCCTTATATAACGGTGAAATTTTAACGTTCTTTAGAGTGTCAGGAAACGTTCCTTCACGAAGGCAATTGTTGAAGAGTTTTGATAGAACAAAACAAAGAGATGGGCATACCTGTTTAAGTAGGTTAGCAGATAGCCCGTAAATATCGGTACTGTTTTAGGCGCGATGTAAAGTTTAAATATAGACACTACTTCAACTGGCGAGAACGGCTTAAGGAGAAGTGACTTATCACTCGCCTTTATAGTTCTAGTCATGTCTGCAACGCACCGGGACGGGTCGGAGGTGGGCGCGCCACATGCGGCTGCCGCCGAAACAAATTAGTTTTTTAAGGCGATAGATTTTTATAGATAGATAGATAGATTTAGATATTTAGAATTTCGTTGAGGTTGTTATATAGGATTGGACTGAAGAAGTAAAAGTGTCGACTGGCCAAGGACAATCTTCGCGTTTCCATCTTACAGACACTCTACTTTCTGCGTTTATCTTTAAATAAGTGTATATCCTAGGGAAAAGAACGGTGTTTACGTAATAAAACGTTACAAATAAAGGTTTGCCTAACAGTGAGAACCTTACAGAAATTGTAAAGTGCTTTAGTAGAAAAACGAACAGGCCTAAAAGACATTACTCGTTCTACGCGTAGGACATGAGTGTTACATGAACCACCCCATACAATAACACAGTAGAAGATGATTGAGTAGGCAAGAGCAAAATATACTGTTTTTAATGTGGCAAAGTCTGCACTAGACCTTAATTTTTGAAAATAAAGATTCGTATTCTAAGTCTTGATGTTGTAGAATCAATTTGAGACTTCCAGGACAAATTGCTGTCGACTGTTGTACCTAGGTACCTTATTGACTGCACTTGAGTTAATGTTATACAGTGACAGGTTAGGTGTGACTTGCAACTATGTGCAGCGATTACAAAATCTTTTGGAGGCTGTGAAGAGATGTTACAGGAAAAGGCTATAACTTGGGTTTTTCCAGATTTAAAATTAAAAGGTTACTATGAAGCCATTCCGTTACATCGCTCATAGCTGATTCTGCAAAGGAACACGCTTCAGAACAAGATTTGCCATTTACAAGAATTGCGGTATCGTCAGCATAAGTAATTATTTTAGAATTTGGTAATGTGAGTTTACAGAGTTCATTTACATAAATGAGGAAAAGAGTAGGTCACTACCTTGAGAAATCTCTTCTTCTTCTTCTTATCAGCCCATATACGTCCCCACCGAGGGGCTCGAGCCTAACCTGAATTAGGGCGACCGGGCCTTAGTCGACCACGCGGGCCCAGTGCGGGTTGGTCGACTTCACACACAACCTGCGAGTTTCTTCGCAAGCGTGTGCAGGTTTCCTCACGAAGTTTTCCTTCACCGTAAGAGCGTCTGATAAACGTACATATGAAATTTAAATCTGAAATCACATTGGTACGTGGCGGGATTTGAACCACTACCTCCCGGACAGGAGGCGGTGGGCCTAGCCATTTACACAAACTTCCTTCAGTAAGTTTTGATCACGTTGACGTGACTCGCCTACTAAAGGATATTCTGGTGATGTAATCTGACATTAAATTAATTAAGGAAAGCTTTGCTAAACTTGAGCATATCGAAAAACTGAACACTAAAATTGATGAGATATGTACTTTGGAACGTGCGCCTTCGCAAAATTTCAGCTGCTTACATAAATAACATAAATTATGTAAATACATAAATAAACGAAGAGGAGCATACCTTTTAGATAACAGCTATATTAATTGTGATAGCGGGCCGATGGGTTTATCGCACTTGCAGTCAATATCACCAACCGACATCAAACATTCAAAAACAGACGCATCGCGAGATCAGGTGTTGACACCCGTCTCACTCACGCAAGCCGACAACCATCTGTCCATCCCGCAAGGTACCAGTCCTAGCGGTAAACCGGTCGCCCAGTAACAGCTGAGCGCGTGGAGGCCCGCACCGTGGTTTCGCCGGCAAATCGCACGCCGCTGCCTGAACCG
Organism: Coleophora flavipennella; assembly: GCA_947284805.1. Lineage (NCBI taxonomy): Eukaryota > Metazoa > Arthropoda > Insecta > Lepidoptera > Coleophoridae > Coleophora > Coleophora flavipennella. The sequence goes on from OX369283.1 coordinate 288,177, forward strand.
GTTCAGAACCGCAGTACTGAGGACTGCTTACACACGCAAGCTAAGATCGCCGAGTGCACGATAACGGATACAAATAATAATACGGAAAAATTCGGCGACTGTTTACATGCAACACACCTGAAATCTTTTGCGGAGATAGCTTCAGAAAAGGGAGAAAGGAGGGATAAGAGTTTGTTAAAGGATGAACAATGGATAAGAGTTCAAAGAAATCGATTAAAGAATCGCTTTATTGTTTCTAAGGGAATGGCCAAGTTGGACTCTGCGTGTAAGTTTAAAGCCGCAGATAAAAAAGTTCATTTCTATATTTATAATGTGGATATAGAGGCCACCTCTGACGATATAGCCAAATATGTGTTACAGAAAACGAGCATTACGGTTTGTCCCGAGAAAATTCAAATGAAAAAGAAAAAAAAGGCCATGTGGGTTTCAAATTTTTGGTTCCTAGACAAAAACTTGCCACTTTTATGGACGAAAACCTGTGGCCAGAAGGAGTTTCCGTTCAACAGTTTGTCAGTTTTCATCCGTCTAGGAAAGCATTCGAGATTGAGGAAATTAACAAAACTATGATGATGATGATGATGGTCCTAGCCGTTTTCGGCTACAGCGACCGCAGCGTTGTCCGGCTCAGCTGCAAGCGTCCCGCTGCTCCGCCTTCTCGTGCGCCCGCATGTGGCTGTTGTAGCCAATCTTCGCTCGGAACGTGCGGTCACACTTGGGGCACGTCAGGACACCGTTGCTGTAATTGTAGTGGATAGCCGCAGGTGGTCGGGCTTTTATTTCATCCCTTTTGGTGTTATATTGGGTTTTGCGCGTGTCTTCAAAGGAGGCTACGTTGTGTGTTACCAGCTGCCTCCATTTAGGGCGATCTTCGGCAAGCGCTTCCCAGTCCAGGTGATTCAGTTTGCACCTTTTCATATGCCTCTTCAACACGTCTTTGTACCGCAAGAGTTGTCCGCCTTGCTTACGTTTGCCCTCTCGAAGTTCACTATAAAAGATGCGCTTCGCAACCCTCGTGTCCGGCATGCGTGACAGATGTCCACACCAGCGTAATTGTCTTCGCATAATATATGCCTCTATGCCATAGATGTTGGCACGGCGTAAGACTTCTGTGTGTCTGATGTGGTCGGACCAATGGATACCCATAATGTCACGAAGGCAGTTCATGTGGAATCGATCAAGAGATCGTATTTGTTTCCGATATAGACACCATGTTTCTGACGAATAGAGAAGGTTTGGTATAACTATAGCCATATACACTGATATCTTTGTCGCCAATTTAATATCGTGTGACCTGAAAACTTTGGGCCTTAGTTTGCCAAAAGCTGCCGCGGCCGCGCCAATTCTGGCATTAATTTCGGTATCGAGGTCACATTTGGATGTTATTGAGCTTCCCAAGTACTTAAACTTCTCCACAGGTTTTAAGATATCATGACTAAGACATATATGCAGCGGGTTGCTTTGTTGTGTTCCTACAGACATTACTTCGGTCTTGCTTATGCTAATCTTGAGACCGAATCTTTTGCACGACTGGTCAAGGCCAGACATCAATCAACAAAACTATAACTTAGTATGGATCAAAGTCTTAACATTTATAGTAATTTAATAATTTTTAATTGTAAAAATGTAAAAAGGTCTCCAGAATGCGTCAGATCACTCTGTAAACAAGCGGATATTATAGCGCTTTAAGAAACCTGGCTTCTACCCCACGAGATACCTACTCTCGGTGATGTGAGCAGTGACTTCAGCTACACTGGCAAACCGGCAGTTGACACCTCTGCTGGGTTGTTGAGTGGTAGACCTTTTGGGGGCATAGCTATTTTGTGGCGACATAGTGTTTATCAATCAGTATCAGTGATTAATTGTAAAATGATCGGATTTGTGGTATTGAACTGAGTGTTTTAAATCGGAAAATTCCAATATTTTGTGTGTATATGCCAGTTGACCAAACAAATAATTTAGTAGAATTCACTAATTGCCTAAGTGAAATTGAAGCAACTATTGAAACATACGATGTGGAGTCGGTGTATATTTTGGGGGACTTCAACGCTCATCCCAGCAGGCCGTTTGGTAAGGAATTATTTGATTTTTGTAATGATTATCTATGGTCTTGTGTTGATTATATTCAACATAAAAACTCCACTCCTGAGACCTACACATACGTCAGTGAGGCTCACGGTACTAAGAGCTGGCTTTGCCATCTGTGATGAGCGCTGAGGTCTTATATGGTGTGTACTGGTCCGATCATTTTCCACTTGTAATAAAATGTAACCTCAATATCATAAAGCCAAAAGTGTTCCTAAGTAATGTATTATGTAATAAAGTAGTTTGGGGAGATAGAGATGAAAAACAGATAGATCAATACTACAAGGTGTGTAAGAAAAAGCTTAGGGAAATAGATTTTCCGGAGGAATTTGGCAAGTGTAGTGACAGTATGTGTGATATACTAGAACATAAAGTTGTTATAGATAATCTATATGATATAATTATTCGTTGTTTAACTGAAGCATCCAATGATAGTTACAACTGTAAAAACCATAAAATGAAAAGTTATGTCACAGGTTGGAATAAATACGTCAGGGATGCCCACAGGGAGGCTCGGCTTAGGTTTCAGATCTGGGATTCCTATTGAAGGTCGTCTTTTGGGCCAATATATAATGATATGTATGAGACAAGTAAAACTTTCAAAACTAAATTAAAATATTGTCAGAAAAATGAAGAAAAGATCCATACGTATATTATCGCGACATTATACAAGGAAAAGAAGTTTAAAAATTTTTGGAAACAGACGAACATGCTGAATACTAAGCCGAGTGTCCCTGTGAGTGTGGATGGTGTTAGTGATCCTGTGGGTATAGCGAACCTGTTTAAAGACCAGTTTCAAGTGTCATCGCCGCTTAAGAATAGTGGGCAGGTACGTTGTGGAGTCACCAATTCGCGTCACAGCTAAAGATGTAGATTCTGTCAATATAAATATGACGCGTGGCAAGTCACCGGGCCACGACAGCCTCAGCATCGAACACTTGCTGTACGCGGGTGAACACCTGCCTAGAGTGCTCGCCATGCTCTGCACGTTATGTATTCGTAACTCGTATCTCCCACAGCAGTTGATGAAAACTGTTGTTGTGCCCATCATCAAAAACAAAACGGGTGATGCGAATGACGGATGCAACTATAGGCCCATCTCCTTGGCGACGATTGTAGCAAAAGTGCTTGACGGACTGCTTGACTCTCAACAGAAAGCGCAATATTGACGCTTAAGCAGACGTTCAGGTATTATGTAGACAGAAAGACTCCGGTGTATGCTGCGCTTCTTGACCTCTCAAAGGCAATTGACCTCGTAGATTATAACATTCTCTGGGCAAAACTAAGTGCCTTGGACTTGCCGAGAGAAGTAATCAAAATTTTTAATTATTGGTATTTAAACCAAACCAATATCGTGAAATGGACTGATCAGCATTCGATGTCATACAAATTGGAATGCGGTGTGAGGTAGGGTGGATTATCCTCGCCTGCGCTTTTTAATCCTTACTAATATTATAAATGTGAAAATGAGTTTGTTTGTTAGTTTGTTTGTTACCTTTTAACGCTTCAACGCCTTGACCAGTCTTTCTGAAATTTGGCATGCAGGTAACCTGTGTCACGGGGAAGGACATAGGCTACTTTTTATCCCGCAAAAATAGCATAGTCTGATGCAGTTCCTGAAGGATCTAAAAACATACTCGATTGTTGTGATTTTTTGCACAGAGGTGGTTGAGTTGGTGGGAAACGACATATTTTTCTAATCACCCATAAAGACAGTCATAAAAACGATGTCCACGCGGGCGGAGCCGCGGGAAAAAGCTAGTGTTTACATAAGTGTTTACATGAAACCGCCTCCGTGGCGTAATGGTTAGTCCATTCGCCTTTACACCAGGAGGTCGCGGGTTCGATTCCGGCGGGGTTATCTTGTAAGACTCGGTTTGGTTGGTGGTAGGGCATTTTCTAAGCCCACCTGGCTAGCTACCACCATCTTATCAAAGTCTTGCCACCAAACATCAGTGTTAACAACATTGATGTGTTCCGGCTTGAAGATAAGATAGCCAGTTCTCCATTGCATTGGGGAATCTTGGTAAGCCCGCTTACATCTTCGGCATAATCGTCACTTACCATCAGGTGAGATGATGCCAAGGGCTTACCAATTGCGAATAAAAAAATTTAAAAAAAAAACAGCTGATCGCTGAGCTCAGTGGCACCATGGTCGGATGTTCTATTGATGATATTATGATCAATAATATAAGTTACGCAGTTGACATGGTGTTGCTGAGCCCATCGGTCAGTGCACTCAGAAAACTTTTAAATATCTGTGAAGCATATGCACAGTCCCATGGGCTTAAATATAATGTAAAAAACAGCGAGCTGCTGGTGTTTCGGGCGGGGCGTAGGAGTCCTTCTTGTGTTCCGCCAGTGACACTAAGTGGGCTCGCTTTGAATAGAGTCACCCATTTTAATACTTAGGCCACTACATTACCGAGGACCTGGGTGACAATATGGACGTGGAAAGGGAACGCAGGGCGTTGGCAGTTAGGTGTAATATGCTTGCTCGCAGGTTTGCTCGCTGCTCTACGGATGTCAAAGTAACATTATTCAAGGCTTTTTGCCAGTCATTTTACACCAGTAACCTGTGGGTAAGCTATAAACAAAAGGCTGTCAACGCCTTGCGGGTACAATATAATAATGGACTTAGGATGCTGTTGGGGCTGCCGTGATTCTGCAGTGCATCGTCGATGTTTGCTGAGGCACATATTGATGACTTTTTTGCAATTATGAGGAAAAGGAGTGCCTCCTTGATGCACCGTGTTCACGGCAGCGCTTACAGTCTCCTATCTACTGTTGGGGACAGGATTGATAGCCCTATGGTAAGGCGCTGGGTAACTGTCCATTTTGCCCCAAACCGTAAGCTTTGAAAACTTTTATTTGGTTCAGTGTTACTAACCTAAAATTTGTGTGTTTTTTACTAACCCATGTAACTATGAGAGTCGCTTCGTACGACACTGTAAGGGTCTTCATGTCTTTTCGGAAGGAAAACCAAACCGTTCGATGTCCAGTAACAAGCAAAATCTTCTGTTTTTGCAAAGTTCTTTGCCAGGTGAAATAGCCATTTTTCCCTTAGACGTGAGTTGTTCGGAAATGTAGATTGGCGAAACGGGTCTCTCTATTCCGAGATGTCGTGAATTAGCCTGGTTCGACGGATTTGATTTGTTGTATGACTTGGCTTCAATACGTTGTCCTTAACTAGAGTGCAAGCGAACTCGGTGATGACAGTCGAGGTGGGGATCCTTTAGAGCTAGTCGAGGTTCATGTAATATAACCCACAGCCGGTGTTGCCCTTTTCTTTTCGAACATGGCTGACATACTGCCGGTGTCTAGATTTTTCTCCTTCAGTGCGCTTGGCTGCTTGCAAGAAATTATTCAGAAAACTGCTCACCACAATCACACACGATCGCACCATGCCTTTGAATTTAGCTGGCTAAATGCACCAGCACCGGTCGAGTCACGACATCACGTGCCTCGGCTCGGTGCACCGCGTGGGAACTGTTTTAGAGATCCGGACCACTCACTTGATAGTTCTGGTACTTGAACCAGAACTTCTTCCGCGCGACGTAGTGGAGGTTGCCGTCTGTATCCTGGCGCATCACGTCACCGGTGCGCCACCAGCCATCTGCCGTCAGGCTCTCGCGGTGCACCTTTGCATCTCCCAGGTAGCCCTGCACATCAATGAAATCACACGAACGTTAATCATAATATACTACCCACAACTTGTTGACATCTGCTAGCTTACCTACTTCAGCTGTTTACCTTGATGATGCACATCCCATTAAATATGAGCTCGCCGCCTTCACTGGGCGACACCTCGTTCCCGTCATCATCGATGAACTGCGAACAATATGGTTTTATGTTAGTCCTTTTTAACAGAAAAAATATTACAAGTCGTCTGTGGCATTCCATTGTCGTGAAAATCACCTTGTAGTCGAATATGTTGAGCACCTGTCCCACGGAGGTGAGCGGCGAGCCGGGCTGCGGCAGCGCCACGAAGCCCTGCGCCTCCGTCATGCCGTAGCCATTCCACACGCGCGCTTCCGGTGGCAGCTTCTCCTGCACACACACACACACACACACATAGTCAATCAATTGTATGGTAGTGAAGTGACACAAAAGAATAAGTAATAAAATAAATTAATAGTGTTAGCTATGTTTTGTAAATTTTAACTTTTCTGCAATTTTATCACAAGCAAAACAAGAGGTGACGTAATCGCGTCATCACGCGATTACCTCACTTGTTTACGCCACAGTATAAATAGACAGACTGCGCAGGCAGACGGCCATTCGAGTGTGAGTCTTAAAAATGTAAGGACGCCCTGCTGCCCGTATAAATATCTTAAAATTGTGAGTACCTACCTATTTTGCTTATTTTAGTTACTTTTACGTACCTGAGCTATATTGTGTTGGTTTTATCTAATTTAAATAAGGTTGTAATTGAGTTAGAATTACTGTCTACCTAATTAAATTAAACTATTATTTTACTATACCACTGTTTTTGATATTTATTACAAATCCCCCCCTACAACGTAAGCTAGAAATACTTAATTAGCTCGATTATCCTACATATCAGAAGCGGGATGCAGTTAACCTGTTGTCGGCTTTTAAATATTTTTTTTTGTAAAACTTTGTGCATTAACATGACGCAGTGACCTTATTGACTTTATAATATATGTTTACCTTTTTAAAATATTTAGTTCTATATACAAAGACACATGTTAGAAATACGCTCAGTTTGTACATTATACCCTTTGTTGAGAACAGATTATCTGCGTATATTTTTCTTGCTCAGGTAATATGGACAGCCTTTTCCATACAACGGAATGGCGAGCAAAATTTTAAGCGGCGTCGAGCAAACAGTTGTGAGGGAGCGGCCTCCAAGCATCGTTGATCGGCGGTCCCGCAGCCGCCGGAATCGGTGCGCTCGCTGGACATGGAGTGGCGGTCACGCAGCCACATGAATCGGCGTTTACGCAGTAGGCAGCTAGCGGGTCGGTGAGGTAACCAGCGAGGCAGTCGGCGAGCTGGCGTGGCAGCCAGCGAGCCGGCGATACAGTCGGCGAGGCAGACAGCTAGCCAGCGTGGCAGCCAGCGCGCCAGTGGGTCGCCGAGGCAGCCGGCGAGCTCTCGTGGCAGCCACCGGGCCGGCAAGACACCCAACGAGTCAGCGAGGCAGCGAGACAGCCAACGCGCCGGCGGGACAGCCAGTGAACCAGCGAGTCAACCAGCCAGTCAGCGGAAGCTGCGTTCACCGAATCGGTTCAGTCAACATGCGAACCTTGGCGCCACGCGGTACTCTGCTAGGTTTTCTACTTTGGCACTGGAGATTGCAACGCTCGCAAGTCTCCGACTTGCACAGAATATTACACTTAGAAAGTAAGTACACACTGCGTCATCATGAGGGCGACCCGGCTGCGCAGCGGTTGGGTATTTGCAAGCCATAATACTTCACTGATAACTTCCTTTTAAATTTAATTTTTACTACAAATTTGAGTGTGTTTGAATACATCTCACCTGATGGTAAGTGACGATGTAGTCGAGGATGGTACATGCAAACTCAAATAATGCCTATTCTCTCTCTCCTTAAAGATCCCTAAATCGAAAAACACAGATGCAGGCAAGGAGTTCCACTCAATCGCTGCCCGCTAAATAAATGAATGTTGTTGTTTCTTGTTGGTGGTTCAATGAATGAATGAATGATTTATTTATTGTATTGCTTAAGTACACAAACAAAAGAAAAAGAGAAGAGAAGATAAACAAAAAAAAAACAATCCCTCGTTAAGTAAACGTGCCATCCAGCGGTGTCGAGCAAACACCACGTCCCGCTCGCATTCTGAGCTCCCTTGTCCATAGAGCCCCTACAGTAACCAGAGACCTTCTTACAATAGCATACAACCTGGTGCTGTGACAACATTATTTTGTCACCATACTCGAGGAGCAGTGTGTCCTTGTAGTTTAATAAGTAACCAAGAAACTAGCAGCACCGGGAATCATCCTCTAATCTAAAATCGTTTTTGTGCTGCTGTGACCCTTGTACGATATCTGCCACGTAGTTAGCTGACGGTAAGTGTTATACGGCTAAACATCACCCTGTCTCATTCTAATACATTTGATATCCCATATTCCTTTGCTGGTTACTGCTAAGCTAGAATGTGTTTAACAAATGGGTTTAACGTGTCGAAATAGTCTATTCCTTCGTTCTGAGTGTTCACTCCAACTTTGAATATGTCGAGGAATTCATCTGCATTAGTTCTGCAGGAGATTGACTTTTGACCTTTTACGTCTGCCAAGGTCCAGGTCTTTGTTTCAATCAGGAACGTAATCTTGCTTCCTTAGCTTTGTATTGTTGTTCTCATTGTGGACTTTCGAATACATATAACGCAAATGACTTTTATCTCGAAAACTCTTCAAACCTCTTTTCATTATTTTGTTTGACATCCGATTGTTATTCATTATTTTAGTTTTGTTACATTTTTTTGGAATATTACATAAAGAAAACGTTTGCTTAAATACAAAACTGGCTTAACCGATAGATTAGTGCTAAAGCAGTACATTTTACGGGTCAGGATAAATTGTTAGTTAATTTAAGAACGTTAAAACTACAAAATGGGATGATAATTTAAGACTTGGGTTGCTTCACAAAGCTTCAGAAACTTAATAAAAGGCACAGTGAAGTGTTTTAGCTGCGGGGAACAAGGGCATCTCCATTTTAAGTGTCTGAAACCTCTAACATCACTATATATACAGAAAATATTCTAGATTTTAGCTATGTAACTTCCCAATGTTATAATAAAAAGAAGCCAAGAGTGTCTAAAATAGTTATAAAGTTCAAGTAGAGAAACTAATTTAAAATGATACAAGGAAGCTTTCCATGAATTCCTTTACTGATTTGGGTAGTAGCTGTACTATTATTAAATATTCAAATACCTAAGAATATTGTTGCTGAATGGAGTACAGAAAGTTTAGCTGTATGAAGGGGTCAATTAAATGGTCAATTCTTGAATCGATATATGATTACGTTGGACCTTTTAGTTTCGACAAAACCTTTTATTGGTATCCAAAAATGAGGAGGTTTATGAAGAATTGTAAAATTATGACAAAGTGAAGGCGGGACTTAACGTGATTTTTTAACATAGGTATTGATTTTGTTTTTACCATATAGATTCGACTGAACTATAAAATGTCTAATAATTTAAATTTGCTAATGTAAAAAGAATATGCTGTTAGAACTTACGAAGTACACCTATCAAAGGAGTAACTTGGCCCTTTTAATTTATTCCCCTTTCGTTTTTGAGCAAATCTCTTGATGAAGTTGAAGATTATCCAGTACGTTTATTTCTATCCTACTTATTTACTATTGTCTTTAAGATCAGCTCGTAAACCTCCATTTTTCAACTGTTTACCAGTTAGCAGAACTTGTCAGCACACTGTTAAAAAGCAGTATTTCCCTCCAGTAGTATTAACTCAATTTTCTCATCTGTCTTGTGCAGAAAGAACCGAAAATATGTTTCTTTTGTTTAAGTCGCTTCTTTCCTCCTCAACGTAGTGACTTATATTCTCTTTGTTTCCTCCCGTTTTCCTGTGGCACTTAAAATGCGAACGTTTTTTTTAGGCTAAGGAAAAACGGCCATTCCACCCACTGCGAGGTCGAAGGCCCGGCCCGTGAATGTATGACCAAAGATGATCTTTTATTGACTGTCCATTTATACGTGTGATGAGGCCTGGTTCAAACTATTATCCGAACGGAGGCACTGGAAACATCAATCTGTCTCTAATCCATCTATTGGAAACTTCTCCTGACAGTCCTGCGGTAGACTGTGCCGGTCTCGCTTCGGACTTCACAGTCACCAAAAACACTATATCCGAGTCACTGACTAAATCGTCTGTTACAGACGCATAAGGCCACTGATGACGATGATGATGATATACACGTGGGACCAAGGATGACCTATCATTGACTGTCTAATAATTGTCTATGGCGTAGAAAAAAAAGATGATCTGTTTATAGGTTTACACCACAGATCTACTGTTTACACGGATAATTTCTTTTGATTAAATATTTTGTCACGTGTTACACATCGTATGCGACTATTGTAATTTTACTGTAAGTAGGTACATACCATACATAACTTAAGTAAAAAGCTTTGCTTTTTATTACCTAATATGCCACCAAGTAAACGCTCACTTTGCCAATAGATATCAATAGCCTTGATTTCTGTACCATTTGCTGTTTTGAGTTTTTTATCGCTCGTATAGTATTCGAAACTGGTGACTGCGACTGGTGAGATACTTGGTTAATCCGAGCTCCGTTATCAAGGTACTAACTCTTAACTGCTTTAAATACAGTGTTAATTACTTCAATGTGTTACTGTACATATGAGAGTAACAATAACATTAGGACTGGCTTGAGGCTTAGATGACTCACCATAAAATATCTACTTTTTGCATTTCTTAACACCATGACCTATCATGCGGCAATAGCCATACTTCGTTTTGGTGAAATTGCTCTTTATTGGTGCTTTTGTGTGAATAGTATTTCAGTTAACGCAAATTGTATTGACTTGCAAGACTTAAAAAAAAATAATTGCAAGGTTGTAAGGTCAAATTATCAATATTGCGATCTTCCTTTGACATAAGTAGCCAAATTGCATCTAGGTTCTTGCAGATTAGTAGAACTTCCGGTAGATCAATTTGTAATCCTTTCTTAGTTTGAATTTCAAACTGTTCCATAAGTTCTTTATTTCAAGACTTATATGTGTCGCCATATCATGTGAAGTAGACTTACAATAACGAAAATACTCGAGCGAGGAGGCGTAGCTTTTCTTTCAAGGACGTTAAAAAAACTTGTACAGTTTTTCCCATTTATCTTGAGCTTAAGCATTTGATTAGTCATGTTATAGGGCATTCAAATTAGTTTCTTTGAATGTCTAATAATAACGTAAGGTATTCAGAACGCGAGGCCCGTCTTTGAATTGGAATATGAGGTCTGTTGCCTACGACTTGTGACTTGTGGTATTCGGAATTAGGCCCTTGCCATTTTGACAGTTGATAAAATCTGAGACAAATGACCTAAAACTTATATGGCATTTGGAAACCAATGTTATATTCAAATTTAAATCTTTCTTTTCATTGTTATGTTTTTAAGATGGTGTCAAAACTGTGTGACCTTTATGGATCAAACTTTCGACTTGAAGATTTAAAACATAAGGCAATGTAAGATACACCAGATTAAATGCTTGTTATTATTGATAGCGGAGAATTGAGACCGTTAGACAGCAAATCCTTGTAGATGAATATTGTAGATGCTAAACTTGGTTAAAGATGAACCCGTCTAATGGAAATGGAAGTCATGGATGACTATTTTTGTTGAAACATTAAAATTCAGAGTTGATGAACTTAGAGGCACACGTCGAATAAGCCGTGGCACCTTGTGAATGCAGGCGGGAGTCATAAACCGTAGCACCTTGTGTGTGCAGGCGGTATTGAGATTAAACCGTAGCACCTTGTGTGTGCAGGCGGTATTGAGATTAAACCGTAGCACCTTGTGTGTGCAGGCGGTATTGAGATTAAACCGTAGCACCTTGTGTGTGCAGGCGGTATTGATATTAAGTCGTAACACCTTGTGTGTGTAGGCGGTAGTTATAAGCCGTGGCACGTTTAAGTGGTACCTAGTAGATATTCCTGTGATTAGTGAATAAGGTTATGAGTACCAGTATTTTAGATATTTTTATTTCCTCTTACATCTGTATTATATGTTAGAAAGTTTTATGTTTTCTCTTTTAGCAGAGCAAAATAATAAGTAGAAACCTGATTTTAAAATTTAAATTTTGATAATCTTAATTGCGTAATATATCGGAGAGACTTGATTAAATTTACTAATACCTATAATATTAATTACAAATGACTTTGCATCGATCTTACTTTTTACTATCACAAGCTCTGAAGGTTGGTTTAAAACGTGTGTTTATTGCATCCACACTAGACTAAATAAATAAAAATCGTGAATTAAAATAAATACTTACTTACTGTCCCTTGCACAATTTAACAATGATTTTAATTTGAGGTTTAATGTCAATTTAATTAAAATAATTCTTATTGTTGTAATATTTATGTGCTAGTATGTACATACCTAATTATTATAGAACAATTATTTAAATAACTTGTACAGATGTAACGTAAAATTTAGAGATATTTTTTATTGTTTCTACTAGGTTATGAGCAAGTACTGTAACTGTAAGAGGTAAATATTATTAAATTTAATTATGACACAAAATGTAAATGATAATATTATGGTCTTCAGGACGAATGGAGACTGTTGCCAAATTTATGTTACTGGTATTTAGCTCAAATGGGGACCTTTTACCAATTTTAATTTGAAATCGGAATTTAAGCAAATAATTTGGTTTCCATTATCAATAAATTTGATGTATTTAAGTTTTATTTTGTGAGTATTTTCTTTGTTAGCTAGAAAACATTTAAGTACGTCAGTATCTTAATTATCACTTAGAATAAATTGTTAATTATCATAATATTTCGATTAGTAAAGCAACATAGTGAGTTTAAAATATTTAAAATGCAAATACTTAGCTGTAGGTTTTCATCCTAATTCTCAATACCGTTGCATAATGTGAACGTACGAGGTCGTCCGATTGAAACGGATGGCCGACTGTTAGCTATGTTTAGTAAATTTTAACTTTTCTGCAATTTTATCACAAGCAAAACAAGAGGTGACGTAATCGCGTCATCACGCGATTACCTCACTTGTTTACGCCACAGTATAAATAGACAGACTGCGCAGGCAGACGGCCATTCGAGTGTGAGCCTTAAAATTGTAAGGACGCCCTGCTGCCCGTATAAATATCTTAAAATTGTGAGTACCTACCTATTTTGCTTATTTTAGTTACTTTTACGTACCTGAGCTATATTGTGTTGGTTTTATCTAATTTAAATAAGGTTGTAATTGAGTTTTTTTATTTTTTTTATTTTTATTGAGGATCAAACAAACAGTTACATAATAAAAAAAAACGGTAATTTAAAAAACTAAAAAACCCGCCTGCGGTTCTGTGTAATTTGGAAATGAAAAACCCTAAAACAAGAAAGTCGTCATACCCGATTGCACTTAACTTAAGAAAAACTGTAGCAGTCGGGACCCATTCTAGAAAGTCAGCCGTCTAGTCAGTATATTGGAGTAATCTGCAATGTAATATAGGTATGTGCTCTCAATTCACTAAGCCTCCATTTCTAGAATGGGTCCCGACTGCTGCAATTTTTCTTAAGTTAAGTGCAATCGGGTATGACGACTTTCTTGTTTTAGGGTTTTTCATTTCCAAATTACACAGAACCGCAGGCGGGTTTTTTAGTTTTTTAAATTACCGTTTTTTATTTTATTCATTTTTTTAGTTTTATTATTGAATGAGTTCATTTGAATTTGGCGCTAAAAATCCGCCATTTTGTTTTTTTTATATTTTGATATACCCAGTGTCACTCACACAGTAAATATTTATCTAACGACACCCCTCAAACTAAAATCTATAGAGCCGTTCAGGCTGCAGTGCGTGCCTAACATTGGAATTTGGCGCCAAAAATCCGTCATTTTGTTTTTTATTTTGATATACCCAGTGTCATTCTCACAGTAAAAACGTATCTAACGACAACCCTCAAGCTATAACTCATCGAGCCGTTCAGGCTGCAGAGCGTGTCAAACATTTGAACTTGGCGCCAAAAATCCGCCATTTTGTGTTTTTTTTTATTTTGATATACCCAGTGTCACTCTCACAGTAAATACGAATCTAACGACACGTCTCAAGCTAAAATCCATCCAGCCGTTCAGGCTGCAGAGCGTGCCAAACAATTATACATACAAACATACATACATACATACATACATACTCTCGAAAAACATAAACCTCCTTCTGGCGCAGTCGGGTAAATATTAAAGTACCAACGTATCTTAAGTGTTACTTATTATGTAACCAACGACGTTGACCACAGTTAAAAAAATAAGGAATGGATATTACAAAACGAAATTAAAAGGAAGTTATTACACAATACTATTTGCTAGCTATTGCTAAATTTTAAAAAAAACAAAAGCAACTATCTTTAGATTTACTTACATAATATAATACTTAAACTTACTTTATTTATTTTAACTTTTTAACGCATCTAATATATTATTTTTGTACTTATTTACTGGTAAAGCAAAAATGTCAATATTGTTAAATTTATTATTATATGTATGCACACATCGATAAAGTGGAGATCTATTTCCAGAATTAATACGACAAAATGATGTTGAGAATAATTTATGTGTACGAGTTGATCGATTATGTACTTGAACTGGGGTTTTGTAACATAAACTGTTGGTTAATGGTATACAATCAAATCTGTTATGACAAATATCATACAAAAACATTGCTTCCAACTGCAATCGCCTACTTTGCAAATCTAATAAATTATATTTATTCAATAGCTGTTGATAAGTTAATCGATTATGGTAACATTTGTAATGCATTGAACGTAAATACTTTTTCTGAACCATTTCAATACCATTTATATATTTACTGTAATAAGGGTTCCATACTTGTACCGCATACTCGAGCTGAGAACGAACAACTGTTTTGTATAGATAAAGAAAAGTGGATGCTTGTTTAAAGTTTGCACTGGCCCTCATCACGAAACCATACATTTTATATGATTTATTGACAATATTTTCAACATGTAAATCTAGCGTAAGTTCACCATCCAGTATTACACCAAGATCCCTAATAGATTGAACCTTTTCCAATGTAGTGTTACAAAGGGAGTAATTAAAAGTGTGAATTTTTTTCTTCTTCGTAAATGTAATTGATTTGCATTTATTAATACTGAGACATAGCTTATTGGTATCACAATAAGAAGTGAGGCGATCTAGGTCAGATTGAAAATTAATTTGATCATTGTGGCCTACAATAGTATGATATACCTTCAGGTCATCAGAAATCACAATGTTTAAAACATGTATTAATATCGTTAATGTATAAAATAAAGAGAAGCGGACCTAAAATTGAACCTTGAGGTACGCCTGAGCTGACATTGACACAGTCTGATTCATAACCATTAATGACCACTTTTTGTGTTCGATTAGTAACATAAGATTTGAACCATCGCCAGAGATTACCTCTTATACCGTTAAATGCAATTTTTTCTAATAACAGCTTATGATCAACTCTGTCGAAGGCCTTGCTAAAGTCTGTATAAACGCTATCAGTTTGTTTATTGGAATCAAGATTTTCAAAGAGACGTGTCGTATAAACCACTAGATTACTAATAGTTGATCGTTGTTGAACAAAGCCGTGTTGTTGTGATATAATAACAGCATGAAGAACAGGGTAAATATTATTATGCATAAGCCTTTCAAATACCTTCGACAGGGTCGGCAAAATTGAAATTGGACGATAATTCTCTACGTCCTTTTTTGACCCAGTTTTGTGAACTGGGACGATACGAGCTGATTTCCAAATACTTGGAAAAACACCATCTTTAAGGCACATATTAAAAATATAATAAAGGGGTTTACAGATTGAATTAGCAGTTGCTTTTAAAAAATATGGAGGCACGTTATCCGTTCCCGAGTTAGAATTACTGTCTACCTAATTAAATTAAACTATTATTTTACTATACCACTGTTTTTGATATTTATTACAAACCCCCCCCTACAACGTAAGCTAGAAATACTTAATTAGCTCGATTATCCTACAATAGTTTAAAAACACTTGAAAAACACGCCTTTATAATTGTAATTGTTTATGTACTGAAGACGGGCCTCTCGCTCTTCTTGTAATTGAGATGCGCGAACTTGAGATTCCTATTGTCCTAAACTTCCTAAACGTTTTTTTCGTTACTCTGGGTGTCTCTATAGCTATATATTGTTTCATATACGTTTTTGATTGGTGTTTTTACAAGTCAATATATGATAGGTTTGTATAACCTTGAAACCTGATCATGTTCAAAGTCCATTACGTGACCTTTCTCACAAGCGGAAACACGACTATGCGATATTCCATCATGGAATGCCAGTTCCTGTCTTCCGGCTTCATTATTAGACCTTGAAACCTAATCGTAGTCAAAGTTAATTACAAGACTTTTCTAACAAGTCCAAACACAGCTTTGATACGATGCTCAATCATGCAGTTCCAATTCATATCTTTCGGCTCTATAATCCATCAGAGCAGTTCGACAGTACCATATTATTGTATTGTCATCAGAACTACACACAACTGCCCATTGTCATGACGCTACGATCCTTGGAAGATGGTTAAATTAGTTACCTTAGATTCCATTACATAGTTACATACAAGTCGACCTGATAGAAGCGTGTTAATAAGCTCGCTCGTAATATTTCTTTGTCTAAGTTTAAAAAATGTAGCTACTTAACTATTTAGGGTTACGTAGTCAAACTAGGAACCCATAGTTTCGCCGTGCCCGTCTGTCTGCCTTTCCGTCAGTAGGTCACAGCCGTTTTCCTCAAAGACTTTAATTTAGTATGGTTGAAAAAATCGATGACTCCTATGAAATAAAATGTGTAAAAAAATGTTTCGAGAATCCCTCTACCCTACATGTTACTTTTTCTCTTATCCTATCTTGTGGGTATTGATAATAGGTCTTTTATAAATACAAAGAGTTTTCAAAGATATTTTTTCCGACAATTGATTCTTTTACCAAATATAAAGTTTTAAACTTGTGATTTTTGTAAAAGTTGCATGTCCCACCCCCAGCCAGATAAACTGCTATTTCAGGAAAACTGAAAAATCATGGAAAAATTAGGGTATCATAATCATTTTAAAAAGAAAATGATCACGGCCAAGTAGGCTTTCCTAGTTGAGGAGTTGATAGTCGACTAACTTAAGATTCAGTTGGATTTGTAGAAAGTTCAAAGGTTTTCCATACAAAATATTCTATTCCAAGTATTAAAATAACTTTAACATTTATTTACTGAAAAGACTACATAACGCACTTACGTAAGACACGCACTTATTATTTTATTTATTTTTATTTCATTTTATTTAATTAATTTCATACAATTGGGCAAAGCCCCAATGCGAAAAAGTAGATAGATTACATTTATTCATAACTTAAAAATAATAATAACAATTTAATAGTTTAATTTAAAAATCAAAATTTGAACAAAAACTAAGGATCTTAATGTTGACAAGTGTGAACTCCGCCAACGTACAGCTGCAGAGGTCCATCTCTCTGGAGACCAAATTAAGAATTCGTAATGCTCGCGTGAGGGGAGCAAATTCTAGTAAGCGTGTTCGAGCCACCGGCACCGCGACAAACCTGGTAGCCCGAGGAACGATACGCAATGTGGTGTTCGGCACAACTAATTTGATCGATGATAGTATTTGCGGTTATTCAGGTTCCTACGAAATACCTTAAATATGTAAGAAGCCAGTGCTAGATTTCTCCTGACTTCCAATCTGAAGTATCCCACCATCCCCAAAACAAAGAGTGTTGGATATTCCAGGGGAAAGAAAGGGTACACTCCCTATTTTTTTAGGTACAAAAACCTAGCGAATTAGTTTTGCAGCTTTTCGACCATTAGGCTGTACTTATCTTCATGCGGGTTCCATATAATTGAGTTGCATTCAAGCCTACTTCTCACTAATGCATTGTATAATGCGCAGATAGTGTTAATATTAGTGAAGTCCTTACATTGGCGCAGGATAAAGCCTAAGTTCTTAAAAGATTTTTTGCAAACATCAGTTACGTGCTTCCGGAAACGTAGATCGTTCTCCATACATACTTCTAAGTCTTTGACCGTCGTGATACGGTTTATCTGGCCCCCTTCCAAACTGTAGCGAAATTGTAATGGTTCTCGGGCACTTTTGTGTCAAAGGCGCCGTTTTGATTTCTAATTGAAGATTATGAATTATTTTTGCTACATCTTAATAGGTGATTCGATTTTGAATAATACTATGAGTGAGGGTGTATGAGTGAACTTACTTTGAAATTATTTAAGGTGGAAGGCGAGGGCTGGCTGCCGGTGACGAGTACGGTGCGCAGCGAGGCGAGCTGCGCGGGTGCTCCGTGCGTCGTCAGCGCGTGCACCAGCCCCGGCCCCGCAAGGAAGAACGTCGGCTGCAATCACAACGAACACATCTCGTGAAGTACACCAACCTTATTTGCATTTAAGTAGGACCGACTTGCGCTCAAGGTGGCTCAAGAGACCACGATAAAGAAATTCCCCAGCTCCGCCGCTCTGCACGCGCACACTATTTCCTCTTCTGTTCTGTTTCTTGTTAATCTCCATCGCCATCGTGTCTGATGCCGCTAGATGCGAGCAGCGCAAGGTCGGCCATCGTGTCTGATGCCGCTAGATGCGAGCAGTGCAAGGTCACTGCGCACCCTTGAAAAGTCATGGAAACGTTGTCAACGCGGGTGAAGCCGCGGGAAAAAAACTACTGATGAATAATGTGAGACTAAATCAAATTCCAACAAATAAAAAAAATAAGGTGTGTGGTTTTATGAAACCACGGTAAAAGTGAAACTTTACAGAGGACGAAACGATCATGGCTGCTTGCTCTCGCTACGGTACAGAGGACGAAACTATCATAACGTCAGACGAAAGCGACCGTCACGCGAAATGCAACACACAGACGAAAAAAATTGAGACGATGAAATAAAAGTTTCACTTTAATAATTCCATTTGTAGGTACCGATTTACAAGTAGGGGTGCCATCATGAGAACACTTTACACAGATAGTTTACTTTGTATGTGTGGATCATGTGCAGCGCGTGCGCGGGGTCGCTGCGCGGCGCGGTGAGGCAGGCGACGTCGTAGACGGGGCAGGCCGTGAGCAGGTCGGTGTGCGTCATCCACTGCGCCGTGGACAGGAACATGGCGCGCGCCGTCGGCCGCGGGAACTGCGTCTCGTAGCACCTGCGCCAACACCACGCCTACAGCACTCCAATCTGATCCCTAGCTAAGCATCTCTAAACACTTTCTTACAATTGATAAATATGTGGAGTTACCTCTCAATTTTTTTTCAAAGGATAATTGACAATGCCAAAAACGTTAAATATAACCGAATTTTATCACAAAATAATGACATTAAGCCGACTACGTGGTTTTCCCAGGATTAGTACACACTTATTTTCAGTCCATATCTTAAGAACACCTAAACTGGTTTTATGGATCCTACACGTTCCCAAGTCGAATGATACAAAATGTTACACTAAAATATTGCAACTCGATTTCTAGCTTCTGAGAAATATGTGGACAGACATAACAATCATGAAATACTTCATCATCATCATATCAGCCGTAAGACGTCCACTGTTGCACTTAGGCCTCCCCCAAGGATTTCCACGACGACCGGGTCTGCGCTATCCGCATCCAGCGTCTTTCCGCGACCTTCACCAGGTCATCGGTCCACCTAGTGGGAGGTCTGCCAAGGCTAGGTTTTCCGGTGCGCGGTCGCCACTTGATAACTTTACTGCCCCAGCGGCCGTCTGTTCAAGTGCCCCGCCCACTGCCACTTAAGTTTAGCATTTCTGAGAGCTTTGTCGGTTACTTTGGTTCTCCTACGCATCTCCTCGTTTCTTATTCGATCACGCAGAGAAACTCCAAGCATAGCACGCTCCATTGCCCTTTGGGTGAACTTGAGGCACATAGTAAGCGACCGTGTCTTAGTTTCGTATGTCATCACTGGTAACCACACTTGTCGAAGACCTTGGTCTTAAGACACTGCGGTATTTGGGACGTGAAGATATTGCGAAGCTTCCCGAACGCTGCCCAGCCGAGTTGGATTCGACGATTGATCTCTTTCTTGAAGTTGAACCTACCGAACTGGACTGTTTGTCCCAGGTATACATATTTGGCAACAACTTCGAGTGTAGAGCCTCCAACCTTCAAAGAAGTAGATTGGGGTAGTAAAGTTCTCGAGTAGCGATCGCGCGCCGGAAAATGTAGTGAAGGCTTTTCATTTGGTGGGCCGATGACCTGATGAAGTTCGCCGGAAGCCGCTGGACGCAGGTAGCGCAGAACTGGTCGTCGTGGAAATCATTGGGGGAGGCAGTGGACGTCCTTCGGCTGCCATGATGATGATGATGACTTTACTCTTATATTCTATACTAAACTATACTATACTGTACTATGTACAACCTCCACGAGAAATCGCAGGCACCAACAATACAATCATAATAACTATATCCACGGTGACGGAGCCTCGGGCGATAGCTAGTCCGCCATAATAATACATATTGATCTATAAAAGTTTGTGCCAGCTACTTGTTACGGTTTCAGCCTTTAAAATGTCAGACAGTCATTCTCTTTTATTTATTTTAGTCTAGCTGTCCCGACGAACTTCGTACCGCCTCACACTACACTACAGTACACATCACTACACTACACTACCACTACACTACTACTACACTACCACCACACTACCACTATATTACCACTACATTACAAATACCACTGCGCTACCACTACACTATCATTATCACTACACTACCACTACATTACCATCACACTACCACCACACTACCACTTGAAACGCTAACTATCGTTTCGAGCCGATCTCTTTTGTTGCGTTTCATAATTAAATTCTTTTTTGATGTCGTTGCTCTATGGAATTTGAATTTGAAAATAGTTGTTATTTTTTTGACAAGAGAAAAACAAATGTTGACCGTGATCCCGTCTACACTCATGTGAATTTAAATTTTTTGGATAAATTGTTTTATAATGTTTTGTTGAGGCCCACTAATTTATTCTGTGGTAAGTAATTTGTATAAGGAAACCGCTTTGCGTGTATTTTTGGTACTGCTACGAACTAGATTTATATATGTCCGTAGGGTTTCATCCACCCCCCTGCGAGGTTGACGTCCCGACGGTATACCTGATTGAGGATTAATCCTGAGATGGAGCTGTGCTGACCACCAGCCAGTCCTTTCACTGCCCGCCCAGCTGCTTGCTAAGGGAAGTGAATACTTATTTTATCTTTTGTCCCGAGCGTCTCACTAACTCTTTGACTTTTCTGCCGTCCTAGAAGATTTCCTGCTTCCAGTTTCTAACCATTAATTATTTATTTTAAATTTTAAAAGTGTTTTGTATCTGATACGTGTTATGTTAGAAAATAGGGTAATTCAGACCAAAGTGAAATTTAATTATTTTAGAACTTAGTAACTTATTTAAGTACCAAAGGGACGGTAACGATCGTTGCCTACCGTCATTCTATAAAATAACCTTTTTATATACTAATAAAATTGTAACTTTAAATTTATCTCCGGGAATTGTCCATAAATAAAGTAGGTCATTGTTTTAAATTTTCAACACGGTCAACCAATGTAATCACACCTTTTTTTATACTCATATTGTTTATTGTTCCTTCCTTTTAAAATAATCATAAAATACATATATTCTAATTTACCCCATAACATTTTTTTTCTTAAAACTCCGTTTAGGCCCGAACCTCTAAATCTTACGTATCATATGTGGCAAACTCCGTAAGGGTTTTTATCATCTGTTCCCATTATTTTTGTCACATATTTATGGCGCCCGAACTAATGTTTTTATCCCCTTTTCTGCCTTTAATGTTTCCCTAACGAACCCGTTTTTTTGTCGTTCGTGGGTGTATCCGTTTTCCGGATAATATGGTTCAAGTTTTAATACCTCAAGACCCTTACTTAATTTAATCGTGCGGTTTTCTTTGAAACGTATGGTTTTTTTTGTTTGTATGCACGGTATTTTTTTGCTTCTCTTGACACGGGTCGTTTTTTCCCCGGCTTAATGGCATTATACCTCTTTCGGATAATTGCTTACGTGTTGTAGAGTTGTTTTTGCCTGTGTATTCCCTTACGATTCCAAGAGAATTTTTAATTTAAGTAGTCAATGGCCAGACTCTAGATTTTTTTCAATCGAAAGTCGGGACAGACTTAATTTTAGTTCACGATTATTTAACGTTGTTTTAAGGGAAAAATCTTTAAGGGTTACTGTTTGGAATATTTTTACGCGTTGCTTTGCGAGGTACTTCTTAAATTTTTGGCGTACCCTGTTCACTTTTATGTGACAACGTTTCTGTATTCCGCAGTATTGTTTAGATTTCTTGAGGTCTTATAACAATTTTCCATTTTTCAAATTTCTTTCATTAATCTTGCCCTTGTCTTACCTCAAATGGCCTATTTTTCGGTAGTGTTGTCCCTTTAGACTCTTGCGTATCGCGTTTCAGACTTCCGGTGTTAATTTTATCCGTGAGTCGGATTTTCACGCATCCGCCTTTACCGTTTTTGTCCACATTTTGCTGGGGTAACCGACAATATTTTGCAAGTTTTTTTCAATTTTTGTCAACCCTATTGGTCTTTAATGTTTTAGTAGTTGTTTGATTTCTCCTGTTTTCTTAAGTGCCTAGTTTTAGGCTCAATACACAGCGATCCTTTAACGCTAGTGTGTTGTTGGGGTTATTGAGTCTGTTCACTTTTAGATGGAGTTTTTGCCGTTTGTATGTGAACGTTCGTGTATAAATGTCAATTTCTACCAGCTTCAAGTAAACGTTCGTAGTTAACTAGTTACTTAGAGAGTTTTTATTTTTTTCTTCTTCAGGGCTGTCCAACGTCTATAGGGTTGTCCAAATTTCAAAAATTTTTAGGACTTCTCGCCTTTTTTTGTGAGTTTGTGGGTATTTTGAAACGCTAACTATCGTTTCGAGCCGATCTCTTTTGTTGCGTTTCATAATTAAATTCTTTTTTGATGTCGTTGCTCTATGGAATTTGAATTTGAAAATAGTTGTTATTTTTTTGACAAGAGAAAAACAAATGTTGACCGTGATCCCGTCTACACTCATGTGAATTTAAATTTTTTGGATAAATTGTTTTATAATGTTTTGTTGAGGCCCACTAATTTATTCTGTGGTAAGTAATTTGTATAAGGAAACCGCTTTGCGTGTATTTTTGGTACTGCTACGAACTAGATTTATATATGTCCGTAGGGTTTCATCCACCCCCCTGCGAGGTTGACGTCCCGACGGTATACCTGATTGAGGATTAATCCTGAAATGGAGCTGTGCTGACCACCAGCCAGTCCTTTCACTGCCCGCCCAGCTGCTTGCTAAGGGAAGTGAATACTTATTTTATCTTTTGTCCCGAGCGTCTCACTAACTCTTTGACTTTTCTGCCGTCCTAGAAGATTTCCTGCTTCCAGTTTCTAACCATTAATTATTTATTTTAAATTTTAAAAGTGTTTTGTATCTGATACGTGTTATGTTAGAAAATAGGGTAATTCAGACCAAAGTGAAATTTAATTATTTTAGAACTTAGTAACTTATTTAAGTACCAAAGGGACGGTAACGATCGTTGCCTACCGGCATTCTATAAAATAACCTTTTTATATACTAATAAAATTGTAACTTTAAATTTATCTCCGGGAATTGTCCATAAATAAAGTAGGTCATTGTTTTAAATTTTCAACACGGTCAACCAATGTAATCACACCTTTTTTTATACTCATATTGTTTATTGTTCCTTCCTTTTAAAATAATCATAAAATACATATATTCTAATTTACCCCATAACATTTTTTTTCTTAAAACTCCGTTTAGGCCCGAACCTCTAAATCTTACGTATCATATGTGGCAAACTCCGTAAGGGTTTTTATCATCTGTTCCCATTATTTTTGTCACACACTATACTACCACTACATTACAAATACCACTGAGAATCGCAAAACTTAAGGTGCAATGGACGGGATACATAGCTCGTAGAACAGATAACTGTTAGGCCAGTAAAGTTCTCGAGCGGCAACCGCGCATCAGAAGACGCAGTAGTTCTTCCACTCGGTGGACCGACGAACGACGACGACCTTGTGAAAGTGGCGGGAAGCCGCTACATGCGGGCAGCGCAGGATCGGTCGTCAATGAAATGCTTGAGGTCTTTTGCCAAATGTGGACGTATTGTTTTTTAATACAAATTTGAGTGCGTTTGACCATATCTCACCTGATGGTAAGTGACGATGTAGTCGAGGATGGTACACGCAAACTCAAATAATGCCTATTCACTCTCGCCTTGAAGATCCCCAAATTGTAGGAGTCGGGAAATATAGACGCAGGCAAGGTGTTCCACTCCATCGGTGATCGACACGATCTTTCTACTTTTAATATGATATATGCGGGTAGCGCAGAACCAGTCGTCGTGGAAATCCTTCGCGGAGGCCTATGTCCAGCAGTGGACGTCCTTCGGCTATATGATAATGATGAAGTATTAAGAATTCATCATTATGAAAGCATTAAATTCTTCTTCTTCTTTGCGTGTCGATGAATTAAATTTTCACTGCACTACTGTACGGATGTGATAATAGACTGTTTTAGGTTTCAAATATGTCTTCAAACATTTTGAAAAGTGTTACAAAAACGAATTTATCTGTCAAAGTTAATTATAATGTAATAAATCATGAAGATAAAGTAGGCCAGCAAACAAACGAGATCACAATATTATCTAAAAATAAAAATATGTTTCTGATTCACTATCTTAGCAAGTTATCACCCATACAGGGTGTAGCAAAATTTTTGTAACTGGGATTTCTACTCACCATACTGAATTATTTTTTTTCTAAGACTTTGCTCAAATTGCAAAAGTAATTTAATAATTTAACCATTATGGGGTACCCCAAGGTAGTATTTTAGGACCTCTACTTTTTAATCTCTATATTAATGACCTTCCTAACGTGACTAAATATGATTGCACTCTATTTGCCGACGATGTGTCTATTGTTGTAACTTCTAATAAAATTATTGACATACAAACCTATGAATATGACATCATAAATACTATTAATTTAATCGTTGACTGGCTGCATAGTAATAATTTACAATTGAATTTAAATAAGACAAACTACATGCAATTTGTTAAATACCGTGAAAATGTTGACAAGATTAGTTTTAATTACAATGGACACTTTCTTCAACAAACACATGAAAGTAAATTCTTAGGACTAATTTTGGATGATTTATGTAATTGGAAGTCACATACAGAGAGCGTTTGTAACAAGATAAATAACTATATTTATGTTTTAAGTAGACTTCGTAGAGTAACTTCTCAAAATGTCGTTCTGTCTGCATATTATGGCTTTGTTCATTCTGTACTCGCATATGGCCTCTTGTAGTGGGGCAACAGTACTGATTCTCCTAGGGTTTTCATAGCGCAGAAAAAGTGCGTTAGGGCTATGTGCGGAGTAGAACCAGATGAGCCATGCAGACCTCTTTTTAAAAAGTTGGGCATATTATCACTTCCATCTATGTACATATATACCATAGGTAATTTTGTTAAATCAAACAATCACATTCACTCCCGTAATATTAGAAATCCAGATCGATTGGTTTATGAAGTGAGACCTTTGACCACAATTTATTTACCAAAAAAATTGTCATGCTATGTGTGTCAAAGTATATAATGCGCTTCCAAGTGAAATAAAAATCTTACCACTACCACGCTTTCGTAAAAACCTCAAAAAATGGCTAAAGGAAAAAATATTCTATTCAATCAAAGAATTACTTGATCCAAACACTTGATTATTCTGTTGATGTCAAATCATGATAAGAAAACGATTTTCATTTTCATTTTGATTTTTACATGAATGCCATAATTTATATTTACTTTTTTTTAAATTTTTGTATGTCGTACTAATGACTAAATGTGCTGAACCTCACTATGTTTGTAAGATCTATTGTATTTACCACATTTACTGCAGTAAAATATCTTTATCTTTAATTAAATTCATACAAATCGATCAGCTGATTAATCCCCGACGCAAAAGGAGGGATGTTATAAGATTAATGCCAATGTCTGGGTGTGTGTCTGTCTGTCTGTGGCTGTCGAACGGATGAACCGATTTTGATGCGGTTTTTCTACGTGAAAAAAGGTTTCCTTGCGGTAGTTCTTAGCTATAATTGATTAAGATCTGTTCAGCCGTTTGAGGATCATCAGCTCTTATCTAGGTGATGTCGGCAAGTTATACAGGTCTGATCGATTCAAAAATTGGTGCCCTGTAACTGTAATAATATTGCAAAACCATGGTAATTTTGACCTGATGATGTTGCAGCATCTCCTGGAATGTGCAGGATACCTACCTCCTCACCAACTTACATAGGAGATATCGTGTTTAGGTTCATTGCAATAGTTTCAATGAATAGATGTTACATATAACATGGTTACCTTGACCTGATGCTGTAGCATCCCCTAGAATCTGCTGAAGCAGAGGTAAAAAAGTGACAAAACTTCCACAGATCCAATTGATCTGAAGTTTACAGTTATAACACATTTAATTGCAGCTTCAAGGGAGGTGAGCAACTTCCAAAGGTTTGATATTCAAAATAGGCTAGAATTTGTTTCGCAGTGTCGTGTTATTTCCGGAAACTATTTACGTTATTGTGGTGATAGAGTATCGATTGTAACTGTCTACTAGTATTAGATTTATAAAGTTTAAAAAGCACGAAATAAAAATAAAATTAAAACTAAAAAAAACCCATGACAAAAACCACTTAAAAGTAAAAAATAATATGTATTGGCCCTTTTTTTTTGAGTTAAATCAAGTAGTAATATTTTAAACAAAGAGTCGCCGCGCAGGGGGGGGGGGGCGCTAAGTTGGGAATTATTAGTAATTAGTTGTAGTAAAGTAAATCAGTTGTATTCTGTTTTTATTTTATTTACTTAGCGGTCCCCCTACGCGACGACTCTTGGATCAAAATATTACTACTTACTTGAATCCAACTCAAAGTGCCAATACATATTATTTTTTACTTTTAAGTGGTTTTTGTTTAATGTTTTTTCAAATTTTTAATTTAGTTTTATAGATAGAGGGTCAATTTTTTTTTGACAATGGACTAATGGGGAAAATAATTTAGTACGATGAGTAGAACCCTTAGTTAAAGGAAGCTACACCAATGTGCTACCCCGTGTGTGTGACTTTACAGTGAGACGGTCGAACAGAAGAACAACAAGTAGATTACATTGATGTATGTCGCACTCCCCGTCACTACGCCGCGCCGCGCCGCGCCGCGCGTTGTATCGCGTTGTTGTTCCGTACCGGGTAACAGGACCCTATTCCCAAGCCTACGTTGTTCGTCCGTCCGTCCGTTTTTCCGAATTTTAAAAAGCTGTATCTTTTGAACCGCTACAGGTAGCCAGCTGATTATTTTTACAGTACATGTATTTTAAATAGGAGATTAAGTAACAAATAATAATTTAAAAAAAAATAAGGGGTATGAAACACGTAAATTGAAAAGTTCCCATCTTTCTCATCAACCCCCTCCGCCACCGTGCCCCCTGCAACTGATTATTCTCACATAGATAGACGTATCTTTTATTTCCGGAATAAAAGTACCCTTTAGCAATTCATAATAATTACGAGCCGGCTGTTACTACCCGTGTAGGGTACTTTGGTTACTACCCGAGTACCACATTTAACACAGGTATAAATGCGTTCACACGTTTTTCTGTGCTTTTGGCATTTATATTTATACTTATACATCGACTTTAGAAAACATAACGGACTAGGTTTTGCTCGCGGCTTCACCTACGCGGTCTTAATTTTTATGACTGTCTTTGAGGGTGTGTGGTGCACGAGCCTCAAGCGATCTGATTTGGATGACCCCAAGTGACACTTGGATTTTTTTTCCTTTTTTCATCAAATTCCGAATTTCGATATTTGTACCTACCTAAATAACTTGTCTTTACTTCTCAAAACAGCTCAAAGTTAATATTATTTATATCTTTAATGTTGTATTAACGTAATTTGACTCCTATGATAACGACAAAAATAAATATTGAGCTGACAAAATAGAGATAGAGAGATCTAAATACGATTAAATAGTTAAGTAAAGTTACATAATAATTAAAAAAAAATCTAAATGGGATCCAGTTCTTAAAAATCATTTAAACTCTTTTTTAGTTTATGCCATTTTCTACGGATAGAAAAAACATGTTGCAAACTTAAAGTAATTTGTTTATTTTGTCCATGAGGTACTCGTAGGTACTCTGAGGTAGTCATATTTAATAACCGGTTTGCGATTATGTAAAATAACAAAAAAACAATTGCATTAAACGGCTGCGGAGGTACTGACCACAAGGAGGGCAGATGAGCGATGAGGCCCTCGTGCGAGATGAGCGCCGCCTTCGGGGAGCCCGTGGAGCCGCTCGTGGGCAGCAGCACCGCCGGCGTCGTCGCCGGCACGGCCGCCACGCTGTGGCAGGGAGCGACTCTTCAACTTCCTATTTCTATCGGGTCTTCCATCAACAGAGTTCACATGTGGAATACTTAAACTCTTTCAGAGAGAAATCATCTTCTTTGCCAGGTCCGACTTATTGTTTTACTAGCTTTTTCCCGCGGCTTCACCCGCGTGGACCACGTTTCTATGACTTTTCGAGGGTGCGCAGTGCGCGAGCCGTGCGGCTCGCGAGCGTGGTACAAAGTAGCCTATGTCTTAATACAGGTCCTAATCTGTCTACTTACCAAATTTCAGCCAAATCCGTTCAGTAGTTTTTGCGGGAAAGCGTAACAGACAGACAGAGTTCAGAGTCCTCGAGACTTAGCAAAGCATTGATGATTTCCCCAGCACAGTATTAGGACTGCAAATAAGCGGTCATCGTGCTGTACTGCGGCATGGTGTCACAGTTGTTTGTGGGCAGAGGGGCCCCTTTCCATCAGGTAAGTGAGCTTATGCCATTCTTAAAATAATTAAGTTTTAAAAAAACAACCGATTCAGAACCACCATTACATTATGGAGATTTTAATTCTGTCAGTGATGCTTGTGATCTAGGAGTATGTACTGAGAGTAGCAGGTGATGTTTTGATCTACGAGTACGTACTGAGAGTAGCAGGTGATGCTTGTGATCTAGGAGTATGTACTGAGAGTAGCAGGTGATGTTTGTGATCTACAGTACGTACTTAGAGTAGCAGGTGATGTTTTGATCTACGAGTACGTACTGAGAGTAGCAGGTGATGCTTGTGATCTAGGAGTATGTACTGAGAGTAGCAGGTGATGTTTGTGATCTACAGTACGTACTTAGAGTAGCAGGTGATGTTTGTGATCTACAGTACGTACTTAGAGTAGCAGGTGATGTTTGTGATCTACGAGTACGTACTTAGAGTAGCAGGTGATGTTTGTGATCTACGAGTACGTACTTAGAGTAGCAGGTGATGTTTGTGATCTACAGTACGTACTTAGAGTAGCAGGTGATGTTTGTGATCTACGAGTACGTACTTAGAGTAGCAGGTGATGTTTGTGATCTACGAGTACGTACTTAGAGTAGCAGGTGATGTTTGTGATCTACAGTACGTACTTAGAGTAGCAGGTGATGTTTGTGATCTACGAGTACGTACTTAGAGTAGCAGGTGATGTTTTGATCTACGAGTACGTACTTAGAGTAGCAGGTGATGTTTGTGATCTACGAGTACGTACTTAGAGTAGCAGGTGATGTTTGTGATCTACAGTACGTACTTAGAGTAGCAGGTGATGTTTGTGATCTACGAGTACGTACTTAGAGTAGCAGGTGATGTTTTGATCTACGAGTACGTACTTAGAGTAGCAGGTGATGTTTGTGATCTACGAGTACGTACTTAGAGTAGCAGGTGATGTTTGTGATCTACAGTACGTACTTAGAGTAGCAGGTGATGTTTGTGATCTACGAGTACGTACTTAGAGTAGCAGGTGATGTTTGTGATCTACAGTACGTACTTAGAGTAGCAGGTGATGTTTGTGATCTACGAGTACGTACTTAGAGTAGCAGGTGATGTTTGTGATCTACGAGTACGTACTTAGAGTAGCAGGTGATGTTTGTGATCTACAGTACGTACTTAGAGTAGCAGGTGATGTTTGTGATCTACAGTACGTACTTAGAGTAGCAGGTGATGTTTTGATCTACGAGTACGTACTTAGAGTAGCAGGTGATGTTTGTGATCTACAGTACGTACTTAGAGTAGCAGGTGATGTTTGTGATCTACAGTACGTACTTAGAGTAGCAGGTGATGTTTGTGATCTACAGTACGTACTTAGAGTAGCAGGTGATGTTTGTGATCTACAGTACGTACTTAGAGTAGCAGGTGATGTTTTGATCTACGAGTACGTACTTAGAGTAGCAGGTGATGTTTTGATCTACGAGTACGTACTTAGAGTAGCAGGTGATGTTTGTGATCTACAGTACGTACTTAGAGTAGCAGGTGATGTTTGTGATCTACAGTACGTACTTAGAGTAGCAGGTGATGTTTGTGATCTACAGTACGTACTTAGAGTAGCAGGTGATGTTTGTGATCTACAGTACGTACTTAGAGTAGCAGGTGATGTTTTGATCTACGAGTACGTACTTAGAGTAGCAGGTGATGTTTGTGATCTACAGTACGTACTTAGAGTAGCAGGTGATGTTTGTGATCTACAGTACGTACTTAGAGTAGCAGGTGATGTTTGTGATCTACAGTACGTACTTAGAGTAGCAGGTGATGTTTTGATCTACGAGTACGTACTTAGAGTAGCAGGTGATGTTTGTGATCTACAGTACGTACTTAGAGTAGCAGGTGATGTTTGTGATCTACAGTACGTACTTAGAGTAGCAGGTGATGTTTGTGATCTACAGTACGTACTTAGAGTAGCAGGTGATGTTTTGATCTACGAGTACGTACTTAGAGTAGCAGGTGATGTTTGTGATCTAGGAGTATGTACTGAGAGTAGCAGGTGATGTTTGTGATCTACAGTACGTACTTAGAGTAGCAGGTGATGTTTGTGATCTACGAGTACGTACTGAGAGTAGCAGGTGATGTTTGTGATCTACGAGTACGTACTTAGAGTAGCAGGTGATGTTTGTGATCTACAGTACGTACTTAGAGTAGCAGGTGATGTTTGTGATCTACGAGTACGTACTTAGAGTAGCAGGTGATGTTTGTGATCTACGAGTACGTACTTAGAGTAGCAGGTGATGTTTGTGATCTACAGTACGTACTTAGAGTAGCAGGTGATGTTTGTGATCTACAGTACGTACTTAGAGTAGCAGGTGATGTTTGTGATCCACGAGTACGTACTTAGAGTAGCAGGTGATGTTTGTGATCTACAGTACGTACTGAGAGTAGCAGGTGATGTTTGTGATCTACGAGTACGTACTTAGAGTAGCAGGTGATGTTTGTGATCTACAGTACGTACTTAGAGTAGCAGGTGATGTTTGTGATCTACGAGTACGTACTTAGAGTAGCAGGTGATGTTTGTGATCTACGAGTACGTACTTAGAGTAGCAGGTGATGTTTGTGATCTACGAGTACGTACTTAGAGTAGCAGGTGATGTTTGTGATCTACAGTACGTACTTAGAGTAGCAGGTGATGTTTGTGATCTACGAGTACGTACTTAGAGTAGCAGGTGATGTTTGTGATCTACAATTACGTACTTAGAGTAGCAGGTGATGTTTGTGATCTACAGTACGTACTTAGAGTAGCAGGTGATGTTTGTGATCTACGAGTACGTACTTAGAGTAGCAGGTGATGTTTGTGATCTACAGTACGTACTTAGAGTAGCAGGTGATGTTTGTGATCTACGAGTACGTACTTAGAGTAGCAGGTGATGTTTGTGATCTACGAGTACGTACTTAGAGTAGCAGGTGATGTTTGTGATCTACAGTACGTACTTAGAGTAGCAGGTGATGTTTGTGATCTACGAGTACGTACTTAGAGTAGCAGGTGATGTTTTGATCTACGAGTACGTACTTAGAGTAGCAGGTGATGTTTGTGATCTACAGTACGTACTTAGAGTAGCAGGTGATGTTTTGATCTACGAGTACGTACTTAGAGTAGCAGGTGATGTTTGTGATCTACGAGTACGTACTTAGAGTAGCAGGTGATGTTTGTGATCTACGAGTACGTACTTAGAGTAGCAGGTGATGTTTGTGATCTACAGTACGTACTTAGAGTAGCAGGTGATGTTTGTGATCTACGAGTACGTACTTAGAGTAGCAGGTGATGTTTGTGATCTACGAGTACGTACTTAGAGTAGCAGGTGATGTTTGTGATCTACAGTACGTACTTAGAGTAGCAGGTGATGTTTTGATCTACGAGTACGTACTTAGAGTAGCAGGTGATGTTTGTGATCTACGAGTACGTACTTAGAGTAGCAGGTGATGTTTGTGATCTACAGTACGTACTTAGAGTAGCAGGTGATGTTTGTGATCTACGAGTACGTACTTAGAGTAGCAGGTGATGTTTGTGATCTACGAGTACGTACTTAGAGTAGCAGGTGATGTTTGTGATCTACAGTACGTACTTAGAGTAGCAGGTGATGTTTGTGATCTACGAGTACGTACTTAGAGTAGCAGGTGATGTTTGTGATCTACAGTACGTACTTAGAGTAGCAGGTGATGTTTGTGATCTACGAGTACGTACTTAGAGTAGCAGGTGATGTTTGTGATCTACGAGTACGTACTTAGAGTAGCAGGTGATGTTTGTGATCTACAGTACGTACTTAGAGTAGCAGGTGATGTTTTGATCTACGAGTACGTACTTAGAGTAGCAGGTGATGTTTTGATCTACGAGTACGTACTTAGAGTAGCAGGTGATGTTTGTGATCTACAGTACGTACTTAGAGTAGCAGGTGATGTTTTGATCTACGAGTACGTACTTAGAGTAGCAGGTGATGTTTTGATCTACGAGTACGTACTTAGAGTAGCAGGTGATGTTTGTGATCTACAGTACGTACTTAGAGTAGCAGGTGATGTTTGTGATCTACAGTACGTACTTAGAGTAGCAGGTGATGTTTTGATCTACGAGTACGTACTTAGAGTAGCAGGTGATGTTTTGATCTACGAGTACGTACTTAGAGTAGTAGGTGATGTTTGTGATCTACGAGTACGTACTTAGAGTAGCAGGTGATGTTTGTGATCTACAGTACGTACTTAGAGTAGCAGGTGATGTTTGTGATCTACAGTACGTACTTAGAGTAGCAGGTGATGTTTTGATCTACGAGTACGTACTTAGAGTAGCAGGTGATGTTTGTGATCTACGAGTACGTACTTAGAGTAGCAGGTGATGTTTGTGATCTACAGTACGTACTTAGAGTAGCAGGTAATGTTTGTGATCTACGAGTACGTACTTAGAGTAGCAGGTAATGTTTGTGATCTACGAGTACGTACTTAGAGTAGCAGGTGATGTTTGTGATCTACAGTACGTACTTAGAGTAGCAGGTGATGTTTGTGATCTACGAGTACGTACTTAGAGTAGCAGGTGATGTTTGTGATCTACGAGTACGTACTTAGAGTAGCAGGTGATGTTTGTGATCTACGAGTACGTACTGAGAGTAGCAGGTGATGTTTGTGATCTACAGTACGTACTTAGAGTAGCAGGTGATGGTTGTGATCTACAGTACGTACTTAGAGTAGCAGGAGATGTTTGTGATCTACAGTACGTACTTAGAGTAGCAGGTGATGTTTGTGATCTACGAGTACGTACTTAGAGTAGCAGGTGATGTTTGTGATCTACGAGTACGTACTTAGAGTAGCAGGTGATGTTTGTGATCTACAGTACGTACTTAGAGTAGCAGGTGATGTTTTGATCTACGAGTACGTACTTAGAGTAGCAGGTGATGTTTGTGATCTACAGTACGTACTTAGAGTAGCAGGTGATGTTTGTGATCTACGAGTACGTACTTAGAGTAGCAGGTGATGTTTGTGATCTACGAGTACGTACTTAGAGTAGCAGGTGATGTTTGTGATCTACGAGTACGTACTTAGAGTAGCAGGTGATGTTTGTGATCTACGAGTACGTACTTAGAGTAGCAGGTGATGTTTGTGATCTACAGTACGTACTTAGAGTAGCAGGTGATGTTTGTGATCTACAGTACGTACTTAGAGTAGCAGGTGATGTTTGTGATCTACGAGTACGTACTTAGAGTAGCAGGTGATGTTTGTGATCTACGAGTACGTACTTAGAGTAGCAGGTGATGTTTGTGATCTACAGTACGTACTTAGAGTAGCAGGTGATGTTTGTGATCTACAGTACGTACTTAGAGTAGCAGGTGATGTTTGTGATCTACGAGTACGTACTTAGAGTAGCAGGTGATGTTTGTGATCTACAGTACGTACTTAGAGTAGCAGGTGATGTTTGTGATCTACGAGTACGTACTGGGAGTAGCAGGTGATGTTTGTGATCTACGAGTACGTACTTAGAGTAGCAGGTGATGTTTGTGATCTACAGTACGTACTTAGAGTAGCAGGTGATGTTTGTGATCTACGAGTACGTACTTAGAGTAGCAGGTGATGTTTGTTATCTACGAGTACGTACTGAGAGTAGTAGGTGATGTTTGTGATCTACAGTACGTACTGAGAGTAGTAGGTGATGTTTGTGATCTACGAGAAAATACTGAGAGTAGCAGGTGATGTTTGTGATCTACGAGTACGAACTTAGAGTACCAGGTGATGTTTGTGATCTACGAGTACGTACTGAGAGTAGCAGGTGATGTTTGTAATCTAAGAGTACGTACTTAGAGTAGCAGGTGATGTTTGTAATCTAAGAGTACGTACTTAGAGTAGCAGGTGATGTTTGTGATCTACAGTACGTACTGAGAGTAGTAGGTGATGTTTGTGATCTACGAGAAAATACTGAGAGTAGCAGGTGATGTTTGTGATCTACGAGTACGAACTTAGAGTACCAGGTGATGTTTGTGATCTACGAGTACGTACTGAGAGTAGCAGGTGATGTTTGTGATCTACGAGTACGTACTTAGAGTAGCAGGTGATGTTTGTGATCTACAGTACGTATTGTGAGTAATAGGTGATGTTTGTGATCTACAGTACGTACTGAGAGTAGCAGGTGATGTTTGTGATCTACAGTACGTACTGAGAGTAGTAGTTGATGTTTGTGATCTACGAGAAAATACTGAGAGTAGCAGGTGATGTTTGTGATCTACGAGTACGAACTTAGAGTAGCAGGTGATGTTTGTGATCTAAGAGTACGTACTTAGAGTAGCAGGTGATGTTTGTGATCTACGAGTACGTACTTGGAGTAGCAGGTGATGTTTGTGATCTACAGTACGTACTGAGAGTAGTAGGTGATGTTTGTGATCTACAGTACGTACTGAGAGTAGCAGGTGATGTTTGTGATCTACAGTACGTACTTAGAGTAGCAGGTAATGTTTGTCATTTACGAGTATGTACTTAGAGTAGTAGTTGATTAAAATAGACTGAATGCATATTTCGAGAAGTGAAGGACAGTGACATTATACAAACACGAAGTCGTCGAGCTGGTCGGTGTGTCCCTCGACGAAGGCGGCGAGCGCGTCACCGGAGACCAGCTCGAGCGACCCCACCCCCTCCCCCGCCGCCGCCGTCACGGGCATACGTCGGTCCTCGTCGTGGAACACCAGCCGCGGCTGCACCAACTGCATGAAGTACCGCAGCTCGACTGCACGCGTTACACAAACAAGAAGTAATATAAAATAAACAACTCCTACTAATTTATTAGCATGTTTTTCAACAGGCGGTCTTGTTATCTAAATATATATAACTCAAAGGTGACTGACTGACTGACATAGTGATCTATCAACGCACAGACCAAACCACTGGACGGGTCGGGCTGAAATTTGGCATGCAGGTAGACGTTATGACGTAGGCATCCGCTAAGAAAGGATTTTAGGAAATTCTCATGGGAACCGCAAAAATCGGGATCTGCGCGGGCGAAGATGCGGGCATCCACTAGTGTACTCATATGGTGTACGCACTCGAACCTGTTACCCATTGAGACACACAGGATGCCTCCCATTCACAGCAGCCCGATTTAAAAAAAAGATTAGTAATTTTTCAGTAGAGTTGTGAGAAAAGTGGTACTTTATAGGCCGGTAACTGTGCTCAAAACGGATTATGGCCATTTTTGTCACATATTTTGAAATTTCCATGTAAATCAAAACCTACCTTCCCGTTGACCTAGAATCATGAAATTTCACAGCACAAGTAAAGTAAAAAATCTGAAACTGTAGATATAAATTTTGTCCTTAGTGATGGTAAATGGGAAGCCGTTGGATGCGGGCAGCGCAGAACCGGTCGTCGTGGAAATCTTTGGGGGAAGCCTATGTCCAGCAGTGGACGTCCTTCGGCTGATATGATGATGATGATAATGATGGTAAATGTGTACATACTTTTTATGTAACAATAAAAAATAAATAATAATGTCTGGAAGAAATCGCTTTGAGCGATAAGACCGCCCAAATTGTACCGCTTATAAGATTTTGTTTTAAGTTGTGTTTTTGTTTAAATTTTTAAGTTATAGTTTCTAAGTTTTACATTGTGTTTATTTTTTTATTTTATATTTTTGGGTACAATAAAGAGTATT
Source organism: Coleophora flavipennella (assembly GCA_947284805.1). NCBI lineage: Eukaryota > Metazoa > Arthropoda > Insecta > Lepidoptera > Coleophoridae > Coleophora > Coleophora flavipennella. The sequence continues at coordinate 324,572 of OX369283.1, forward strand.
TATCTTATCTTATCTTATCTTAAATAAACACATAAAAAAAACTTTTTTTTTGCACTCACACTCCGTGGAGAGGGGCTCTAGCATGCAGAGCGTGACGCCGGCAAACAGAGCGCCGTAGTACACCGCCGCCAAGTGCTCGTGGTTGCGCATCACCACCACCGCCACGCTCCCACTCGCACCCCGCGCCTGGAGAGCGCGCGCGACGGGGACGGCAAGTCGCAGCATCTGCTCATTCGTAAACGACGCGCCGCTCAATCCGTTGATCTGGCAACATGAAGACAACAACCCATAACGTCCTTACTGCTGTGGCGGCTGGGGCACGGGTCTCTTGCCAACATGACCTCAACTGGCAACATGACGTCAACAACCCATAGCGTCCCCACTGCTGGCGCGGCTGGGGCACGGGTCTCTTGCCACAACTGGCAACATGACGTCAACAACCCATAGCGTCCTCACTGCTGGCGCGGCTGGGGCACGGGTCTCTTGCCACAACTGGCAACGTAACGTCAACAACCCATAGCGTCCCCACTGCTGGCGTGGCTGTGGCACGGGTCTATTGCCACAACTGGCAACATGAAATCAACAACCAATAGCGTCCCCACTGCTGGCGCGGCTGTGGCACGGGTCTCTTGCCACAACTGGCAACATGACGTCAACAACCCATAGCATCCCCACTGCTGGCGCTGCTGTGGCACGGGTCTCTTGCCATAACTGGCAACATGACTTCATCAACCCATAGCGTCCCCACTGCTGGCGCTGCTGTGGCACGGGTCTCTTGCCACAACTGGCAACATGACGTCAACAACCCATAGCGTCCCGCTGCTGGGGCGGCTGGGGCACGGGTCTCTTGCCACAACTGGCAACATGACATCAACAACCCATAGCGTCCCCACTGCTGGGGTGGCTGGGGCACGGGTCTCTTGCCACAACTGGCAACATGACGTCAACAACCCATAGCATCCCCACTGCTGGCGCTGCTGTGGCACAGGTCTCTTGCCATAACTGGCAACATGACGTCATCAACCCATAGCGTCCCCACTGCTGGCGCTGCTGTGGCACGGGTCTCTTGCCACAAATGAAATGAAATGATAATTTATTTGCATCAAACATGGTAGTAGGATGTTTAATATAGTTTTTAGTGCAATCATGTTTCGCCTGTGCAAGGCATGCAAATGTTTAACATAGATTATAATTATTTTGTCACGTAAACTTTAAAAATTCAAATGTCAATAAGTTTGTTTTTGTCACAGAGGTATTCATTAACGCTATAATAATTTTTGTCAATAAGCCATTTCAACAATTTTGTCTTAAAGGTTTTCGATTCAAGCTTTCGCAGTTCAATTGGTAGGGTATTATATATTCTAACGCTCATACACACACAATTTCGGCTATACATTTCAGTCAATGGGATTTCGTTAAAAACTAGCCTGTATGGATCTCTAAGGGTTCTTGTGGTTTTGTCACTGGCTTTTTTAAATAATTGCAGATGTTGCTTTACAAACAGACAGAGCTCAAATATATATATAGCGCGGGTAGTGGCAACAGACCAAGCTCCTTAAATAGTGGCTTGCAGGAGTCTCGTGATGACTTGCCAGCTATAATAATAATAATAATAATAATAATAATAATAATAATAATAATAATAATTATTATTATGTCCAGTTATTACAACTCCAGACAGCTCCAATAGCCCTGTAGAGCTTGAAACTAATCCGTTACACCGTAATACGGAAACGCATAACTTCGAGGACACGTTTCTGCAAAACCTACGAAGTGAGTTCGCAACAGCCATAGCTGAATTTATGGGGACCGACCCTTTGCAGCGTCCTCGTATACCACGTCAAAACACCTCTCGAAAAATGGCCGTGGCAGTGCAGGCAGTAAACTTGGTCATACTGCCTGAATATCTTGTAGAGGCTAGTCAGGCCTTTGAAACCATCCACACGGCTATTTACGCAGCTGCTGTATGTGTTGTCCGATCAATCGGTGGGAAAGTTGGAAATACCCGGAAAAAACTGGACGCTCAAGTGCGGACACCAGCATGGGAGCTTCGACTGACCCGAGGCGTTGATAAACTAAGATTCCAAATTGGCCACCTCACCCAGTACATCAGGGGAAATAGAAACTCAAAAATCGTTTCTACTTATCAGCAACTGTGTAGTGAGGATGCCAAGCATACTCGACACGACCCACCTAACAAAACACCAGAGGAAGTACTCGATACGCTCCGACAGAAGCTTGCGCTCAAGGCGAACCGGCTGAGACGGTATCGAGTAGCGGCTAAAAGAAAGAAAGACAATAGTACATTTATGTGGAGTGAAAAAGAATTCTACCGCCGGCTTCGCAGTGATGCCGTGTGTAGCGAAGGAGGGAAGGAAGAAAAGCTACCATGTGAGGCTGATGTTGAAAATTTCTGGCGGGGAATTTGGTCAGAGAGCGCTAACTATAATGAGGACGCTTCATGGATAGAGGAAGAAGAAGAACGAGTCAATAATACCCCACCAATGGAGTCAGTGGTCATTACGGCAGACGATGTCGCCAGATCGGCGAACAACACCCTGAACTGGAAAGCTACTGGACTTGATGGTATTCATAATTTCTGGCTAAAAAAGTTCACCTCTCTCCATGAACCTCTCGCCAAATGTTTCACATTATTTCTTCAAAATCCGCAATTAGTTCCTCCGTACCTAGCCACTGGAGTCACCTACCTGCTCCCTAAGGACGGTAATACTGAAAACCCCGCAAAATACCGGCCTATCACATGCCTCTGCACCGTCTACAAGCTGCTAACATCATGTCTTGCCGAGAAGATCTACACACATCTCCAAAGTCACTCTATGCTAGCGCAAGAGCAGAAGGGATGTATAAAACGGTCGCAAGGGTGTAAAGAACAACTTATAATAGATGCGGTCGCAACGGAGCAGGCGTACCACAGGACAAGAAACATCTATATGGCCTATATCGACTACCGCAAAGCATTCGATTCTGTGCCGCACTCCTGGTTGGTTAAGGTATTAGAACTATATAAAGTTAACTCTGAGATGGTCGCCCTGCTACAACATCTAATGGCGACGTGGGAAACTGAACTTTCGTTGGGCAATAACATCAGGACTGGGCGAATCCCGATTCGCAGAGGCATATTTCAAGGTGACAGCTTAAGTCCTCTTTGGTTTTGCCTAGCTCTTAACCCACTGTCCTCGCTCTTGAAAGAGACAGGATATGGATTCCTTATAAAAGGCTCAACCCAATTCAAGCTTTCCCACCTCCTGTATATGGACGATATTAAGATCTACGCGGCCAATGCCCGAGAGCTCCGAGGACTGCTCCAATGCACTGAACAGTTCTCTAATGACATCAAAATGTCATTTGGGCTTGAGAAGTGCAAGACCCTTAGCGTCGAGAGAGGAAAGATCATACCGTCAGAGGGATACAACCTTCATTCTGAAGGGGAGATTGACGCAATGGTTGAGGGTGACACCTACAAATATCTTGGCCTGCTTCAGTCACTTCGAGCTGATCATAAAGATATCAGAACTCGAGTGACCAAAGAATACTATCGGCGGCTCGGTGCCATACTCAAAACCGGTCTAAATGGGAAAAATCTATTTAAAGCTATTAACACCTTTGCTGTACCAGTCTTGACTTACACCTTCGGAGTAGTCAAGTGGCCGCAGACTGAAATTGAGAGCGTCGAAAGAGCAACCCGTGTTATGCTGACCAAGTTTAGGAATCACCATCCGAATTCAGCGATTGAGCGGGTTACCTTACCGAGAACATCCGGTGGTAGAGGCATGGTGGATATAGGTAGGCTGTGTACCAAACAAATCAGGGGTCTACAAAATTATTTTTGCGCTCAAGATACATCCCCCCTACACCAAGCGGTTGTTAGCGCAGACAACAAACTGACGCCACTTGACCTCCTCCATTTCTCAAACACCACGCCTGTCGATACGGATGCCGTATACATTAGAGGCAAAGTAGATCAGTGGACTTCAAAACCTCTCCACGGCCGCTTTGCCCACGAACTGAGTCAACCGCATGTGGACCGAGAAGCTTCCAACAGCTGGCTCAGTCGTGGAGAAATATTTGCCGAGACAGAGGGGTTTATGCTGGCGATCCAAGACCAGGTAGTTCCTACTAGGAACTACTTAAAGTACATTATAAAGGCGAAAGTGGAGGATGATAAGTGTCGACGGTGTCATAAGGTAACTGAAACAATACAGCACATAACGGGTGCATGCCAGGCCCTCGCCAGCAGGGAGTACACTGAGCGCCACAACGATGTGGCCAAGGTTGTTCATCAAGCCTTGGCGCTTAAACACGGCCTGCTCACTGAGACTGAGGTGCCCTACTGGCAATACCAACCGAAATCGGTACTCGACAACGGCACCCACCAGCTGTATTGGGACAGGTCCGTTTTGACCGACAGGCCTATGCCTCACAACAGACCAGATATCCTACTGGTGGAGAGAACAAAAGGCATGACGTGGCTGCTGGACATCGGTGTACCCAACACACATAACATCAAGGGGTACACGGAGGAGAAGTTGACGAAATACGAGCAGCTTGCCGAGGAGATCCGGCAAGTCTGGCAGCAGCGGGAGGTGTTCATAGTGCCACTTATTCTCTCCAGCACAGGCGTTATTCCGAAGACTCTGTCGGAGGGTCTAGTCAAACTGGACCTTCCGGCGACTCTGCGGAATAAAATGCAAAAGGCTGTCATACTCCGTACAACAGCAATAGTTCGACGTCACTTAAACCTAACATAGTAGGGTAGTGTGTTGCCGGATAGGCCCACACTACTGAAAAAATCCCATTAAGGTGAATAAAAAGAATAAATATAATAATAATAATAATAAGTTCCCAAGTTCGGTGCTGGAAAATGATGCTGTCCAGCTTTACTGGGACAGATCTGTACTCACGGATCGTGCAGTACCCCACAATCGGCCGGACATTATTTTAATAGAAAAACAAAAGAAGAGGACATGGTTACTGGATATCGGTGTACCCAACTCGCACAATATCCAGTCCTATACATCTGAAAAGATGACAAAGTACCAGCCGCTAGCCCAAGAGATTAGGCAGGTTTGGGGCCAGGCCGAGGTCTTTGTCATCCCTATTATCCTCTCCACAACAGGGATTGTACCGAGACTGCTCACCGACAATCTAATCAAACTAGGTTTGCCGGTGGCAGTCCGGGACAATCTTTTAAAATCAGTTATACTCCGCACGACGTCCATAGTGCGGAGACATCTAAACCTTTAATAAGCCCACCCTTTTAAAAAATAATAATAATAAGGCCGATAAAAAAGAAAAACCCTGAAAAGGAGATTAAAATAGAAAGAAAAAATAATAATAATAATAATAACGGTCGCGCTGATGCCAGACGTGACAGGATGCGAGTCGGCGCACCACGACCGGCCCAAACATCTGGCCGGTCAATTCCATCATCGCCACCAGTGCGCTTGGCGCTGGCAGAGCCGTTACAGGCTCAGCAAGCGGCGCCCGCCGCTGGTGGAGTACGCCGCATGAGATGGACTAGGTCACAAAACGAAAACATCATGCGTGCGTACTACGGTGCGACGGGGGGAGAAACTCGTCGGACGGGCTACCGAGCGAGGCTGCACCAAGCATTCAATCATTTGGAGCCTGCAGCAATGCAGAAAGCAGTCCTCCTCGACAATGCCCGGATAGTTCGACGCTTTCTCTCCCCGTCGCACTGAACTCCAGCCGACTGTGCTTCCGCTGGAGGTGCTCCTGCCACTTCGCCTCGTGCCAAGTGAGCAGAGAGGCTCTAATTTTATATTTGTGAATAATAATAATAATAATAGGTATTTATTTCAGACATAGTCCATAATTGGTTAGTAACATTGGTACTTATAAACTAGTGTTAGTAAAAAACAATGGGAATAAATCAAATAATTGAGATGATCTATAGCTCTTACACATTTTTTTTGTGCTATAAAGGCTCTTTTCCAGTGGGTCCCATTTCCCCATATAATAAGACCGTAACGGAGCACCGAAGCTACACACGCATGATAGGCAGACAAAACAGTGGGCATGTTTGTTAGACTTTTTAGGCGCTTTAGGACGTACACAAATCTGTTGAGTCTCTCACTTACATTCTCATGTTGTGGTTTCCAGTTTAGTTGGTTGTCAATTTTGAGGCCTAAGAATTTCGTGTATACATCTCATCAATTTTTATGCTTCCATGTTTTATTTCTAATTTACGAAACCTATTGTTGTTAAAATTAATGTAGTTTGTCTTTGAAATATTAATGTATAAGTTATTCATGTTCAGCCATTTTATTATAACATCAATAGTATTATTTATGTCAGATTCGTGATTGTTAATTGTATTATTGTCAGTAATTTTCCCTTTTGTTGTCACTACTATAGAAATGTCATCAGCGAAGAGAACGCACTCGTGCTGAGTTACATGAGGGATGTCATTTATATAAAGTACGAAGAGAAGGGATCCAATTACGCTTCCTTGAGGAACTCCGCATCTATTGTATCTGTAATCAGAGGAATATACGATAGCCTCATTTTTATTATTGTTGATTTTAGTTAATGAAACTTTTTGTCTTCTTTCTAAAAGGTAAGACCGTATCCAATCAAGAGGTAATCCTCTTATTCCATAAGAATTAAGTTTTTTTATAAGTAGATCGTGTTCTACAAAGTCAAAGGCTTTACTTAGGTCAAAGAGTAATACTGTAGTCAATTGTTTATTATTTATTTCATTTAAAATACCAGTCATTAGTGAAAAAGTTGCAGAGGTTGTAGACTTATTTTTTTGGAAGCCAAATTGATCTTGATTTATAATTTTATATTTATTGCAACTGGCAACATGACGTCAACAACCCATAGCGTCCCGCTGCTGGGGCGGCTGGGGCACGGGTCTCTTGCCACAACTGGCAACATCACGTCAACAACCCATAGCGACCCGCTGCTGGGGCAGCTAGAGTACGGGTCTCTTGCCCCATCTAGAGAGATGTAAAAACCAAAAAACTTCCTAAAGTTTTTTCCCAAAAGTCTGGTATTTACTTATGTTGAGATCCATTCGGTGAGAAATTCGAAATAGCTCAGTGCACAACCCGGGTTTTCACCCAGTTTTGACCCAGAGACAATATGACGATGCTACAATATCCATAGCTCGAGTACAGCAAGGTCATAATAATTTCACTCTTTGGACACACGGTACACAATTGATGTTGTCGCCGCGTCCGCGCCGCGCGTGACACTGTGGCAGCAGTATAGGTACCTACTTTGGACACACGGTACACAATTGATGTTGTCGCCGCGTCCGCGCCGCGCGTGACACTGTGGCAGCAGTATAGGTACCAACTTTGGACACACGGTACACAATTGATGTTGTCGCCGCGTCCGCGCCGCGCGTGACACTGTGGCAGCAGTATAGGTACCTACTTTGGACACACGGTACACAATTGATGTTGTCGCCGCGTCCGCGCCGCGCGTGACACTGTGGCAGCAGTATAGGTACCTACTTTGGACACACGGTACACAATTGATGTTGTCGCCGCGTCCGCGCCGCGCGTGACACTGTGGCAGCAGTATAGGTACCTACTTTGGACACACGGTACACAATTGATGTTGTCGCCGCGTCCGCGCCGCGCGTGACACTGTGGCAGCAGTATAGGTACCTACTTTGGACACACGGTACACAATTGATGTTGTCGCCGCGTCCGCGCCGCGCGTGACACTGTGGCAGCAGTATAGGTACCTACTTTGGACACACGGTACACAATTGATGTTGTCGCCGCGTCCGCGCCGCGCGTGACACTGTGGCAGCAGTATAGGTACCTACTTTGGACACACGGTACACAATTGATGTTGTCGCCGCGTCCGCGCCGCGCGTGACACTGTGGCAGCAGTATAGGTACCTACTTTGGACACACGGTACACAATTGATGTTGTCGCCGCGTCCGCGCCGCGCGTGACACTGTGGCAGCAGTATAGGTACCTACTTTGGACACACGGTACACAATTGATGTTGTCGCCGCGTCCGCGCCGCGCGTGACACTGTGGCAGCAGTATAGGTACCTACTTTGGACACACGGTACACAATTGATGTTGTCGCCGCGTCCGCGCCGCGCGTGACACTGTGGCAGCAGTATAGGTACCTACTTTGGACACACGGTACACAATTGATGTTGTCGCCGCGTCCGCGCCGCGCGTGACACTGTGGCAGCAGTATAGGTACCTACTTTGGACACACGGTACACAATTGATGTTGTCGCCGCGTCCGCGCCGCGCGTGACACTGTGGCAGCAGTATAGGTACCTACTTTGGACACACGGTACACAATTGATGTTGTCGCCGCGTCCGCGCCGCGCGTGACACTGTGGCAGCAGTATAGGTACCTACTTTGGACACACGGTACACAATTGATGTTGTCGCCGCGTCCGCGATGCGCGTGACACTGTGGCAGCAGTATAGGTACCTACTTTGGACACACGGTACACAATTGATGTTGTCGCCGCGTCCGCGCCGCGCGTGACACTGTGGCAGCAGTATAGGTACCTACTTTGGACACACGGTACACAATTGATGTTGTCGCCGCGTCCGCGCCGCGCGTGACACTGTGGCAGCAGTATAGGTACCTACTTTGGACACACGGTACACAATTGATGTTGTCGCCGCGTCCGCGCCGCGCGTGACACTGTGGCAGCAGTATAGGTACCTACTTTGGACACACGGTACACAATTGATGTTGTCGCCGCGTCCGCGCCGCGCGTGACACTGTGGCAGCAGTATAGGTACCTACTTTGGACACACGGTACACAATTGATGTTGTCGCCGCGTCCGCGCCGCGCGTGACACTGTGGCAGCAGTATAGGTACCTACTTTGGACACACGGTACACAATTGATGTTGTCGCCGCGTCCGCGCCGCGCGTGACACTGTGGCAGCAGTATAGGTACCTACTTTGGACACACGGTACACAATTGATGTTGTCGCCGCGTCCGCGATGCGCGTGACACTGTGGCAGCAGTATAGGTACCTACTTTGGACACACGGTACACAATTGATGTTGTCGCCGCGTCCGCGCCGCGCGTGACACTGTGGCAGCAGTATAGGTACCTACTTTGGACACACGGTACACAATTGATGTTGTCGCCGCGTCCGCGCCGCGCGTGACACTGTGGCAGCAGTATAGGTACCTACTTTGGACACACGGTACACAATTGATGTTGTCGCCGCGTCCGCGCCGCGCGTGACACTGTGGCAGCAGTATAGGTACCTACTTTCGAAAAACAGAGTCCGTTTTTAAATCCTTATTTTAAAAAAGCTTTTGTTTTAGGTTTCCTTAGTTCCATATAAGTTTCTTCTGTCCGTCCGTCCGTCTGTCATACATATTCTCTACGGTACAAACTTTACATTTTTGTACGTTTGATTTATGTTAAGTTTAAATCTATATATATGCTAAATAAAATTTTCGTGTCACAGTGTTAGTTACCATACGGCTGGACGGATTTCCACGAAATTTTCTGTGTATACTCGTTAGGTCTGAGAATAGGTATATAAAAGTTTTCATTGGGATCTGAGCGGGCGAAGCCACGGGACACAGCTAGTAATAATATAAAAAATGGTAAGTCACTTAATTTTATATATATATATATAAATCTTCTGTCCGTGTGTTAGTCATTGAACTCCTCCTAAACGGCTGGACCGATTTTGATGAATTTTTTTGTGTGTATTCCAGGGGGTTTGAGGATGGTTTAGATTCACAAATCAGCCCGGTAGATGGCGCTGTTAGTGTAGGGTGGAACGAAGTTCGCCGGGACAGCTAGTAGTTACTTAAAATTTGCGTATCGAATAATATTAAAATATATTACCAGTACCTGTACCTCGAAAAACGATTTTTTTTTGAGTTCTTCCCCCTGTGCGTTGTGCGGGGTATTTCATTTAATTTCATAGCTAAAGAGAACTTTTAAACTGAAGTAGAGTTTTCTTTGAACTAATTATTTTTAACCAGTGTACCGTTTTCAAGATTCGACCGTGTCCTCCCCCGGCACTCACTCACCAGGCGAGTGGAGTGGGGCCACTTTCTCATGCAGTGGTAGATAAGCTGCGCCAGGTTGACGGCGTCCCGCGCCGGAGCGTCCCGCGCCGGAGCGTCCCGCGTCGGAGCGTTCCGCACTGTCACCGCCGCCTCTTCCAGCAGCCCGTCCAAGTACCGCTGCGCCGCCGTGGGCGCGCCGCGCAGCACCGCGTGCGACACTGCCGTGTGTGAGGGTAGTATCAAAACATTTGTCTATGTGTACCTGTAAACTAGGCAAGATCTGCCTCATTTTCCTAAGTAACAAACAAAAATGGTAACAAATTAACTTATCAAATCAAACAGACCTAAATTTCCATAAAATTTAAATATTAAAAAAATAGATTTGTAACGAATGGTAGGTAGGGTTGTAAGTACCGCCAAACGTTTAAATATAAGGTCTTACTAAAAAACTAAGTACCTAACAAGGTAAGAAAAGTACAAAAATGGGAAGAAATAACAAAAAGGTTCACTACAATTTAACACTTCGCTCACGTTACTTTTATACGTTGTGTTTTTCTACCCTATACATTTCTCTCTTTCTACCACCCGACCCGCCCCGAGGGGAAACGGGCGGTGAGTCATGGCGTTGGGCGGCCATTATTTTAATCGTCATTGGCGTCAATGTTCCCGCCGAGTAAGGTTGTGCGACGAAATCCGTCGTGCAAAACTATAAAAACTAAAAAGCCTTTTAGAGATTGAGAAGAAAACTGAAACTTAATTAAGAAGTAATTTAACAATTATGTGTTTTAAAAGTTATGTGTTTTAAATTCATGATAAAATGTTCAAACAATAAAATTTTACAGAAAGTGCAATATGTAAATGCGTTGCGTACGTAAATGACAATAACATGGGCGCATTTTTAACGGAATTTCCTTTCGTTTTTGGTAAGACATTGGTAATTTTCTACCCTCAATGATTTTTAGTTTCTGTAAAAGATGTGTCGTAGTGTAAGGCTTTGAATGCTAGTGAAATACGGATCGACGGTCATATCCGCGATTGACTCCTAGATGACGGCCACGTGTCAGCGGTCGCCTTCATCCTCAGTATCAAGTGGTCATAACTCCAGCTCACGAAAACTAAAGCGGCGTCATCGCTGTCGCAAAAAGAAAGGGGGCGGAGGGAACTTTGTTACTATAACTTTACGCATCAGACAGACAGACATACGGACTGTTACACAGTTATACAGACGGTGTAGTCTTAGTAGTAGAGTCCCGTCTTCCGGCGCCCGGCACGAACACTTTCGACAAGGTATCGTGTTTGGGAAACGTAAAGTTTAAAAAGCATGAAATAAAACTTAAATTTAAAATTTAAAATCCCCGTCAAAAAAACCGCTAAAAAGTAGAAAATAATATTTCTTGGCCCTTTAATCAATCAATCAATCAAATACGCCTTATTCTACAATTACAAAAATATATAATAGAGAATAAATTTAAATTGTACGATGTAGGCGACCTTATTGCATAAAGCAATTTCTTCCTGGCAACCCAGAGAATGGACACAATTAAATTAAAGTAAAGGCTATGCAAAGCAAACTGCAAAAAAATTTAAAAAGAAAAATTTACTATAACTACATATCTGAAATCTAAATCATAATGCAACATGTAATAAAAACACTTTATAAAATATAAATAATAATATTAACTAAACTTACATATTATAAAAATATATACTAATTTACTAATAAATATTGATCAGTAAAACAAGGAATAGTGCTAACACGTTGATTGAAGACTTATGATGAGGTATTCTTTATCTTGATATTTAAAAGAGTAAAGAGGAGAAGCTTGTCGGATAGAAACGACAAAAAAAACTAAAGCTGGTTAGCTTGAAAAGTGAATGAGTGAGCGAAAAAGTTAGCAGAGTGAGTAGGAATGTACAGGCAGAGATTTTCAGAGGAGCGGAGAGTATGGTTATGAGTGGAAGAGAAAAACTGAAAGGAGTCTTTGAGGCACAAGGGTATTTTTGGATTGAACATTATAGAATATATAAGGGAAAGGATACGAGTATTTAGTGATCTTTACGGCGGCGGATAGGAAGCCACTTAAGTTTAATTCTGTTTTCGGAAACATTGTCATATTTACGTAAACTGAAAATAAACACACGGAATCTGGAGTTAGAAATAGTTAGGTTAACGGATTGTCTTTCAGAAATGAATCAAAAATATGAGCAATCCGAAAAACAAATAGAAGAACATGTTGTTGTAGGATCATTTTGTTGTCCGTCTGTCTGTCAAGAACCTTTTTCTCAGGAACGCGTGGAAGTATCAAGCTGAAATTCATATCAAATACTTAGGTCTACTGTCCCTTCGAATTGTGAAGAAATAAAACTTCTAAGCCAACGCAATCAAAAGATACAGTCGTTTATGCCGCAAATTTTCGACAGTCACAAGGGAATCAAAACCTATAGGGTACTTCCAATGGGCTCAAACCTACCCTAAATAGGGCGATCGGGCCTAAGTCTACCACGCGGGGCCAATGCGGGTTGATCGACTTCACACACAACCTTCAAGTTTCTTCGCGGGCGTGTGCAGGTTTCCTCACGATGTTTTCCTTCGCCGTTAGAGCGTCGAATAAACGTACATATTTTGAAATCGAAAACACATTCGAACGTACCAACGTATTAATGTACGTTGCAGAATTCGAACCACGACCTTTCGGATAGGTAGCGGCCCTAGCCACCGACGCATGAACCGTAATAGCAAAGTATATATTATATTAGTTGGTAATAGGCAGGAAATTAAAATTTTGACCACCACCGCCACCTGCGGCGTGCGAATTTTCAAATAATATTTCAAAGAAATAATTGAATCTGGAAAGAGTATCTAGGATTGCAGATAATAAATACCGAGTAAATTATCTAGATCCAGATACTAGATACAGGACCAAAAGTATATATAGATACAGATAATAGATACTCAAAAAATATCTAGAAAGTATCTAGATACAACCCAACACTGCCTACAGATTAATTGGTTTAGGTGCCTTTTCACTTCTTATCTATGCCTTTTTCATGGCTATATTCGACAAAAATGATGGAATTTTTAGTTTTTTTTTACGAATTTTCAAATAGTTTTTTTTCTCCTTTTTCTTCTACATTTAATACCCATGCTAACATACACTAATTTTGACACTTGAATCATTACGCTACCCCAAATAGCATCAGAGTAATCGCCATCGCACTATCGTAGAAAAAGGTTGATCGGTTCGCCCACCGCAGAGGACGAAAAAACATTTTCGATGTTAATAATAACGAATTGGATCTGTATTGAATATGGGTTCTTTTGGAAAAGTTATTTAGTATCACGAGCAGAACGCCTTGTATTTGTTTCCGGGAACTTTTTAAACCCTGTATAACAGGACGGTTGTTAAATGGAGATGCTGTATCAAAGACGTATCTCATCAGAGCGAGAGGATGATATATGTACTTACTTTTAGGTAAAGCTATTCAATCACACTGCACTGGGAGTAAAGTGAACGTGCGGCGCGGGCGCAGACGCGCGGCTGACAACCGAGAGCCAGCTGAACTGTCTTCCGCAATCTTTTTATTGTAATAAATAAACAGCGCTGATTAGGATGACGTACTCGTAGTAAACATGTTATCCAATCTTATGCCTATAATGTATTACGCGCTCGTAGGTACGTACTGAACAGTATCATGTATTGCGCACTCGTAGGTACGTACTGAACAGTATCATGTATTACGCACTCGTAGGTACTTACTGAACAGTATCATGTATTACGCACTCGTAGGTACTTACTGAACAGTATCATGTATTACGCACTCGTAGGTACTTACTGAACAGTATCATGTATTACGCACTCGTAGGTACGTACTGAACAGTATCATGTATTACGCACTCGTAGGTACGTACTGAACAGTATCATGTATTGCGCACTCGTAGGTACGTACTGAACAGTATCATGTATTACGCACTCGTAGGTACGTACTGAACAGTATCATGTATTACGCACTCGTAGGTACTTACTGAACAGTATCATGTATTACGCACTCGTAGGTACTTACTGAACAGTATCATGTATTGCGCACTCGCAGGTACGTACTGAACAGTATCATGTATTACGCACTCGTAGGTACTTACTGAACAGTATCATGTATTACGCACTCGTAGGTACGTACTGAACAGTATCATGTATTGCGCACTCGCAGGTACGTACTGAACAGTATCATGTATTACGCACTCGTAGGTACGTACTGAACAGTATCATGTATTGCGCACTCGCAGGTACGTACTGAACAGTATCATGTATTACGCACTCGTAGGTACGTACTGAACAGTATCATGTATTACGCACTCGTAGGTACGTACTGAACAGTATCATGTATTGCGCACTCGCAGGTACGTACTGAACAGTATCATGTATTACGCACTCGTAGGTACGTACTGAACAGTATCATGTATTACGCACTCGTAGGTACGTACTGAACAGTATCATGTATTACGCACTCGTAGGTACTTACTGAACAGTATCATGTATTACGCACTCGTAGGTACGTACTGAACAGTATCATGTATTACGCACTCGTAGGTACGTACTGAACAGTATCATGTATTACGCACTCGTAGGTACGTACTGAACAGTATCATGTATTACGCACTCGTAGGTACGTACTGAACAGTATCATGTATTACGCACTCGTAGGTACTTACTGAACAGTATCATGTATTACGCACTCGTAGGTACGTACTGAACAGTATCATGTATTACGCACTCGTAGGTACGTACTGATCAGTATCATGTATTACGCACTCGTAGGTACGTACTGAACAGTATCATGTATTACGCACTCGTAGGTACGTACTGAACAGTATCATGTATTACGCACTCGTAGGTACTTACTGAACAGTATCATGTATTACGCACTCGTAGGTACTTACTGATCAGTATCATGTATTACGCACTCGTAGGTACGTACTGAACAGTATCATGTATTACGCACTCGTAGGTACGTACTGAACAGTATCATGTATTGCGCACTCGTAGGTACGTACTGAACAGTATCATGTATTACGCACTCGTAGGTACGTACTGAACAGTATCATGTATTGCGCACTCGCAGGTACGTACTGAACAGTATCATGTATTACGCACTCGTAGGTACGTACTGAACAGTATCATGTATTACGCACTCGTAGGTACTTACTGAACAGTATCATGTATTACGCACTCGTAGGTACGTACTGAACAGTATCATGTATTGCGCACTCGCAGGTACGTACTGAACAGTATCATGTATTACGCACTCGTAGGTACGTACTGAACAGTATCATGTATTACGCACTCGTAGGTACTTACTGATCAGTATCATGTATTACGCACTCGTAGGTACTTACTGAACAGTATCATGTATTACGCACTCGTAGGTACGTACTGAACAGTATCATGTATTACGCACTCGTAGGTACTTACTGAACAGTATCATGTATTACGCACTCGTAGGTACTTACTGAACAGTATCATGTATTACGCACTCGTAGGTACTTACTGAACAGTATCATGTATTACGCACTCGTAGGTACGTACTGAACAGTATCATGTATTGCGCACTCGCAGGTACGTACTGAACAGTATCATGTATTACGCACTCGTAGGTACGTACTGAACAGTATCATGTATTACGCACTCGTAGGTACGTACTGAACAGTATCATGTATTGCGCACTCGCAGGTACGTACTGAACAGTATCATGTATTACGCACTCGTAGGTACGTACTGAACAGTATCATGTATTACGCACTCGTAGGTACTTACTGATCAGTATCATGTATTACGCACTCGTAGGTACGTACTGAACAGTATCATGTATTACGCACTCGTAGGTACGTACTGAACAGTATCATGTATTACGCACTCGTAGGTACTTACTGAACAGTATCATGTATTACGCACTCGTAGGTACGTACTGAACAGTATCATGTATTACGCACTCGTAGGTACTTACTGAACAGTATCATGTATTACGCACTCGTAGGTACTTACTGAACAGTATCATGTATTACGCACTCGTAGGTACTTACTGAACAGTATCATGTATTACGCACTCGTAGGTACGTACTGAACAGTATCATGTATTGCGCACTCGCAGGTACGTACTGAACAGTATCATGTATTACGCACTCGTAGGTACGTACTGAACAGTATCATGTATTACGCACTCGTAGGTACGTACTGAACAGTATCATGTATTGCGCACTCGCAGGTACGTACTGAACAGTATCATGTATTACGCACTCGTAGGTACGTACTGAACAGTATCATGTATTACGCACTCGTAGGTACTTACTGATCAGTATCATGTATTACGCACTCGTAGGTACGTACTGAACAGTATCATGTATTACGCACTCGTAGGTACGTACTGAACAGTATCATGTATTACGCACTCGTAGGTACGTACTGAACAGTATCATGTATTGCGCACTCGTAGGTACGTACTGAACAGTATCATGTATTACGCACTCGTAGGTACGTACTGAACAGTATCATGTATTACGCACTCGTAGGTACGTACTGAACAGTATCATGTATTACGCACTCGTAGGTACTTACTGATCAGTATCATGTATTGCGCACTCGTAGGTACGTACTGAACAGAATCGTGTATTACGCACTCGCAGGTACGTACTGAACAGTATCATGTATTACGCACTCGTAGGTACGTACTGAACAGTATCATGTATTACGCACTCGTAGGTACTTACTGATCAGTATCATGTATTGCGCACTCGTAGGTACGTACTGAACAGAATCGTGTATTACGCACTCGCAGGTACGTACTGAACAGTATCATGTATTACGCACTCGTAGGTACGTACTGAACAGTATCATGTATTACGCACTCGTAGGTACTTACTGATCAGTATCATGTATTGCGCACTCGTAGGTACGTACTGAACAGAATCGTGTATTACGCACTCGCAGGTACGTACTGAACAGTATCATGTATTACGCACTCGTAGGTACGTACTGAACAGTATCATGTATTACGCACTCGTAGGTACGTACTGAACAGTATCATGTATTACGCACTCGTAGGTACGTACTGAACAGTATCATGTATTACGCACTCGTAGGTACTTACTGAACAGTATCATGTATTACGCACTCGTAGGTACTTACTGAACAGTATCATGTATTACGCACTCGTAGGTACGTACTGAACAGTATCATGTATTGCGCACTCGTAGGTACGTACTGAACAGTATCATGTATTACGCACTCGCAGGTACTTACTGAACAGTATCATGTATTACGCACTCGTAGGTACGTACTGAACAGTATCATGTATTACGCACTCGTAGGTACGTACTGAACAGTATCATGTATTGCGCACTCGTAGGTACGTACTGAACAGTATCATGTATTACGCACTCGTAGGTACTTACTGAACAGTATCATGTATTACGCACTCGTAGGTACGTACTGAACAGTATCATGTATTGCGCACTCGTAGGTACGTACTGAACAGTATCATGTATTACGCACTCGTAGGTACTTACTGAACAGTATCATGTATTACGCACTCGTAGGTACGTACTGAACAGTATCATGTATTGCGCACTCGTAGGTACGTACTGAACAGTATCATGTATTACGCACTCGTAGGTACGTACTGAACAGTATCATGTATTACGCACTCGTAGGTACGTACTGAACAGTATCATGTATTACGCACTCGTAGGTACGTACTGAACAGTATCATGTATTGCGCACTCGTAGGTACGTACTGAACAGTATCATGTATTGCGCACTCGTAGGTACGTACTGAACAGTATCATGTATTACGCACTCGTAGGTACTTACTGAACAGTATCATGTATTACGCACTCGTAGGTACGTACTGAACAGTATCATGTATTACGCACTCGTAGGTACGTACTGAACAGTATCATGTATTACGCACTCGTAGGTACTTACTGAACAGTATCATGTATTACGCACTCGTAGGTACGTACTGAACAGTATCATGTATTACGCACTCGTAGGTACGTACTGAACAGTATCATGTATTACGCACTCGTAGGTACGTACTGAACAGTATCATGTATTGCGCACTCGTAGGTACGTACTGAACAGTATCATGTATTGCGCACTCGTAGGTACGTACTGAACAGTATCATGTATTACGCACTCGTAGGTACTTACTGAACAGTATCATGTATTACGCACTCGTAGGTACGTACTGAACAGTATCATGTATTGCGCACTCGTAGGTACGTACTGAACAGTATCATGTATTACGCACTCGTAGGTACTTACTGAACAGTATCATGTATTACGCACTCGTAGGTACGTACTGAACAGTATCATGTATTACGCACTCGTAGGTACGTACTGAACAGTATCATGTATTACGCACTCGTAGGTACTTACTGAACAGTATCATGTATTACGCACTCGTAGGTACGTACTGAACAGTATCATGTATTACGCACTCGTAGGTACGTACTGAACAGTATCATGTATTACGCACTCGTAGGTACTTACTGAACAGTATCATGTATTACGCACTCGTAGGTACGTACTGATCAGTATCATGTATTACGCACTCGTAGGTACGTACTGAACAGTATCATGTATTACGCACTCGTAGGTACTTACTGAACAGTATCATGTATTACGCACTCGTAGGTACGTACTGAACAGTATCATGTATTACGCACTCGTAGGTACGTACTGAACAGTATCATGTATTGCGCACTCGTAGGTACTTACTGAACAGTATCATGTATTACGCACTCGTAGGTACGTACTGAACAGTATCATGTATTACGCACTCGTAGGTACGTACTGAACAGTATCATGTATTACGCACTCGTAGGTACGTACTGAACAGTATCATGTATTACGCACTCGTAGGTACGTACTGAACAGTATCATGTATTACGCACTCGTAGGTACGTACTGAACAGTATCATGTATTACGCACTCGTAGGTACGTACTGAACAGTATCATGTATTACGCACTCGTAGGTACGTACTGAACAGTATCATGTATTACGCACTCGTAGGTACGTACTGAACAGTATCATGTATTACGCACTCGTAGGTACGTACTGAACAGTATCATGTATTGCGCACTCGTAGGTACGTACTGAACAGTATCATGTATTACGCACTCGTAGGTACGTACTGAACAGTATCATGTATTACGCACTCGTAGGTACTTACTGAACAGTATCATGTATTACGCACTCGTAGGTACTTACTGAACAGTATCATGTATTACGCACTCGTAGGTACGTA
This sequence comes from Coleophora flavipennella, assembly GCA_947284805.1. Taxonomy (NCBI): domain Eukaryota; kingdom Metazoa; phylum Arthropoda; class Insecta; order Lepidoptera; family Coleophoridae; genus Coleophora; species Coleophora flavipennella. The sequence goes on from OX369283.1 coordinate 343,903, forward strand.
CTGAACAGTATCATGTATTACGCACTCGTAGGTACGTACTGAACAGTATCATGTATTACGCACTCGTAGGTACTTACTGAACAGTATCATGTATTACGCACTCGTAGGTACGTACTGAACAGTATCATGTATTACGCACTCGTAGGTACGTACTGAACAGTATCATGTATTACGCACTCGTAGGTACGTACTGAACAGTATCATGTATTACGCACTCGTAGGTACGTACTGAACAGTATCATGTATTACGCACTCGTAGGTACGTACTGAACAGTATCATGTATTGCGCACTCGTAGGTACGTACTGAACAGTATCATGTATTACGCACTCGTAGGTACTTACTGAACAGTATCATGTATTACGCACTCGTAGGTACGTACTGAACAGTATCATGTATTACGCACTCGTAGGTACTTACTGAACAGTATCATGTATTACGCACTCGTAGGTACGTACTGAACAGTATCATGTATTACGCACTCGTAGGTACGTACTGAACAGTATCATGTATTACGCACTCGTAGGTACGTACTGAACAGTATCATGTATTACGCACTCGTAGGTACGTACTGAACAGTATCATGTATTACGCACTCGTAGGTACGTACTGAACAGTATCATGTATTACGCACTCGTAGGTACTTACTGAACAGTATCATGTATTACGCACTCGTAGGTACTTACTGAACAGTATCATGTATTACGCACTCGTAGGTACGTACTGATCAGTATCATGTATTACGCACTCGTAGGTACGTACTGAACAGTATCATGTATTACGCACTCGTAGGTACGTACTGAACAGTATCATGTATTACGCACTCGTAGGTACTTACTGAACAGTATCATGTATTACGCACTCGTAGGTACGTACTGAACAGTATCATGTATTACGCACTCGTAGGTACGTACTGAACAGTATCATGTATTACGCACTCGTAGGTACTTACTGAACAGAATCGTGTATTACGCACTCGTAGGTACGTACTGAACAGTATCATGTATTACGCACTCGTAGGTACTTACTGAACAGTATCATGTATTACGCACTCGTAGGTACTTACTGAACAGTATCATGTATTACGCACTCGTAGGTACTTACTGAACAGTATCATGTATTACGCACTCGTAGGTACTTACTGAACAGTATCATGTATTACGCACTCGTAGGTACGTACTGAACAGTATCATGTATTACGCACTCGTAGGTACGTACTGAACAGTATCATGTATTACGCACTCGTAGGTACTTACTGAACAGTATCATGTATTACGCACTCGTAGGTACGTACTGAACAGTATCATGTATTACGCACTCGTAGGTACGTACTGAACAGTATCATGTATTACGCACTCGTAGGTACGTACTGAACAGTATCATGTATTACGCACTCGTAGGTACGTACTGAACAGTATCATGTATTACGCACTCGTAGGTACGTACTGAACAGTATCATGTATTACGCACTCGTAGGTACGTACTGAACAGTATCATGTATTACGCACTCGTAGGTACGTACTGAACAGTATCATGTATTGCGCACTCGTAGGTACGTACTGAACAGTATCATGTATTACGCACTCGTAGGTACTTACTGAACAGAATCGTGTATTACGCACTCGTAGGTACGTACTGAACAGTATCATGTATTACGCACTCGTAGGTACGTACTGAACAGTATCATGTATTGCGCACTCGTAGGTACGTACTGAACAGTATCATGTATTACGCACTCGTAGGTACTTACTGAACAGTATCATGTATTACGCACTCGTAGGTACGTACTGAACAGTATCATGTATTACGCACTCGTAGGTACGTACTGAACAGTATCATGTATTACGCACTCGTAGGTACGTACTGAACAGTATCATGTATTACGCACTCGTAGGTACTTACTGAACAGAATCGTGTATTACGCACTCGTAGGTACGTACTGAACAGTATCATGTATTACGCACTCGTAGGTACGTACTGAACAGTATCATGTATTGCGCACTCGTAGGTACGTACTGAACAGTATCATGTATTACGCACTCGTAGGTACTTACTGAACAGTATCATGTATTACGCACTCGTAGGTACGTACTGAACAGTATCATGTATTACGCACTCGTAGGTACGTACTGAACAGTATCATGTATTACGCACTCGTAGGTACGTACTGAACAGTATCATGTATTACGCACTCGTAGGTACGTACTGAACAGTATCATGTATTACGCACTCGTAGGTACGTACTGAACAGTATCATGTATTACGCACTCGTAGGTACGTACTGAACAGTATCATGTATTACGCACTCGTAGGTACGTACTGAACAGTATCATGTATTACGCACTCGTAGGTACGTACTGAACAGTATCATGTATTGCGCACTCGTAGGTACGTACTGAACAGTATCATGTATTACGCACTCGTAGGTACGTACTGAACAGTATCATGTATTACGCACTCGTAGGTACGTACTGATCAGTATCATGTATTACGCACTCGTAGGTACGTACTGAACAGTATCATGTATTACGCACTCGTAGGTACGTACTGAACAGTATCATGTATTACGCACTCGTAGGTACGTACTGATCAGTATCATGTATTACGCACTCGTAGGTACGTACTGAACAGTATCATGTATTACGCACTCGTAGGTACGTACTGAACAGTATCATGTATTACGCACTCGTAGGTACGTACTGAACAGTATCATGTATTACGCACTCGTAGGTACGTACTGAACAGTATCATGTATTACGCACTCGTAGGTACGTACTGAACAGTATCATGTATTACGCACTCGTAGGTACGTACTGAACAGTATCATGTATTGCGCACTCGCAGGTACTTACTGAACAGTATCATATTTATTATATTGGTAAAGATTCCTTCAATTTTCTTCTTTTTTCCCCCATTTTAAGATTTTTTGTCTGATTGAAAACGATACCTACCTATCAATTCTAAATATGATAAGCAATCTCCACGCGAATCAAGTCACGGTCTCTAGCTTGTTGTTTTTAATAGTAAATAGATTTCACGTAATTTTAAGTTACTAAGGTTCCATAACTAAATGAAACCACAAAACCATTTATTTAATAGAATCAATTTCGCAATCCGTTTGTGCAGCCCTGGCGGCTACGAGCAGCAGGGCTGGCTCCACAGTGAGACGATGAGTTGAAACTGAGTCAATTTTCATTTGCTGAGAAAAACTGAACAACTTTCTGTAAGGTAACAATCAAAGAATAACCATATATCAAAAATTTAAAACCCTGACGTGTATCTTTCCTCCACCATCAGATCCTAATTACCATTTTTTCTATAACCTATTTATTGAAATAACTCCTATGAGTTCAAATACGATACCTCTGTTGTTCCTTGGTAAGGAGTTGGGTATCCTGCAGGTTCCTGGTTATGCTGCAGCATTATGTTAAAGCTACCATGCAAATAAAATATCAGTGAAATAATAGGATACCGATCAGACCTGTCAAAGTTGCTTACATCCCATCGTCAACTAAAAAAAGGCTTATAATCTTAAAACAACTGATTCATGAATCATAGCTAAGAACACTTTCGATCAAGTCACCTTTCAAACAAAAAAAAACGACGGGTTGCAATCCGGGAGTGCCGGCAGAAGTGAAAACTTGAATATTAACGTTGTGCATTTTTGATATTTTGAAATGGTTCCGTCTTACGAATTTTCGATCAGGTCACGTGTCCTGACGCGAGTTTAACATTTTTTACCCATTACAAAAAAAGTGCACAACGCCGCTAAAGAAGTTTTAACTTCAAAAACTTAATCAAACTTGATTCATCCGTCTGGTAGCTACGGTACCACAGACAAACACACAGATACACACGTTAAACTTATAAGTAGCACCGCTCTGTTTGCGTCGAGGGTTTAAAATGACATCACACACTACAGTTTTAAATCGTTCTGACTTCAATTGTACAGGTTCGTTAAGAAAGTTGTTCAGTTAAATTTTTAGATATATACTCGTCTCGTATAAACAATTCTAGTAAAATTCAAAATTTATAGTTTTTTATCAAATAAAATTAACCCTGTATAATGTCCTAATTAATTTGCTGTCATCCCTCACGCAGGGTCTACCCGTGTTCGTGAAAATGTTTCTCATATGGTTAAATAAAAAAAAAAAAGATTTCCCATCTAAGTTGGCCAATCAGCGGACTGATTTGATTGAAAGGTATTTTTTTGCGAATGAAGTATAGCTTCAGTAAGAAAAGTAGTTCAGAATCACTGAAAAAAACCTCTGCTTAGAAGGACGACAGCTTACAATTAGAATTTTATATTCGTAGTATTGAATCTCCATAGAACACTTCAAAAACATTAAATCCTTTTTTTTCTATTCCTAGTCACAACATTATTAAGATATTCAAACATTGTTTGGTACTGCAGACTGACAAAGTCTCGCTTACTGACCGCCGAAATGCATAAAACTCGGACACGTCCTGTTCATTTGCCGTCACAAGAATCTTATCAGTTATTTATTATGTCCGGAACTTTTTCCGGAATTTGTTTTATGTTAATGTTCTTTTGACCGCCACGAGACAGGCCTAGCCTAGTGTGGGGTCACAGTTAACTTGTATGTATTAGATAAGATAACTTCGTAAATAAATTTTTATGTCTTTTATGTCTTTTAGTCCGACAGCGCAACACACTCTTAGCACAGTTTTACAATCTATAATTTTAATATGATAAACTGTAACACGACGGGTAGGAGTAGGTATTGCAGCATAATTTAATTAAAGTGGGTTAAATAATATAACAGAGCGGTATTGCTTTTGCCACATTATACGTAGAATTTTTACTCGCTGCCTAAATATGAATTTCGGAAAGAAAATAAATTTTGGGGTAATATGGAATACTTTTATTTTATAAGATTAGAAAAAAATGGGTAAAAACGTAAACAAGTGGATGATCGTGGAAATAGACTAAATATAAAAACAACTCATTACATAATTTTAAAATACAAAAAAAAGGTTAGGTAACGATCGATCGTCCCCCCAGGTGTAAAAAATGATCTAATAAATTCCTAAAAAAATAAATGGAGTTAATTTATTAGGTGTCGAAATTACCCCCCAAAGTTGTAGGAAAAACTTTAGGTGTACAATCATCATTACAGCTCATATACGTCCCCACCTAGGGGCTCGAGCCTTAGGTGTACAATACTCTTAATAATTTTAAACTAAGCGCAAAGTTGTCATAATAAACGGAAACAGGATACCACGCAGGCCAGCAGCTGCGCTTCGAGGAAGACAGCAGAACCTTGCCGGGCAGTAGCAGTGCTTGGTCACCAGTGATAACAAAACTTCAATGGGCCTTAAAATTAGGTAGAAACAAGGGTTCCACTTCCCTTTGGGTAAGCGGCAGGCAGTTGCAGAGTGGCGAAACAAACGCCGGTGGAAGACTAGCAGTAATCCAGGGTAATACTGATTTGTTCGGGCCGGGTGGAAGACCCTACGAACATAAATAAAAATTTAGTTCGCAACGGCAACAAATAAAAATGGATAGCTGTCTCTAAGCATAAATCACTTACCCCTGTTAAATATAGGAGGTCTTGAAAACACAAAGAAAAATCACAGAACTTTAAAATATTTTCATCGAAACACCTATTTCGACGGTCATCAGTCATCAATTGTTTCACTCTTGTTAAAAGCTCGCAATCATTTTCAAATTCTATTTTCATAGACGAACAAGATCAAAAGAGAATTTAATTATGAAACGCAAGAAAGAAGATCGGCTTGAATCGATACTTTGCGTTTCAGTATGTAGTAGGTACGGCGTGGGTTATAATAATTAATGACTAGCTGTTTCCCGCTTCTATGACTTTTGCTACAACGTTTCTATGACCTTTCGAGGATGCGTAGTGCGCAAGCCGTAAGCGACTCCGCAGCACGGGTAAACCGCCTGACCCAAAACGGTGCGGCGGTAAATGAAAATATTGCATTTAATTATTATTTTTAATTAAATTGGTTTTAAACCCAAGAAATGTAAAATAATATGGTTAGAAAGGAAATGATCTTTTTTCATCAGTCATCAGTTTTACCGGTTTTTTTAAAAAACACTGAAAAACCCTATCTGCAGCGCGGGTGAACTGGCCGAACCGTAACGGGAGTAAATACAATGTTTTTTATTTGATTTAATTTGCATTTTCTTTACCGCATCCGGATAAAGGGAGCCACGGGCAAACTTGACTAGGTTCATCCAGCGGAAATCGAAAGTCAGATTAGTCAAAACCTTGATATTTCCATCATTCTGTGTGATTCAGAGACCTGGACGATTATAACAAACAACATAACAGGATAGATGCGTTTGAAATGTGGTGCTGGCGTCATTTATTATGCAATCCTTGGACAGCCAAGAAGACGAATCTCTCCATCCTAGAGGAGCTTAAAGTTACCACCTGCCTAACGACAATGTGCCAACGACGTATCCTTTTCTTTTTTGGGCATTGCTGCTTGCGTCGATAAAAAGCCTTAATTTCATATTTTAATAGGTAAACTGGAGGGCAGATAGTTAAAGGCATACCTCCTCTCAAATGGTGCAGCCAAGTCACCAGCACTATCAAACTGCAGCTTAATCAAGCTGTGCACGCAGCGAGTGACAGAGCCGGCTGGAGAGCACTCTCAGCCCTCGCAACGCCAAGACGGTCGTGATCCTCAACATTATGGGAACGACGGATAAGACTGGGTTGGAATAGTTGCTTTCGATGCTGGTAACGAATTTTGAAATAATACAAAATGACAGTAATGAGTTTTTATTCAGAATTTTAATAACTTATGGCGGATTTTTAAATATCTTTACAAATTTTACATTAAAAATATAGCTAATTAAATTTTAATGACTAGTGGTTCTCAACGATATTTTCAAAAAACTAGCTAAGAAAATAAACATACTTGGTGAAAGATTTGACAAAATCTGTAGGCTGTGATCTGTAAACTCTATACAAACTGATAAATTTCTTGAAACCTTTTGGCCTTTCAGCGTATACAAAGCTACAGATCGCATCAAATAATTTGTGTTGTGCATTCAGAGCTGTACTGTATAATTAGACTACAAATTCAATTTCTTCAAAACTAGTCATATATTTTTTTCATTTTTGCACTCCATTTTAGAATATTTTTTGTAGGGATTCGATATTTTTTGCACTGAGAGGGTTACGAAATGGATAAATACATTATATATTCAGGTATTCCGCCACTGGGGAACACTACAGAGCAACGTGGAACTAACATGATATTTTTTTAAAAGTACATAATAAATTAAGATCGGTTTTTAATGGCATACTGTATAATTTCAATAGTAACAAATAAGCCAAGTAATCTTGCTAACGTCACAGTAGTTTAAAAATACCACTAGCCTCATATATTCATTATTAAAGTGAAACTTTTATTACATCGTCTAATTTTTTTTCGTCTGTGTGTTGCATGTCGCGTGACAGTCGCTTTCGTCTGACGGTATGATCGTTTCGTCCTCTGTACCGTAGCGAGAGCAGCCATGATCGTTTCGTCCTCTATAAAGTTTCACTTTAACCGTGGTTTCATAAAACCACACACTTACTTTTTTATGTTTTAACTCTCGTACTAACTCTTCGTGAATCCCTGTTTTTAAAATTTTAGAAAGAAATTCCATAAGAAAGTTTTCTGCCAAAGCAAACTCATGACTACTTTCATTTCGTACTTTATGATTTCCGGAGAACATGTATACTATTAACTTTACTCGCTCGTTTAGTAAGCGGCAAAAAGCAAAGTTTTCCGTCATTAAATACCCATAACTCCTTTTTGTAATGCAAATAGATTCATTTGTAACTGAAAACTTCTCTAATTTTTATTCCTATTTTAAATTTCAAATTTTGTTGGGCTGTAATCAAGGAAAACAGGAAAGGAAAAAAGAAAATTTTTCGCGAATTATTTAAGCCTAAAAGAAATTCATAATTATGACCATAATAATTATGAAATTTATTTGTTTTAATTATTGAAGAATCAATGTTTTATACAAAGTGAGTATTTTGTACATAATGAAAAAAACAAACACACCGGTGTGACAAAATGGTGTGACGGTGAGTTGTGACATTTTTGGGGTCCATCAAGAACATCGCCACCGCTTCTCAAAACGTCTACTCCAGACTCGCCCACGCCTCGCTCGCTCACATTGGCTGCTTGATTCACATAAGTACAAAACGTCTACTCCAGACTCGCCCACACCTCGGTCCCTCACATTGGCTGCTTGATTCACATAAGTACAAAACGTCTACTCCGGACTCGCCCACGCCTCGCTCCCTCACATTGGCTGCTTGATTCACATAAGTACAAAACGTCTACTCCAGACTCGCCCACGCCTCGGTCCCTCACATTGGCTGCTTGATTCACATAAGTACAAAACGTCTACTCCGGACTCGCCCACGCCTCGCTCCCTCACATTGGCTGCTTGATTCACATAAGTACAAAACGTCTACTCCAGACTCGCCCACGCCTCGGTCCCTCACATTGGCTGCTTGATTCACATAAGTACAAAACTTCTACTCCGGACTCGCCCACGCCTCGCTCCCTCACATTGGCTGCTTGATCCAAATAAGTACAAATTTTTAATCAAACGAGACTGCAATAACGTGCTTAAATTATAAAAGATAGTACTTGACAGGTACGGAAGAAATTTAGATTTTTAGGCAACAACGTATGTAAAAATTAGAATTCTATTTAAATTCATCTAAAATATGAAAATTGAAAGATACAAGAAAAACTTTCCTTCATTTTTAAATGCGTCGTTATTTTAAAATTATTTTTCAGCGCTTTCATCGTTAAGCACCATGTAGTGCAATTTGGTACGTAATCACTCCCTTTGAGCCCGAGATGAGCCTTTCAGTTTAGTTTATCGTACAAAGTGAAATGTGGGAAGGAGCGAATGCAGTGAGCGACGGTAATGCGGGGTAATGCGAGGTGGCATGTTGCATTACCGGCGAGTGTTGCTCACTCCTGCCCACACTGTGCCCGACAACGGTTATTCAAAAATGTAGGGCTGGCCCAGAAATAGTTATTTATGATACAAGGGTAGTAAAGTTTTTTTACTATCGTAAATAGACTACAATAAGGCTTGGGATACTAAACCTCTTTGAAAAAGATGACCTATTCCTTGGTGTAACCGGTTCCACTTCATTCTCATTTTTTCTCTTTTATTCACAAAGATATAACCCAAAAAGAATCTAAACAGCTAGCGTTTTGTACTAACCTCACGGAGGAACTACCTATCTTTTTTAAAATTCTCCTTTCAAAAGTCTTAAAGTATTTGCTATAAATGTCTTGTTCCTCCGAGCTAGAAATTAAAAATAAGTGGTAAAGTAAAAGCACGTGTACGGTAATATTAATTTTGCGCACACTTGACTGGCATATAAAGGACCACAAAAAAAAAAAAGACATAAACAACTTAAACCTTTATAAAACACAAGCTGTTGTCTGCGGCTTCACCCGCGCACGTCCTATTTTTTGCCAAAACTATTTATTAGCGGATGCCTACGTACTACATAATTTCTATCTGTATGCCAAATTTCAACCCAATCCGTCCAGTGGTTTGAGGTATGCGTTGATAAATCAGTCAGTCAGTCACGGTTTCCTTTTATATTTATAGAGAATAGCTGGGGCACCTGGCTTCTCTCAGAGAGTTGATATACTTAAAAGGCATCGAATGGTCCACAATGCTCCAGAATATGCCACAACAATCTATAATGTTCTGGAATGTTCCACAATGATCTGGGGTATTGTTGTAGAATGCCCTTAAATATCTGAAATGTTCTAGACTGTTCTAGAAACTTTTAGAAGGAGAAACTTACAACACTTATATCTTTTAAATCACGCCCTTCAGGCAAAAACGGGAACCTTCTTCAAGGTAAAACAAACATACATACACCACACGCACACATACACACGTGGGCACTAACATACATTCATACACACACACACAAGAACACACCGACACACAGGAACAGACACACACACATCGCACGTTATTCATAGTTCTTTTATTTTTTGTTTCGTTTCTCCTTTTTCTCTTTTATGTGAATTTTTGATGAACATTGTTATGTTATATGTACTTCTATTTGATCTGTTTGTTTGTTTATTTGTACTTAGTGGTATGGAAGAACTGGGCATCCTGTCACAAGTATCTTTTTTACTTAAAAGGATGTCCAAACACAAAATATTATGTACAAACTACCGTTAAAAATAAACAATTTTTGATTTTTTTTTTCTTTATGGACACACCATAAAACTCCCTTGATCGTATCGGGACTCTGAGTTTCAGCGGCATGCACATTGTACATTTAGTTTTATAATATATATTGATTAAAAACCTGCTCTTAATGTTTTATGACACTAAGATAATTCATAAAAACACTTCCCAATCCATCAAACCATTTGAAAAACTAGAATTTGCCCTACGAACAGACATACATACACATAAAACATCACCATCCTTCGTGGTCATTCGAGTAAATATTGTAGTTACCTAGATATTTTTTCCGATAATCCTTTTTTCAATACGTTACTCGACAGTGGTACTATACATGCCAGTTATCTCTCCGCAAAACTGAGTAATAATACATTAACGTATATAAATTAAAGCGCTTTAAAGTGGTCTTTAACTTTATATTTAACAAAAAAATAGGGAAAAAGAATAACAAATGGAATCAAGGAGAGAGTTCTACAGGCGTATGGAGTAGAGAGAGAAGTAATTTACAAATTAGTTTAATAAATAGGGACAAAAAGGTAAAGTGAATATTCAGCTTGTAGAGATTGACAATGAAAGGAACAGAGACTTTGGAACCGGTTTTTAAGATAGGAGAGAGTACGAGGATCAAAAATAACTAAATAAAAAAGAGCAAGAAAATAGGCGTCCCTTCGACAACGTACTGAACTCCTTTCTACACGATCGTGTGAAACGCAGTCTATGAATAAACCGGATGGCTTCATTTTGTAATTGTTCAAGCTTATTTAGGAGATCAACATTGAGGTCAAGATAACGCGTGTAATGTAATCTATGAGAATAAAAATAGATGACCTACAGCAATTTTGGTGTCAGTTGGAAGTAAATTGCGCAGACAATTTAGCGAACGGGTGGAGGCAAACATCTACATACTAATCTCAGAAATCTGGGGGTCCAAATTTGACAAACTGGCAGACAAATTTGTACAGTATGATGAATGGGAGTTATATTTTTTACACTCTGTACAATGCATGCGCCAGCCCTGGTCCGGGAACGAGCAACGACAACGTTATAGCGGGAAACGCGCCATTAATTAGCATTTCGCAATACCGGCCTCGGTGCCGGCCGGCGCCGCAGCACGCAGTGTACCTTATGCCTGCACCCCGCTCTGTATGTAATTACTCAACACATTCCTTTAGCTATTCGATTGCACAAGCTAAATAAACATTTACTTGCGTAGGAATATGAGATCGTTTAAATTAAAATAACTCTTTATTGCTTAAGAAATACTATTTATGCGGTCTTATTGCTGAGAGCAATTTCTACCAGACAACCCAGTGTTCGGACAAAAACTAACAAGACAGGTAGTGTGTTCTTACTGTATTATTAGATTTTTATACTAAGATATATTGAACTTTCATTGCTATGATACAATATTATTATATCTTTTATCAATTGATAATAACCTACTCCTATTCATAATCATAATCATTTAATGATAAACAATATTCATCTATCTATATAGTGACATTGTTTCCGTGTTTCCATGTCATTATTTGTTTTATATCAATAAATTTGTTTTGACATTATGACTAATGATTATGTTTGTTTTTAATAATTTTCACAAATTATATTATGTATATGTAATTATCATTTTATGACCTTCGGAAAAAGTATAATATGCAACTATTTTGAATAAACAGTTTGAACTGAATTGAATTGAGCAAGATCTGTCAATTTGTTGTATTAAGTATTTTCTCACAAATATTACATTTGGCTTAAATCTTAACAATTGGTGTAAGACGGCGATAAATAAAAACAATAAATTATTATTTTAATAATCAATTACAACCACAACATAATTATACTCAGAACATAGCTTATTTCCTGGTGGACAGAGACAGACAGCTCGGACAGAGTTCTTGTTTCTTCTGTTGACTCAAGCAGGATGACAGGCAAAATGTTTTTTTTTTCGAAAGGGCAAGCTTGTTGTTGGCCGTGGGGGCCTTTACAACTTCACCAGGCAGGGGAGGCGAGTGCGGAGGGCACTCAACCTAGTGCAAAATTAATAACCAAAGATACAGAATCTTCTTTAAGACTCTTAAAAGGAGAATTTTAAAAGAGACTGGTTGTAACTCCATGAGATTAGTACACAACGCTATCTGATTAGATTCTCTTTGGGTTATATCTTTGTGAAGAAAGGAGAATGAATGAAGCGCATAGGCTAAAGGAAGGTCATCTTTTCCAAGGAGGTTTTAATGCTTACATTAATATTGTTCCAAGCCTTATTGTAATCTATTTATGCTATATTAAAAAAAAAACTTACGCATGCCTACGTGTGCCTAGCTAAAGTAAATATGGCGCAATTTTCGTAAACTGAATTGTGTTGTTTTGAATACAAACAAAATTATGAATACACGTGTAATAAAAAATATACTTATGTATATGTATAAGAAAAAAAGAAATAGAGATTACTCTCCGGACATTCAAAATGAGCAAGAAGTCGCGTAAAATTTACTTTGATTGCCAACACCTTGATAGTTATGTACCCATGTATTTTATTTTTCTGTCCCGGTCGTTTTTTATTTTAACAGTTTTCTCACAACTGTATTGAAAAATGTTGTATGATACATGGGTGTAAAAGAAAATAAAAAAACTCGTGACGATGGTAAACCCTCGCTTGCGGCTCGGGCTCACAAATGTCACTCGTTTGTTATTGACCTTTTTACTACCCTTGTATCATATATAACTATTAAGTTACTGGTAGTTCCAAAGTTTTCCGAAATGGTTCGTGTAAAAATAACCTACAGTCGGAGTCACCCTTTTTTTTAGAATTTGGCTGACACACTGCCATAGAGCTGTCAAACTGACCAACCTGGTCATCATGAGACCCTTAGGTCAAAGATGCAGTGTCCTGGAGTACTAATCAGGGTTTATACCATCACATTACATATGTATTAATCACAAAATTTGCACTTTTTTGGTTTTCTAAAACCAATTATTAAAGTTCAGTGGTCACCAAAATATGTCGCGATAAAATTGGTCCAATTTTAGTTTGACACATCTAAAATATGGTCGTTCCGAGTAGCAAAATGGCGTTCTAAACTGATTTGTCAGAGAAGTTAAGTTGAGATTTTCCTAATAGCAACCGTTATTTTGACACATCTTAACTTAATTTTAGTTTAGTTTAGTTGATTTGTGTAAAACCGAATCGAAACACATTTACATTTAATTAAATAATTATTATGACGGAGCAAGTGGGTATCTGTTATTGGCTCATATCAAAAAGTTGCTCATATCGTAGAGGGGTGCCCATCCAGGCGCTTCGCGGGCGGACTTAGTGAGCTAAACGACCTTACCGAGACGGCTGTAGACTAGCTACAGAACTTAGATATAGATATTTAACTTTACATAGCAGGTATCCTTTAGAAAGGCCGTACGATAAATAATTGGCCATATACCGGGCCATCCCATCTTTTCCATTGGGTATCGTAAGAGACGACTAAGGTACTAAGCCGGAGGATGGGCAGCAGCGTCCTTCCCGCGTACTGCTCCACCACTTCGCCATCCGCCTGCCAAGCGAGGCGATTACGGAGAAACGCCCCCAACTCGGGTGGGGCCTATCTCCAGCAGTGGACGTCTTTTGGCTGATTAGCAGTAGTAATAGTAGTAGTCTGGGGATCTGATGGCGAAGTAATGCAAATAAATATATTGAGTATTGAATTTGGTTGAAAGGGTACGTTTGTATTTGTGTTGTGAAAACGTTAAGAATTGTACTACTGTACGTCGTCAAAGGTATTGTGATTTGTATTGGAACAAAATATTTACTAAACTAGCGGTTTCCCGCGGCTTCACCCGCGTGGACAACGTTTCTTTATGACTTTTCGAGGGAGCGTGAAAAAAGTAATGTGTTAATCTAGGTCCTAATCTATCTACCTATCAAATTTCAGCCAGATCCATATAGTGGTTTCTGCGTGAAGAAGTAACAAACATACACACTCACAAACTTTCGCCTTTATAATATTAGTGTGACAAGTTAAACAAACTTTTTAAAGCTACCTCAGTTAGTTACTTGTACCGTTGCGTTGTCGACGCGCTCCATTTTGAATTACGCTTTTGACTTTGATCATAAGGTGAACTTCAAGGCGTGCCGCGTGTCTCCTGCTCGTGTTTTTAACCGAATTCGAAAAATGAGGAGGTTTCTCAATTCGACCGTATATATAAGTCAGTGACTTATATATTACTAATCTGTGATATAAGTATATTTTTTAATGTGTATGTTCGCGAATAACTTCGTCGTTTATGAACCGAGTTTGACGATTCTTCTTTTGTTGGAAAGGAGATATCCCAAGGGTGGTTCTATAATAAGTAAATCAGGATCTGATGATGGCATTCCAGAAAAATCGAGGGTAACCTTCAAAAATCATAATGGCGACTAGTGCGTTTGTTATTTTTTTTCATGTATTTTCCAAAGGTATTCAAGTATTTGCATCTGGTAGTCATCATCCCATGTTGCAGAGCTGGTGATGGAAGGTACAACTACGTAACGGTTAGTAGTAAGAGAATATTTTTTTAAATATTATATGTAGATAAGTAGGTATATATTATTATATCAGCTCATATACGTCCCCACCGAGGGGCTCGAGCCTACCCTGAATCAGGGTGATTAGGCCTTAGTCGACCACGCGGGCCTAGTGCGGGTTGGTCGACTTCACACACAACCTTCGAGTTTCTTCGCAGGCCTGTGCAGGTTTCCTCACGATGTTTTCCTTCACCGTTAAAGCAATCGGTAATGATATGTACGTAAGTTTGTGAAAAACTCATTGGTACATTGGCCGTCCAGATTTGAACCCGGTACCTCTGGTTAGATGGACCGAGTCATTACCGGTTGAGCCACCGACGCTAGGTATATATACGAGTATATATATATATATATATGTGTCGGAGTGCAAGGACGTGGCGGCACCTATGCATGCGTCGAAGCACCGTGTGTTTTATCTTGAAACGTCAAGCGGTTAGCTAGGGTAGTCATAATAGTCATCTTTGGCCAAGGCGTGGTCAGTGCGAGACCGGAACCCGGAAGTTGGTAGTGTTGGTACTTGTTTGTTAGCCAATCAGAATCGTTGTGATTATCGAACCATTAAATGACAATGCAGCCAACCTACAGAGGCTACGACAGAGGCGCCAATTATTTTACGAGCACTTTTGATCGAGCAGCTGAACTGTCAACTTGGGAAGCCAGCTCCGTGCCGAACTCGTCGCAGTCTATAAAATAATCGGTTTTCATCCGAATCATCGTGAAGCCTCGTATTGCAAACGTGTGTGAATATTGATTGTACACTCCAAAACTTCTCAAAGACGAGTTTATTTCTTAGATCCGGCCAAAAACCTTCTGATGATCCAAAATATATATAAGCATGCTAGTTAAGGAGTTACACCTTCCATCATCAGCTCACCTAAATAACATGAAAGAATACAACTATCGGTATATATATATATATATATATATATATATATATATATATATATATATATATGTCAAAGGGTTGGGTGGGTTATGGATAGCCTTGTGGTTCACGTCCTTAACTATTTCGGTATTGGGCGTCGAAATAACAATGCAGCTATATCACAGAGGTCCTTCTTCAATAGTCTTGATCATTTGGTAATCGAAATTGTACAGGATGCCTTGGATAACAATGGATGCAAACGCGGTGATCCCAGCGATGGCGTGACACGTCCGTTTTGCTCACAGATCACCACTACTTGTGATCTGCTCGACGCTCCGTCAAAAAGTGTTTGCTCCGAGACTGACGTCCAGCTAATATGGCTTCTCCACAGATCTAATAAATTCTCAACTCAGTGTGGCAGCACAAACAGCCTTCCGTTAATACATCATCTTTGCTACCACAAACGATCGTCTCACGAGTACAAGCGATCGTCACGCCACCACCGGTTTCACCCAGGTACTAATACCTGACGTTCGATCCAAACAAAGTGTAACTATGTAAACTTATCTCGAGCTGGTATTGGTCGCGTTTTCAATGACACTCCGACACGGCCATCCTGCGAGTCACACGTCCTCGGGTGACTAACCTGAAAAAGAAAAGGGTAGCCAGTAGATTCCATTTCGTTCGGCCAATCCTGACCTTCATTAGGAAGGTCCACAGCTCAAGGAATAAAAGCAACGCTAATAATGTGAAGCTTTAATTCAAGACTACAATCATGGTAACAACACATTTTAACAGCCTCAAAAAAACCAAAATAATTTCACTCTCGTAAACTAAATAAACCTCAGCATTAGCATCGTAACTCAAACAATCTCAAATCAGTTAAGGTCTCCAAGGTAAATCACAGCTGCAAGGCTTGAAACCTTACAACCATTTACAACTTTTAGGGGCACATAGAACGGAACATAATCATCATCGCAAATCACAAGCGACGGAACACCAGAACTGAACATCACCACATCCAGGTGGCGGGACACCACAAAGAATCATCATCACTAACGCCAAGCGACGGAATACCAATCAGTCATCATCACCAGTCCAGGTGACGGAACACCATCACCACCAATCTAGGCAGTGGAACACCATCATCACCAATCTAGGCAATGGAACACCATCATCACCAATCTAGGCAATGGAACACCATCATCACCAATCTAGGTAATGGAATACCATCATCACCAATACAGGCAATGGAACACCATCATCACCAATACAGGCGACGGAATACCATCATCACCAATCTAGGCAATGGAACACCATCATCACCAATACAGGCAATGGAACACCATCATCACCAATACAGGCGACGGAATACCATCATCGCCAGTACAGGCGACGGAATACCATCATCGCCAGTACAGGCGACGGAATACCATCAACAGTTTTAGCCGGTAAACGGGACACTTTTTTTTTACAAAAACACGAATGTACCTGCTACACATCATGACAGAACGAGTCTGACAAAACAAGCAGCAGCCAATTCATGCAAACATATAGCGCCATTCAGCACTCTTCATTTACCGCTGAAACATGTTGGAATACTTCAGTACTACACACAAAAATAAACGATAAAGAAAAAAATTACAACTGTACACAATTGATTGAGTTACGATCTGTCAATACAATTAACATTGAGAGGTAGACGCCTCTGCACCAGATTCATCGTCAACATCCGGAGGCAAATAACCTTCGGACATACTACGTAAACGGTCATGGGCATACTTGTAACTTCGTCTCAAATTCAAAGCTTGTAATTTGTATCTGTCACCTTCTAAGACCTCTACGACCCTGAACGGCACTCGGTATTTGGGATCTAACTTGGTTTGGTTACGCTCCTTATTTTGTATCACCACAACAGTCACCCATCTTGGCAACTCTGGGCCACCTCCATCCGGTGCCCAAACAAACAACAGTCACCCTACCTGGCGACTCTTGGACCACCTCCCTCCGGCGGTGTCCAACCACATTATCGCATTCATCCAGCGATCTCGAACTTCACCTAATTTTGGTAATTGCCAACATCACCACCCCGGTGATACGCCTGCGAGCCAAACGCACGCCACACACAGTTGTGGCCGCACAGCAACGAGAAAATAACTCGGTGTTTTACGCCTACGTCTACGAATGGCTGAGGCTATTGGCATCCAGTTGCGAAAAATTGTTTACGTCTAAGGTTCAAAATACAAACTAGTGAATGTTAAAATCACGGTCAAGTACAAAAGTCCTTACTCTGCACTAGTAGATGGTCGAGGTTCAGTCTCTCCATCATCAATTCTGTCCAAGTCAAATATACTGTCACTATCGGGCATTTAACGTAGTCTGTCCTCAATAACTGACGGTATTTGATATCTAAAGTGGTAGGTAACGCTTCTCCATTTGTAACAACACAAAGTTAGGTAACTTGTGAAACTAAGCTTTTGTCTAGAAATCAGCCAGTGGCGCTGCCTCAGAGCAATACACCACCCATCTCTTCCCAAGGGTTTCACAAGAAGTGACTAAGGGACTAAAAATTTGAGGACAAGCAACATCGTCCTTCACGCTCATACTGTACCGCCAAACAGCCCGCCAAGCGTAGCGTTTTTTTTTTTTACAATTGGTAAAACCGCTCCAACATGGGGGAGGCCCATGTCTATTATCACATCAGCAGCAAGCTGATTAACAACTCCTGTAATAGGATGCGTTACTCTCCGTATTATCACTAGTATGTTGTCGTGCTTCACTTAGATAAAATTACAGCCTGTGTGTGTAATCGACAAACATGACATTTAGAGGTTAGGCTACTTTACTCGTACCTAGAAGCAACTCCAGGAGGCTGTACCTCGTAACTCGGTTAACCCAACAGTTCGGTTCTTACCAAATGATCACCATGTAGGGACTTGTAACGTGAAATCTCATTACTATACTCTAAGGAAGTGAGCATATTTTAAAGGACACTTAACTATGAACCCCAACGTTTGAACGTACTAAGATTCACCTGACCGTTGCCACGCAAGTGCTTAAAGCGTTTATGAACGTGAGTTGAAACACAAGGGGGCATTACGTAGATCGAATGGCACATGGATGTATTCGAACAGAACCTCCGGAATTACAAAATCAGTCATTTCGATTTATTAGGGATAGAATGCACCTGATGTAACCACTAGCTATGCCTGACGTGGTGAAATAGTGACCACCTATGAAGTCAATCGATGTTCCAAGCTATCAGAGGAAGCAATTTCCGTTCAGGCATGTTGTTATCATTTTTTTTTTCACGGTTATCAACACTTGCGTTCTATGCTATCCTTTTTCTTTACCAGCATGATAAGGCCGTCAAAAAGGGAAAGCTTCGGGGCTAAGACATTCGCAGCCTCCAGCCCATGAATCCTGTATCATCATCACATCAGCCGTAAGACGTCCACCACTGCACTCCGCATACTACCCTGTTATTATATTTATTTTTTTTTACAATTGGTAAACAAAATATTTTATTGGGGTCACCGAAATTAATCTACCTTCATAGGGTCTACACGATAGCGGGGCATTAAGGATGCCCTCGACAAATTTATCACGAAAGCTACTAAAAATAGGCAACAACTTTGGCCTATGCTCAATGACAATATCAGTCCCAATACTACGAAATCTAATAAGGCTTTTTCACTCCATGTAAAGATGTCAGTCTCAATATTATGAAAGCTTAAAGGGGTTTCAATACTTTCAATTCTGGTTTAAGTTTGTTTAACCGAAACTCTAGTTAGCTAAATGAATCGTCATATTTACAATGAGTCCTCGTTCAAAATCTTCCGTTCAATCACGACGTTGTGTCACAAGTAAAAATCCGAAAGCATGTGAAAGAGTACTTTCCACAAGGCATCATTTTAGCTGCTAATGCAATCACTACTAGAAGGGTAAGGGACTAACTACTCTATTCGCATCCTTACCGACAGTCAAGCTGTTTTGTTATTGACAGACTCGTTTAAGAATACCGTCAATCCTAGATTTAAAATATCTGAATCGATCATAATATCATTCGTACTCGTCTGGCATAACAAGATATGACCATTCTGAACAATGCCCGTCAATATTACCCTCACTCGATATTTGTTCTGTACAGTAAACTTAAGAGTTGCCTACAAAAGTCAATAGTGCGTTAGTATTGAACACACTCCCGAAAGTCTATACACGAAACTTTCTTTAACGAGAGAACACTCGGTACCACCACAGATTAGGTAATAGTACTCGTACCACAACTATCAAAACAAAAGGGGTACGACTCACCGGATTTTCATAGCTCCGCGTACATCACGCACTTCGCTGAAGCTGCACGCGCCGCTTGCGTGGATCTCCGCTGCTGCCAGCGCAGCCCATACTGTCGCCCATTTCCAAACAGCGCATCAGGAACAGGTTTCTAAACTGGCTCCGAGTCATTCCGGAAGCACAGGAGCATATGCCTTTCAACGGTTTGCTAAGTGAAATAAGCATTGCACCTCATTGCAACTGTCGTTCCGTAAGGGAGATGTCGACAAACGAGCACCGTGAACGTGGATTAGCTTCAGGTATATTCTGGTTGAATTCTGGCAGTGTGATTGCAGCAAATGTAGTCGATGGTGCTTGCATAACCTCAATCAATCGCAACATGTTCTGTTTCTGTAGCACAAAGAATTGTTGCCAGTTGGTTTTCATTTCGCTGCTCCATTATCATTTTTCACATTTTCCCGTCGTTGTGCACTTGTTGCGAGCGCTGGGAACAATCCAACTTCTGATGTCAAAGGGTTGGGTGGGTTATGGATAGCCTTGTGGTTCACGTCCTTAACTATTTCGGTATTGGGCGTCGAAATAACAATGCAGCTATATCACAGAGGTCCTTCTTCAATAGTCTTGATCATTTGGTAATCGAAATTGTACAGGATGCCTTGGATAACAATGGATGCAAACGCGGTGATCCCAGCGATGGCGTGACACGTCCGTTTTGCTCACAGATCACCACTACTTGTGATCTGCTCGACGCTCCGTCAAAAAGTGTTTGCTCCGAGACTGACGTCCAGCTAATATGGCTTCTCCACAGATCTAATAAATTCTCAACTCAGTGTGGCAGCACAAACAGCCTTCCGTTAATACATCATCTTTGCTACCACAAACGATCGTCTCACGAGTACAAGCGATCGTCACGCCACCACCGGTTTCACCCAGGTACTAATACCTGACGTTCGATCCAAACAAAGTGTAACTATGTAAACTTATCTCGAGCTGGTATTGGTCGCGTTTTCAATGACACTCCGACATATATATATATATATATATATATATATATATATATATATATATATATATATATATGATGGAAGGTGTAACTCCTTAACTAGCATGCTGCTGAGATGATAATGGAAGCCACAGGACTCTGTATCAGTTAATGTAACACATGCATTAAGATTTGATGATTCCTATTGGCGTGTAGGTGATTGGGTTTAACGTTGTTATATTGATAACAGTATCACTACACTCTGTGCGCTGTAGCATGGTGCGGGTGACAGTTGTCAGTATGACGTTGATATCTGACAAGTACCACATGACAGGGATGTGACGTTATGCAATTCATTTTTATCGCTAACGGTACCCGCAGCATGAATCTCGTTCTATTTATTGTTGTTATAAAATATTTTAAAAATAATAATAATTGAGTATAAATAAAAAGGGACATTATGTCTTATTGGGATCGTGATATCCGTATTGATAATAAAATGGAGTCATCGTTAATAATATCCGTCACAGATTCAGATGATGAATTAAGTAACAATTCAGATGTTCCTGACTCTGATATGAGTTAAGACGATTAAAATGTAGGTTTCTATGAATGCCGGTTAAAAGGTAAATAAATAAAGATTTAATAAAGAAATAAAGTTTAAATTGCACTAAATATTACATAAGTATTTCATTAAGGGGTATGATTTAAGCAACCGTACCCTTTGTATTATCTGTTGTTCCATTTATATAATTATAGACTTTTTAATAATAAAAATTGGAACTACGTACAATACACGTTCTTTATTATAAAAATATCGACTATCCATTGTAGCAGTACACCCCATCACTAAATACATCTTTGGCGTTACGTATACGCATTACACTTTCCTTATTTTTTTTTATCAATTTGATTTTATTTGTAGACTAGAATATTCTAAGTCATAATTGTAAATCGGGGAAACTTTAAGAGTGAAACAAAACACTACTGAAATCTGTCACCCGCACCATGCTACAGCGCACAGCTTGTAAAAATAAAAAATACACTTAAAAAACTAAAAACCGACTTCAAAAAGAAAATACTCAAAATTATGAAATAATATTTTTATACATATAAATACACGAAATTAACAATATTAACAATATTAACAATATTATTTCATGCTTTTGAGGATTTTATTTTTTAAGTCGCTGTTTAGTTTTTTTTTTAGAAACATTACACAAAAAAAATTTTTCATGCACAAACTGTTTCCTGCTACAGGGAAATGTTTCTGGTTAAAAGAAAATCCCGTGAAAATATCTGTGTGTTTTTTCATACCATTTAAATGATTTTTTGTTACATTGTAATCATTTTGAATTCTTCTTCTTCTTAATTTTTTTATCATTTCAAATGATCAGCGGCTTATAAAATAACATCAATGGCACTTAACATAGATAATAAATGGCCTACGTAAGGTTTTTACTACTACACTATTACTACTATACTACATGTATTTGAAAACAAATTGACTCGGACATAACAGAAGCCGCTGAACGGATATACTGTTACACAAAACGAACACAATAATACTGACAGAGAAATTACATGGGTAAACAAAAATACTTGTGTGCCTGCCTGTGGATGCCTTTAAAAAAAGAACATAGCACCAATTTTAGTAGCAAACGGAGCTCTAGCTCGGAGGCAAAAAAAATGTTGAACTTGAACGAAATCGATCGGTTATTTTGTATAACATAACATCGACAAAAAATTGTCTCAAATTTATAAAAAAAAATCAGTTTATACGAAAACCACAAAAAACTATGGAGTTAAAATGTCCCACGATTGTAGGTTACATTAACACAAACAAACTTATAGACGTTTTTGGAAATGTATACTGCTTCTCCCTTTTTTTGTGTTTTGTGTCAAAAAATAGTCGTAGGAGACGCGGCTTTACTGTGACAGTCAAATCATCAACTTCGCAGATGGCCGCAATACATTTTAAACTAGTTTTAAACGAACCGCCGTTGATTAGAAACTTTTGTTTGATCGGAAACAAACTGGGTCGTCCTATTAATTGGAATAAGCTGATGTTCCCTAATGGTTGGTATTTCCATGAAACCTTAGACCAAACTCTCCAATTAACGTTTTGCTCTCACGGACTTACTACTCAAGGGTTGCGGATTATTGCTAACAACTTATTCCATTCTAATCTAAGTGTATTCGTCTGTATGTATGTACTACGTACCTTAATAGACATGAAATGTGTAAAAATCTTTTTTTTTTATTCACAATTGGTAAGTCATTGGCATCATCTCACCTGATGGTAAGTGACGATGATGCCGAAGATGGAAGCGGGCTTACCAAGATTTCCCAACGCAATGGGGAAATAATAAAATACAAAAAATATTGTATCATAATTATAATAATACTAATAATTCAATCGACAAGGGCCTTGTGGATCCTTCGTAGATCAGAAGACCTCCGTGCACAAGCTGCGTTTCGGAGACCTTTTTTTTTGTTTTGTCTGTTCAATACAAGATCAAGTCATTTAATTTCATATCAGTTGGTCAAGACGAACAACTGTAAAAGAATCATAATAAAATACGGCACCGTGGTCGGTTCTGGTTGATAACCAGAGGATACCTTGCGATACGTAATCCCCGTTCGTTCCATGTTTGCCAACACTGAGTATTTGCACAAACACAAACAAGCAGCTAAGGTCCTACATCAAGAGGTCGCTTTGACATATGGCCTCACATCTCACATGTCGGCAGTTCCCGCACTACAAGTCCACGCCGGAGCCAGTTCTCGAGAACGACTGCGTCAAGTTTTACTGGGTGGAACCGACCCCCCATCACGGATAAAACGATTCTTTTGAATAAGCCTGTTGATGGATCGGGCGCAGTGGAGGGGGTTTTTGGTGGATGTCGCTATTCCATTTGACGAAACCCTCATGCAGGCTGTGCCAAGGGAGACACGTGGAATACACCGAAATCAAACCGGGAGTCCTTTCCGTTGCCGGGCTTGTCCTAGCCACCCAAAACGACACCTAAGGTGGCTGGAGCTCCGTTATACAGGGTGTAACAAAATAGGTGTAGGTCCCGTTAAGTGGGGCTTCTACTTATCATAATGAACAACTTTAGTTTTATGACTTTGCTGAAATTTCAAGAAAAAAATCTTTTCATACAAATCGATCAGCTGAATTATTAATTTCGTGCATTTTTGTATGGGGGGTCCAATTTTGTTGTTGAGAATTGACTGTGGGTTCCTTGAAGAAAATTATTAATTATGATGAGTAGAACTGTTAGTGAACAGGTCGTACACCATATTTTTAAATAAAAGTAAAGAAATGAAATTAATTTGATTTTTTTTTATTATCTTCTTCTCGAGGTGCCATATCCTATCGGATGTCGACGACCACCACACGGAACTCTTCTATTTTCTGTGCAAGTCTGCTAAGACTGGCGGCGTCTTTGGTGTGTGTTTATTTCTTTATCTTCCGGTAACATATTCACACCAGAGAGCCCGGTCCCGGTACCCTTCCGACGCGCCGACGCGCCGACGCGCCGACGCGCCGACGCGCGGCAACTATTCTCTATGTGTTGTAACATCCATGATTTGTTCTTTTCCGTGTGTTGTTTTTTATAACTCACTACTTGTTTTGTATGATTTTTAAAATGTTAAAAGTGATGACATCACAGTCCTATATACAATGAAAAAGTAACCGGCCAAGTGCGAGTCGCACTCGCGCAAAGAAGGGTTCCGGAGCCTTTTCAAATAATAAATGTATATTTATAAGAAAAAATTGTAAATGCCCTACCACCAACCAAACCGAGTCTTACAATTGACCCCGCCGGGAATCAAACCCGCGACCTCCTGTGTAAAGCCAGGGAACTTTGCCTCTGAGCTACGGAAAAAGACAAAAGTGAAAACTTTTTAGAGTTTTATAAGTTTTGAGCCTGCGAGTGTTCCTGGAAAGGTTTCGGTAACGGTGTCGCGAGTTCAATGGTTTTTTCCCATCTCTAAAATGCCCAACGCGCCTAAAGAAGTTTTCACTTCAAAAATCATCCTCTCTATACAAGTGTATACATAGGGTGGTACACTTAAAAAATAATAGACGGACATTTATGAGAAACTGTAAAGATTTATTGTTGACTACGTAACCCTAAAAGCTATGAATCCCATTATAAGAGCATGCCACCCTATGAAAACGCACCGCATCAGGACCTTCACAGCCTCTCATGTGAGTTCATTGAGTTTCGTTGCCTTAAATGGATATCATTGATTGGAAGTGCTTCTACAAGGCCTCGACACCCGTGCAGCTGCCTCCGTGGGAGGGTGCTTCTCTTTCATGGCTAGGCTTTGGAAGGATACCAAAATCGAGGTTCAAGCGTTCTACATGTGCTAAGTGAAAAACTGCAGTTTCGGGACATCACACTGGATATATATAGGAGACTGCGATAGTATTGCAGCCTACCTTTCAGTCTACAATAACATTAATCATGTCGGTATTGAATTTTTCGATAAAGTGTTTCGTTTAAAAAAATGTGTTTTATTTTCTCGTTATAATTTCTCAGCCCTCATAATTTTTCAAACGTGTCATTTCCGGGAACTCATTATCTGAATACAATTTTTCTTAGTCGGGATTTTCTCGCTAAATTATTACCGAGTATCATTTATCTATGAAATTATCTTCTTTTAACAAATTTTATGGATACATATGAACTCTATTAGCGAAACAGAGCAAAAAATAAATGAGAAACAGATGAAGGCCACAGTAATAAAAGCTTGCACAACTGAAAGATAGATAAAGTTAAGAAAGAATTGAACGGCTTCACAACGATATTTGTGACGTGTCGTGCTATGGATAGCAGTTAATGTTTTAGGGTTAGCATAACTTAAACGGTGCCGGTGAAGTATCCACAGATACAAATCTTAAATTACTCTTTAAAATTTTAATGTTTTTGAATCCAAAATGGTTAGCCCTTGGCATTGTCTCACAAGATCCTAACTTAAATTATAAATGTGAAACTGTGTTTTTTTGTATGTTATTTTTTGACGTTGCGAGGAAGCAACGCATCGACCTGAAGCACAGAGGTAGGTGATGGGATGGGAAGTTACACAGACTACTTTCATGCGCCGCGCCGTTATAAACGTTCAACGCAACTCATTAACACGCTTGCCGCTTGTGCCTCGCGCACCACAAATCAAAGACGTCAAAAACATATTTACAACATATACCACTATAACCCCACGTGGACAAAGACGCTGGTAAAATCTGATCCTTTATGTTTTATTTAATTATAGCATTCTTCTTGACGGAAATTACAGAGAATATAATTACAGTATTTGGTATACTTTGTAATAGTCGAAGTCAATACATATTACCTGCTGTGATTAGGGTCACTACAGTGTTTGCGCAGAGCCGCGCTGGCCGGCACGTAAAGGCGACTTCACACACGAGCGCGCCGCCCCCGGTGCGCACGCCGCATACTAATTATTCGGGGGCATTATGTTCACCGGGTCAATTGTCTCTCTAGACGTGGCTTTACACAGGATGTCCCAAGTGTGTGTAACAGGAAAAAAACTGTAACGACATACAATAACCTTCGTAGCGTTAGTTTACCCACCTCTGTGGCGTAGTTGTTAGTCCACTTGCTACACACAAGGAGGTCGCGAGTTCAATTCCTGGCGGCGTCTAACTTTGTAAGCTTGGTTTGGCTTGTGGTCTCTAAATCTAAGCCCACCTGACTACCTTCATCTTACATTGTAACGAAATCAATCTTTTCAGTTATTTTTACGTTCTACCTGTTTTTATATCATATTTTTTTGTCAATTTTTACTTTTTATTATTTTGTTTGAATTGAAATCGTCACATATAATCCTCCCCATTCTGTCAATACTTCACGTCTGTTTTCCATATTTTTCGTTTATTTCTTTTTTATAATGCACATGTTCAGTTGTTGGTGGCTAATCTTTTTTTTTTGTTGAACCCTGCCATTCCCTCCATAAAAATTATTATTTTTTATCTCGTGCAAGCGACGGCGCATATGGAGGGTAAGCCGCCCGTCGCAATTTAAGTCTCGCCGCTACACATCAATGTTAACAGCATTAGTGTGTTCCGGCGTAAAGATAAGATAGGCAGTTCCTTTTTGCGTTGGGAAACCTTACTTAGCTCGCTTCCATCTTCGACATCATCGTCACATACCATCAGTTTATATGATGCTAAAGGCTTTTCAAATATGGAGATTAAAAAAACCTTCCTCTATTGTTTTATTTAGATGTTTTAGTAGTTACTAGCTGTTTCCGTGACTTCGTCCACGTGGAGGTTTCGATTAAGGCGACGCATTGGAAACTTTGGTCACAGGGATCTCGATTTTTCTCAGCAATAACAAAATATATGAAAGTCATGTTTTGTAACCTGATTTTTCATTTTAATGACTTCGTTTTCAGTTGCGGAAATACAATTTGTTAACTTTTATAACAGAAAATAATATATCAAAGAAACCTCTTTTAAAACAGAGATTTGCATTCTACAGGCAAACCAGATCGACATAAACCTTTAGATTTTCTTATTCAATTAGTTTAAACACACACCTCAATATGCCAGTTTTATTTTTTAAAACTAATTTTAGTCTTTAATTGAATTGAAAAAACATTGAAAAAGTGCAAAATTGAGGTTATTTTCTTTACTTTGTACATGTAAAGAAAAAACAGAGACAACTGTTCCAGTTAATCAATAGTTAAATAGAGAAAATAATCCAGAAATAAACAAATAATACTCATAGATAAACGACAAAATAAAGAGCATGAACAAAAAAAAAACTATAAATAGAAAAGTGATAAGGACACAAAATTACAGTGATTCAGATCTAAAAGGAATTAAGTCCATCCTTTCGACCAATTTAGTAAGGCAGTTTGTGCGCCGCAAGCGTAGGCGCATTTTATTATCCCTGCAGCGCCATCTATTAGTTATTCAGATCTAATAATGAAGTCCATGCTTTGGATCAATTAGGTTAGGTAGTTTGCACGCCGCAAACGTAAGCGCGTTTTATTAACCCTGCAGCGCCATCTATTAGTTATTCAGATCTAATAATTAAGTCCATGCTTTGAATCAATTAGGTTAGGTAGTTTGCACGCCGCAAACGTAAGCACGTTTTATTAACCCTGCAGCGCCATCTATTGGCAGTCTGTTGCTATTATCATAATGTCTTTGGTATGTGTAGGTTATATGGAGACAAAAGTAGGTAAGCACGTTTTAAATAGGTTTTATTATATGTATAGATAGATATAATTTCCCACGGGACTGCTTTAGTTTTCCGGAATAAAGAATACCCATCTAGGTAATGATGGCCAAAACACCGCATCTCAATGTAAAGTTTCATAAGATACAATTTTTTGCATTCACGCAGGAACCCTTAATTTTTTTGGGATTCACAATATCCCAGTTACAGTTCGCGATATAAGGTATCAACGTGTAAAATTTGATTGCAATTGGTCTAGTAACGTTTGCGTGGTGAGACATTCTAGAAATGCATAATTTTGATTTTCTTTGAATTTACCGGAATAATCTTTTAAGTTAACCCCGGCTATTAGGAACCACCATAAATTTATCAAAATCAGCCTAGTAGTTTGTGCGTGATGCGCGAACCTATAGACAGACAGACACAGACAGACAAAAATTACGAAAGTTGTTGTTTTGTCCTATAAATCGTTAGTAATGTCCACCAAAGTTATTATATTCCATAAATATTTCTGTAAAGACACGGCCCCCTATCCAAAAAAAGGTAGGTCATCAATAAATTATATATTTATTACATACTAGCTTTTGCCCGCGGCTTCGCCCGCGTGGACATCGTTTTTATGACTGTCTTAGCGGGTGCGCGGTGCGTGGACATGAATTTTCTCCAGATCCCTCGTGAACTATGTCAGGATATGCTTATTAGTAAATCATATCATTTCTCACCCCTTTAACCATCTCTATGCAAAAAACCACACAATCTATTGTTCCGTTGCGATGTTAAAGAAATTGACCAAAAAGAGTATATTTCAGTTCCCTCAGAAACTGCATCGGGCTATGCTATTTTCACGGGATGAAAAGTAGCATATGTCCTTCCTCGTGACACAGGCTACCTGCATGTCAAATTTAATGAAAATTGGTGAATTCGTTGAAGCGTAAAAAGGTAACAAACAAACAAACACATTAATATTAGTAAGGATTTTAGCCACAGAAAAAGACATAAAAACTTTTTTACTAATAATTTAATAGACAAAAAAAAAAGAGATTAAAAAT
Organism: Coleophora flavipennella; assembly: GCA_947284805.1. Taxonomy (NCBI): domain Eukaryota; kingdom Metazoa; phylum Arthropoda; class Insecta; order Lepidoptera; family Coleophoridae; genus Coleophora; species Coleophora flavipennella. The sequence goes on from OX369283.1 coordinate 373,109, forward strand.
TGAAAAATAAAAATAAACCTTTTTAGTTTGAATAAGCTCCTACTCTAATGTAAATACCTTGAGTAATTCTAGTCAGCGCCAATAGTTATTTATGATACAAGGGTGGTAAAAAGGAAAATAACAAACGAGTGACATTTGTAAGTCCGAACCGCAGGCGAGGATTTACCATCGTCACGAGTTTGCCATTTACCTTTCACACCCATGTATCATACGACATTTTTTAATACAGTTGTAAGAAAACAGGTAGAACGGTAACAGAAAAACAAAACATACATTTACATAGGTACTTTTTAAATTTTTTTATTCACAATTGGTAAGCCCTTGGCATCATCTCACCTGATGGTAAGTGACGATAATGCCGAAGATAGAAGCGGGCTTACCAAGATTCTCCAATGCAATGGAGAACTGGCTATCTTATCTTTAAGCCGGAACACATCAATGTTGTTAACACTGATGTTTTGGCGGCAAGACTTAGATATGATGGTGGTAGCTAGCCAGGCGGGCTTAGAAAATGCCCTGCCACCAACCAAACCGAGTCTTATAAGTTAGAATAGAATAGAATAGAAAATGTTTTATTCACGAAACCAACACAACTCGCAACAGATAAATAAAATGTTTAAATTTCAACATACTAGGAAAAGTGTGGAAAGATACAAAGTTACATAATTATAGGCAGGTGAGCTGTGCAGGCTCAGCGAAAAGACCTGACTCAGCATATGTTGTGGATTACGATGTTCCACAACGCTGGTCGGACTGGCTGGCAAGTTGACCCAGCCGGAATCGAAGCCGCGCCCTCCTGCTGTAATGCGAATGGAATAACCATTACGCCGCGGAGGCGGTTAAATACTTATCAAGTTTCGGTAACCAAAGTTAATTTTACGCGATTGCGACTCATTTTAAATGTCCGGGGAAGTGATCTCACTTTGTTTTTCCTGAACATACACCCAAATATATTTTTATCTTTTCGTATTCACAACTAAAAAAAAAATTCATTTTCACAAAAATTGAGCCTTATTTTAGCTACGCACACATAGCGTATGTGCTAGACTATTTAATATTACCATAAATAGATTACATTAAGGCTTGATTAAATAGTGTATGCAATGTAACCTTCTTGGAAAAGATGACTTATTTTTTGGTGTAACCTATGCGTTACATGTGTCACCAATTTACCTTCTTCTAACACAGTGATATTTATTCTCCTTTCTTCGCAAAGATAGGACCAAAAAATAATCTAAACAATTTGCAGAATATAACCTCTCGAAGAAATGACCTATTTAAAAAAAAATATCCATTCAAGTCTCAAAGAAGACTATGTATCTTTGGTTACAATATTTTTTTATTTGCTAGAAATAAAAAAAAGTGGCAGATTAAAAAGTACGTGTGCGGTAAAATCAATTTTTCGCACAGTTAACTGGTAGATAAAGTACCACTTTTCGAGCAACTGTTTAAAAAACAAACAAACGGAACACTCGGAAATTTCGAGCAAAGGGACTCAAAATCATTTAGGTATTGACATTTGTGTCGGAGGTAAGTTAGACTAAAAATGTTTGATTTTATTTTCCGGTTTTCAGTTTCTTTTGTTTTTCGTCGTGTCATATGTTTTATTTGTTTTCTTATTTCGTGTTACCAAAATACTGATTTTTAATGATTAGTTAATAATATAATCCGCACAAGCAGGCAATAGGGGATCGGACTGCATCAAAAATAAATTCTGATATATAATTTTCAAAATTTATCTCCTCTCGAAGTTTTAAAAAACCTTATTTGTTTAGTTTTTCCATTAAGTCTTCAATTTTTAATTGATCAAATTCACAAAATAAGTTCGTCAATGGCAGTAAAAATCTATGACGTCACTTGTGGGTATATTTCAAACATTTTTAGAACAAAATTTCGTTTTTGACAGATCATAAAAAGTAAGTCTACGTAAGACTAGCAGTCCGATCCCCTATTAAATAAATATTGAAAGTATTCTTACTTAGCGTAAGAACTCCGCTGCCGTCGCCTTATCTCATAGAAGACGCCACCCTGTGTATATTGGGCACAATAATAATGTTAATAAGAGGCATATCGCTGCCCACGGCCGGCAATCCGCTGTATCTAATGGAATTAATATGCTCAGTTTATCCCTATTGGCCATTCGCCTTCTACTTAATACAGACCTTCATTAACGTACGTTAAGGCGGCGCCATACGTTTGTCACGTGTCGCAAACTTCAAACCTCTACAAAATAATAAGCTCAATATCGATATTCACACGCTTGCGAGTGCGCTTGAATCTTGTCTGAACATTTTGGAATTAAAATTAAATGAAATCTTTGGAAAGAGTTTTTGGAGGTGAACAATCAATCTAGATAAGTCTATAGTCTGGAAAAACAGTTTTTCCATGTTTTAATATACTGCGTCTTTTCCCCACAATAGGTATCATTTTTTTATTACAGTTACTCGATTTTTTTTCATTTCTAGGTCGAAGGAGCAACACATTTCTATCACATAAACAAATGTAATAAAAAAAAGACGTGCGGCACTCGGCACTCGGGAGTCGGGGACTGCCGCGGTAAAGCTAATGCATATCATTTTTTATCAACTTAAGCAATTATAATTATTTATTTATTTTTTATTTATGCAGTATTTACCAGTACCATATAGTCCTTGGGGCGGGGGATGTTTATGTAATAAATTAACACTAAGAAAGTTCATCATCATCATCATCAATCGCCATTATCAATCGCCATCATCAATCGCCATCATCAATAGCCATCATCAATCGCCATCATCAATCGCCATCTCCATCGCCATCGCCATATGATAGTTTTTTTTTGGGGTGTCAGGTTTTATATTTGTTACGAAATTTCTTGATTCGGTCCCCTCAAAGCCCGCGATAAAAGCTTTACAATAGCTTAAAATATACAGAATCTTCTTTAAGACTTTTGCGGAGGATTTTAAAAGAGATAGGTTCTTCCTCCGAGGGGTTAAGTACATAACGCTAGCTGAATATATTATCTTTGGGTTATATCATTGTGAAGAAAGGAGAATAAATATGAATGAAGCGCATGTTACATCTGTTCCAATTAGGTTTTAATGCTAACAATAATATTATCCCCAGCCACCGAGACTCCGAGAATCGCTCGGGCTACCAGGTTCAGTTTTAGAAAAGACAGCATGACGGACGTTGAATTTGTGTCGGCTTGAATATCTTTATTTTAAAATGAAGTATAAAAAAATAAAATGCTCTAATGCCTAAACTGCTAGTGGATTTAAATACAATTTGGGCTAGGGAAATATTGATCTCCAGTTGTTACTTTTTTCAAATTTTCCTGACTATTTTTTGTGTTTCTCCCATACTAAAGTTAAAACTTTTATTTTTATATTAAAAATGGCAAACAATTTGGATTAAACTTTGCACTTAAGTACATTACACTTTATATTGAAGTCTATCACACAGAGTAGTAGTCACGAATTACAGGATAAATCTGAGTTGAGTACCTCCCATACAAATTTGTTATTGTTTCCCAAAAATAGCTGTCACTGTTTTTATGAAACACTGTGCGCTACTGTATCGTACTGTACATAATTATACAAAGTTGTTCTATGGCTCGGTAACACACATATAGACCCGGGTAGCTCGTTACTATGGCTCGGTAACACACATATAGACCCGGGTAGCTCGTTACTATGGCTCGGTAACACACATATAGACCCGGGTAGCTCGTTACTATGGCTCGGTAACACACATATAGACCCGGGTAGCTCGTTACTATGGCTCGGTAACACACACATATAGACCCTAGCTCGTTACTTTGTTTTAAAAAGAAACCGGCCAAGTGCGACTTGATTTGCGCACTGTGAGTTCCGTACTAAAACATCTTCGTAAACCAATATATTTGTTATAAAAGTCGATGTGTGCAGGTATGTATGTTCCCTATGGACTCAAAACGGCTGTAGCGATTTTTATGACTTTCAGGGAATCTCCAGATTAAACCCAGCGAATGATCCTGTGAAAAAAACCGGCCAAGTGCGAGTCGGACTCGCAAAAAGTTGGGTTTCGTAATTTAAAAACAAAATTATATAGGCAGTTGGGAATAGAAAACTGTATGGAAAAGTTACGAACTTTTTTCAAATCCAACTGCACACCTTAGGTTGGTCAACTATTTCTCCTAAACTAAGAAAGTCTACTTAGCCGAGATAGTTTTCCTTTTAAAGTGGGGGAGGGGGGAAGGGAAACTGACACTAACAAAAATTTGCATTTTAAAGCTTATATAATGTTTCACAAAACTTTCCCTGAAATACCTTTTCCACATCTCCACATGTGTGAATTTGCGATGGATGGCGCCTTGTCGAGGTTTTTGCGAGTGTGCGACACGGGCCTTAACATCCACGAAATCAGCACATTATTTGGTATCCTAAAGCTCCTGAATATTATGAAGAATAGAGTTCATTACGTTTTCTTGTATGTCCTTATTACTCGTACAGTAAAGTAATGATATATTTCTTCTTACTGGCTCATGGCACGCCGTTACAAATATTAGGGTCCACATCAAGTGAAGTCTCACCGCGGAAAAAGTAAATAAATTGTACAGACACGCTGTATGTATTTTCTCACGAAGCATTAAACATCTGGTGTGTTCGAGCAAACATAAATCAGTAATTTTAAAAAGTTTAAAAAACCTAAAAACCGACTTCAAAAAGAAATTTACTCTTAAGTATGAAATAATATTTTTATATTCTTACACGAAATTAACCAACAATAAGGATATTAAAGAAGAGTACGAATCAAATAAGATCACTAAAATTTTTTTGAGGTCGGTACCAGCACATAGATACCAAATGTTTTAGATTCGATGGCTTTGCTGGCATCGACCTCAAAAAAATTGTAGGTTCGTAATTTTTTTTTTCGTACCTACCTTTTTATTTCGTTATTGTTGGTTAATTTTGAGTGAGAATATAAAAATATTATTTCATACTTTTGAGTGGATTTCTTGAAGTCAGTTTTTAGGTTTTAATTTTTTTTATTTTTATTTTAAGTGATAATGCTATCTATGTTACCTACAAAGTTAAACTCAAGCACCCGCTCGCCAATAGGAATCATCATATCATAAACCATGTGTTTCATTAACCGATACAGAGTCCTGTGGCTTCCATCATCATCTCAGTGGCATGAAAGTTAGCCTTAAAAATTTTAGGATTGCACTCGATTTCCCTGGGATTCCATCATCAGATCATGACTTGGTGACAAATACAACTATCGGTCTATACGTACCTACGTATCTACGTATGATATTTGATGAATTATCCTCCAACTCCTAACCGTTAAGGAGTTGTATCTTCCATCATCAGCTCATCTACGCAAATACTTGAAAAGCTTTAGAAAATGAATAAAACACGTAATAAGTGCATATAAAATTCGAGGGTTGCCCTCGATTTTCCTGGGATTCCATCATCAGGTCCTGACTTGGTAAAAATAACAACTATTGGTCTATACGTATATTTAAAGAACTGTCCTCCAACTCCTAACTGTTGAGGAGTTGTACCGTCCATCATCAGCTCATCAACATGGGCTAACGACTACCAGACGTAAACACTTGAACTGCTTTGGAAAATTCATGAAACACGTGATATGTGCCTATACAATTTTAGGGTTGTTCTCCATTTCCCTGGGGTTCCATCATCAGATCCTGACTTGGTGGCAATGGAACCACCTTGGGAGTATACATAGTTCTACAATTGACAGAGTAATCAGTGAACATAATTAAAAAAAAAACATACAATGGAACATAGAAACTCCTCGTTTTTGAAGTCGGTTAAAAATATACAATTAGTCTAGACTTAGTAGTATATCGATGAAAAATTCACAAATAACCTGTTTTTGCATAGGCAGTACTTGATTCCGATTTTTCCTGGAATATATAACTAACCAATTTAGTAGGCCTTATTCAATTTAGTATAGACATGTAACTAATATTCAGCAACTATCCAGTATTCTGCCTAATTGGCCATTTATTTGTCATAAAAGGAAACATAAACGCAATTTAATTAAAAATATATTTATTCATCATCATATTAGCCAAAGGACGTCTGGTCAAAGGCCTCCCCCTAACGACCCCCTACAGCAACCGGTTCCGCACTACCCGCACTACCCGCATTCAGCGGTTTTCTGCGACCTTCACCAGGTCATCAGTCTACCGAGTGGGAGGCTGCCTACGCTAAGTTTTCCGATCAACATACGATACGTTTTTATTCCTTATATATTTATTAATGTATTTAAAATCGTCACAAGACATTTTTCGACTTTTTTTAACTTTTAACATATCATTAGGGGAGCGAGGGGGAATTGGCACCTACTAAGGGAAATCGTCAATAAAACTCTTATTTATTTAAAGTATTTTTTTTTATTAAGAACATGAACCTTACTTATCTGACTAGAAAATAATCAAAGCCTCAATGTTTTATAATTAGGCATTTGGTCGATATTAAACTTTTTTCCAAAAATAAGAATCGCTCTTATTAAGCGCGGAGCTAACAACCAACAATCGTCTCGAGCAACGACATGCGCGGCACTGTCGAGTCCAGCGAGGGGGGCGAACCTAGTCGATGTTATACGAACGCTTCCGAGTGGTCCACGAGTGAATACTAGTTGTATTTGTGCCTATATTCATACCGCTCCCATTACCCACCCGCTCTCATTACCCCTCGTTCCACAATAAAATGTTAATAAAAGATAAATAAAATATTAAAAAAGTCGTAAGGAGTTATTTAATTTACTCACTTGCTTTTTTTTATTCTCCGCCACGCGAGATCTCAACTTGAATATTTGTTATATGGCTGAGAGTGCCGCTGGATATACGGTATTTGGTATTCGACCAAATCGCTATTCGTTGCATCTGTATTTTAGTAATTTGTAAGATTTCATTACAACCGTTAGTCATTTTTAAAAAACTAACAAACAATCTGGGTGTTTATAGGAAGTAACTTGTGCAGATTTTTTTTTGGAATCATATTCTGCCTACCTTGTATAGTTATAAAGTAAAGTACAGAGTTTCATCAAAAAGAAAAAGCGATTTTTGAGTAAAAAAAAACATCTTGGGTTTTATTTTATGAACCATAATATGTGAACACCTGAAATTACCATAGTGTGTTTATTTCTATTGTCAATATTCGCAGGGTGCGAAGTACTAGGTGGGGGTAATATAATCGATAGCAGCGCTCATAGTGGCCAAAAGTAAAAATAATGTTGGCTCTGTCATCCGTCATATCTTATAGTAAACTGTTCAAATAATATTCATTTCGATCTGAAAACGATATTTTTAATTTATCACTAGGGATACAGGAACAAATATATATGTATGTTATTATTGAATAAAACCATTAAAGTAGCTTTAACTTCTTATTTTACAGTAAAACTACAACTAAAAATAAAGTAAACAAACCCTGACATGTTAAAAATAAAACTCACTTTTTTAATTAATTTTACAGTTGAATGTCCAAAAATGATTTTACAACCCTTTCTTCACCCAAATCAAGGTATTACAGTTATTTTGGAAATAAACTAATAGATTTTTTTTTTTTTTTAAGTTCCATCCTAATATGTCATTCTATTACACATAATTAATATTACATAACGTCAATAAATTAATAAACGTCACGTACAATAAATCGGCCACTAACTTCGTCACGTTGAAATCCCGTCCCGACTCGTACCCAGCCCAAACGTTCCCATGATTCCAGCCGCGTTGCCGCACTGGATAGCCACAGAAATACGTTGGACTAGGTAAGAGCCGGACCGGGGGTCGCAGCCCCGCTGTCGCATTCACCTTCCCAACTCTCCCACGAAAGCTTTGGCTTCCGCCCCCCACGTACCCGCATCCTCTGCTGCGAATGGTACGAACTCGTAGCCATGAACCAAGTTGCTATACTTATCATGCTTGATCCCGGCCGCGCGTTCGGCCGCTGCTCCCGCTGCGCGCGTCGTCAAGTTTAAGTGGGACGGCGCGAATGTGCTAACGCACGTTGCGTCCCACAGGAGGCTGCGCCCTCTCTGCCACGGAACCAACGTTAAACCGTCCGGCCTCTTGCCATCGGTGCGGCTAAGTCCCTGCGGCTCGAGGACGCATGGAATGTTGGCGGACACCATGGCCCGTCTTATGATCTCATTAATGGCATGGTGCCTCGGAAATCTTCCGGCACATTTGATGCAGCTAAGACCATGATGTCCGTTTCTCTCCACCATCGTTCCACATACGCAACGATGCGGCTCGCACACCTGGCATCCCAATCGCAATGCTGCTGCTATTCTTAAAGCGTCGTTGTCAAGCAGAGTGCCCAAATTAGGTGACGGCAGGGCATGCAACCAGGCTCCCGACTCCGGCTGAGCAGCAGCTCTCAGGCGGGCAGCATCGGCAGCGCCCAAGGCATTCCGGAGCAAATTTCCCGAGATTCCCTTTGACAGCAAGTCGTCCCATCCTCTCTGTTTGCTAGGGTCGCAAGGACGCTCCTTACTAGGGCAAAGCCAATCCCATGCTCCCAACGCCTCCGCCTCAAAAGGGACGCGAACATTATCACCATCAGAAGACAGAATGGAAGTGACAAGATCCGCTGTCCCATGAGACGAGGCCAAAAAGGCAACCACCCCAACCTCCTGAGCACGCCGAACCCCCAGTCCCCCGTGGCGAATAGGTAAAGCAGCCTGAGTCCACTGCCTTTCTTCCAGGCTCACATTCAAAATGGACTCAAGGGTAACCTTAAGGGCATCATTCAGGCTCTCTAACTCCTGCGGGAATATCCAGGTAGGTGCTGTTCTCAAAGTATATGTCAACCGTGGCATCGAGAGACAGCTCCGCAGGAGGGTCAACGCGACGTGCGCTGACAAATGTTTCAGGTGTTCGGGAATCGTTGTCTGCGCTGCAGTCTTACTCTGGATGGCATCACTTACCCCCTCGAATAAAGTAGGTGCACCCAGCAGCGTGAAAGCGGCCTCATCTATTACTTTCACCCCTGGAAGAAGTGAATCGAAGCGAGATAATGAAACTTTTGCCCCAGCGTCGCACGCAAACAACTCGCACTTGCTGGGATTCACTTCCAAACTAACAGCCTCAAGTGCTGGGATGAGTGACAGCAGATCTCGCTCCACTACGTCTGGACTTACTCCTATTGTACCGTCATCCAAGTACCATATATTCAACGGTGACTCCAGGGATGAAATCGCTTTCTGTATAGCCAAACAAAATATCAATGACCCTAGCAGATCCCCCTACTGGGCTCCAACTTTGGATGTGATTAAGTTTCCATCATAAAATAGATTACTCTCCGAAGAGTAACATTGATAGAGAAAAGGGTAGAGTACCGTAATCCGCTCTTTGACCTCCTTCAAAATATTATCCCTTTCAGCACTATTGAAGGCGTTTTTAATATCGACTTTGATGATCACTGTATCGCCGCCGTGACTCTCCATTGCAAAAGATCACGTAGCGTGGATTGCTGCTTCGCATCCCAAAGTGACACCAAAGCCGATTTGACGCGGCTGTAGATAGGATGACATTTCGTCTCTGACCGCACGACACCCGAGCTTTGCTACCAACCGCCGGATAGTGTTGCCCACAGCGATGGGATGAATGCCTCCATCCTTCTTTGATAATGCGCACAAGGACGCTCCGTAGAGGTGTGGGCTAACTTCTGTGTTTCCCTTGAGCAGGAAATTGCACATCCTTGTGAGTGATTCTAATAAACGAGGGCCGTTGTTTCCTGCCGACGAAGATGTTAGTTCCTTAAGATGCACAGGACGTAAACCATCTAACCCAGCAGCCGATCTACTATAAAAGGTCCCTATGGCAGCCGCCACCTCAGCCGTCGTGACTGACAAAAAAGGGCTAGATGGATCAGGCGCAGGCGGTAAATCGACAGGACGTCTAGGGAAGGGATGTTTTTCCTGTAGCGCCCTCAACGTTTCCTCGTTGGATGGAGCAATCATATTATCTGACGTCAGCAAACGTACAGCTCCTCTTAAATCCCCGTCGTGTACCTTGGCCTCGATGGTTCGATACAGCGATGGAGGTTTTCGTACCATCTTTTCAGGAAAGTAAATGTTGCCCTTATCTATATTTTCCCTCACTTTCGTCGTCAATGACTTGCTTTTTTCTTTTTATTTTTCCGGCAGTCTTAACGCAGTAAAGGAAAAACTGAGCAGCGCAAACCAATCCTCAGATCTATTCGTGTCCACGCAGGCATCAACCAAGGGAGCCAATTTTCCTGCCGCTAAATTTCTAGCACCTTTCGGTATATGTTTAAGGACCCTTATTTTTGATTTAAGTTCTGAAAGCCGCTGAAGAACTGTTGCGTTGGGACTCTGTTGAGAAGATGCAAAGACCGCCGAGGTAAAAGTCGGCGACGCAGTTGTTCCAGATAAACCTGCGTGTAAATCTCGCGAGTCAATGTCCTTGTGTACCCGACCCATGTGTACCCTAAGACCCTTAGGCGCGACGTATAGTTTCGACGATCCCGGACAATAAGGGAAAACTACTCTAGCGGGGCCGCTCATTGTATCTATAATATTAACAATAATTCTTTATATTTTCCAATATAACAATAAGTAAATTTAAGTAAATAAATTACTTATGTATCAAAACTAATACCCTACATTTTATAAAATTAACATATCAATTTGCACATAATATTAAGATAAACATCTGTCAAAAAATTAAAATTTCAATTAAATTATTACTTTATAAACGGTTACCTACATAAAATAAATTCTGGCTGCACACAAAAACAAAAATTAAAAGTATTTAAATATTAAGTGTCACAGATTAACAGAATAGTACTTATCACAGAAAAATCACATTTGCACACTTGCAGATCACCTGGCACCATCTACCGGAAGTCGTGCGCACCTTGATGTAGAATCGATTAGGTAGTCGATTTGATTGCATATTTGTAATACAGTGATTGACATGTGTCGCTCGACGAGACGTTGACAACTGATGTCAGGTACCCAGTCCAATCAGCTGATTGCAGACGATTATCGTCGCTCTGTGTTTTAGCGAATGAAAGGCTGTTCCAACTTTTCAAATAGGAAAATGAACGTTATGTCCGTTACTAGTGCATCTCACCCAGTGAAATTGGCGAAAAAATCCTCCCAGCGTTGCCTCAGTAATTTTTTTACCACGGATTCATGTGTGTAGATGTTATGTGCCACTGTTTACGAGGTATTTATCACTTTTTAATGCTTTTTGCTATAGAAATTAAATAAAAATTTGAAGAGCTCTTAGGTTCTATGTTTACTCGGCTGCGGGTTGCCAGCCTTTTGGGTTATAATAATATTTGTCACAATGTCTTGATTAAATGTCAAAACATCCGAGCCAACATAGTTGCAAACGCTAGGTGGCGCTGAACTCGTGCACAGAGCCATATAAATAATAAAAACCTGCCAAGTGTGAGTCGCATTCGCGCCAAGTAGTCTGAACTAAAAACACGTCAAAAAACCGACTTCCATCGCAACAACTTTGTACAATTTAACATTATTATTTTTGGTTTTTGTTAATTATCTAAAAAATACTGCACCGATTTTGACAAAATTTATATGGGATCAACTCGGGAGCGTACACTATCGAATAAAAAAAGAATCAGTTCACAATCTGCAAAAATATTGCGTCACGAAGACAAAAAAAATATGCAGTCGATTTGAGAACCTCCTCCTTTTTGGAAGTCGGTTGACAAAAAAAGCATTTTCTTGTGGCTCGTATTGATTCTTTTTGTTTGTAGTATGAATAAATATCATTGACATAGTTGTGTGAAAAGGTGTAAAAAAATCCTCGAAGCGCAAGTCTATCTTGCATTTGACCGTTTTTTTTTATAATATATTTAAATTGTAGATTGTCTTATTTGCACCAACAGTTTTTAAAGGAATTGGGTTTTATTTACATTCTTGAACAGCGGAGAAGAATTTGAGCTTTATATGTCTACACAAATTGTTGAAGGACAAATCACACACGGTCACGTGTCCCCAAAAAAAAAAACACATTTACGTTTAAATAATTAGGTCCGTAATTCAGGGTAGGCTCGAGCCCCTCGGTGGGGACGTATATGATGATGATAAATTAGGTCCGTCAACATGTGATGTAGGAAAATTTAAATAAATCAAAAGTTTTATCTCAAAATGACCAAATTGCTTTAATTAATTGGAATAGTAATTAATGCACAAGATAACGACGAGTGTAATTGGGATATACGAGTACCTACGTGTAGAAGCAATGCAATGCGGTTAAATTATAAATTTGTAGTACCAACTAATTGGCTAATCTGCGTAACATCCGCGAATCGACAGTGTCGCTTCAGCCAGCGCTAATTAGCGTAACATCCGCGAATCGAGAGTGTCTCTTCAGCCACCGCTAATCTGCGTAACATCCGCGAATCGAGAGTATCGTTTCAGCCAGCGCTAATCTGCGTAACATCCGCGAATCGAGAGTGTCGCTTCAGCCAGCGCTAATCTGCGTAACATCCGCGAATCAAGAGTGTCGCTTCAGCCAGCGCTAATCTGCGTAACATCCGCGAATCGAGAGTGTCGCTTCAGCCAGCGCTAATCTGCGTAACATCCGCGAATCGAGAGTATCGCTTCAGCCAGCGCTAATCTGCGTAACATCCGCGAATCGAGAGTGTCGCTTCAGCCAGCGCTAATCTGCGTAACATCCGCGAATCGAGAGTGTCGCTTCAGCCAGCGCTAATCTGCGTAACATCCGCGAATCAAGAGTGTCGCTTTAGCCAGCACTAATCTGCGTAACATCCGCGAATCGAGAGTATCGCTTCAGCCAGCGCTAATCTGCGTAACATCCGCGAATCGAGCGTGTCGCTTTAGCCAGCGCTAATCTGCGTAACATCCGTAAATCGAGAGCGTCGCTTCAGCCAGCGCTAATCTGCGTAAAATCTGCAAATCGAGATTGTCGCTTCAGCCAGCGCTAATCTGCGTAACATCCGCGAATCGAGAGTATTGCTTCAACCAGCGCTAATCTGCGTAACATCCGCGAATCGAGAGTATCGCTTCAGCCAGCGCAAATCTGCGTAACATCCGGGAATCGAGAGTGTCGCTCTAACCAGCGCTAATCTGCGTAACATCCGCGAATCGCGAGTATCGCTTCAGCCAGCGCTAATCTGCGTAACATCCGTGAATCGAGAGTGTCGCTTCAGCCAGCGCTAATCTGCGTAACATCCGCGAATCGAGAGTGTCACTTTAGCTAGCACTAATCTGAGTAACATCCGCGAATCGAGAGTATCGCTTCAGCCAGCGCTAATCTGCGTAACATCCGCGAATCGAGCGTGTCGCTTTAGCCAGCGCTAATCTGCGTAACATCCGCGAATCGAGCGTGTCGCTTTAGCCAGCGCTAATCTGCGTAACATCCGCGAATCGAGCGTGTCGCTTTAGCCAGCGCTAATCTGCGTAACATCCGCGAATCGAGCGTGTCGCTTTAGCCAGCGCTAATCTGCGTAACATCCGTGAATCGAGAGTGTCGCTTCAGCCAGCGCTAATCTGCGTAACATCCGCGAATCGAGAGTATCGCTTCAGCCAGCGCTAATCTGCGTAACATCCGGGGTATCGAGAGTGTCGCTTCAGCCAGCGCTAATCTGCGTAACATCCGCGAATCGAGAGTGTCGCTTCAGCCAGCGCTAATCTGCGTAACATCCGCGAATCGAGAGTGTCACTTTAGCCAGCACTAATCTGAGTAACATCCGCGAATCGAGAGTATCGCTTCAGCCAGCGCTTATCAGCGTAACATCCGTGAATCGAGCATGTCGTTTTAGCCAGCGCTAATCTGCGTAACATCCGTGAATCGAGAGTGTCGCTTCAGCCAGCGCTAATCTGCGTAACATCTGCAAATCGAGATTGTCGCTTCAGCCAGCGCTAATCTGCGTAACATCCGCGAATCGAGAGTATCGCTTCAGCCAGCGCTAATCTGCGTAACATCCGGGAATCGAGAGTGTCGCTTCAGCCAGCGCTAATCTGCGTAACATCCGCGAATCGAGAGTGTCGCTTCAGCCAGCGCTAATCTGCGTAACATCCGCGAATCGAGAGTGTCACTTTAGCCAGCACTAATCTGAGTAACATCCGCGAATCGAGAGTATCGCTTCAGCCAGCGCTAATCAGCGTAACATCCGTGAATCGAGCATGTCGCTTTAGCCAGCGCTAATCTGCGTAACATCCGCGAATCGAGCGTGTCGCTTTAGCCAGCGCTAATCTGCGTAACATCCGCGAATCGAGCGTGTCGCTTCAGCCAGCGCTAATCTGCGTAACATCTGCAAATCGAGATTGTCGCTTCAGCCAGCGCTAATCTGCGTAACATCCGCGAATCGAGAGTATCGCTTCAACCAGCGCTAATCTGCGTAACATCTGGGAATCGAGAGTGTCGCTTCAGCCAGCGCTAATCTTCGTAACATCCGCGAATCGAGATTGTCGCTTCAGCCAGCACTAATCTGCGTAACATCCGCGAATCGAGAGTGTCGCTTCAGCCAGTGCTAATCTGCGTAACATCCGCGAATCGAGAGTATTGCTTCAGCCAGCGCTAATTTGCGTAACATCCGCGAATCGAGAGTGTCGCTTGAGCCAGCGCTGATCTGCGTAACATCCGCAAATCGAGAGTGTCGCTTCAGCCAGCGCTAATCTGCGTAACATCCGCGAATCGATTGTCGCTTCAGCCAGCGCTAATCTGCGTAACATCCGCGAATCGAGAGTGTCGCTTCAGACAGCGCTAATCTGCGTAACATCCGCGAATCGAGAGTGTCGCTTTAGCCAGCGCTAATCTGCGTAACATCCGTAAATCGAGAGTGTCGCTTCAGCCAGCGCTAATCTGCGTAAAATCTGCAAATCGAGATTGTCGCTTCAGCCAGCGCTAATCTGCGTAACATCCGCGAATCGAGAGTATTGCTTCAACCAGCGCTAATCTGCGTAACATCCGCGAATCGAGAGTATCGCTTCAGCCAGCGCAAATCTGCGTAACATCCGGGAATCGAGAGTGTCGCTCTAGCCAGCGCTAATCTGCGTAACATCCGCAAATCGAGAGTATCGCTTCAGCCAGCGCTAATCTGCGTAACATCCGTGAATCGAGAGTGTCGCTTCAGCCAGCGCTAATCTGCGTAACATCCGCGAATCGAGAGTGTCACTTTAGCCAGCGCTAATCTGCGTAACATCCGCGAATCGAGAGTGTCACTTTAGCCAGCACTAATCTGAGTAACATCCGCGAATCGAGAGTATCGCTTCAGCCAGCGCTTATCAGCGTAACATCCGTGAATCGAGCATGTCGTTTTAGCCAGCGCTAATCTGCGTAACATCCGTGAATCGAGAGTGTCGCTTCAGCCAGCTCTAATCTGCGTAACATCCGCGAATCGAGAGTGTCGCTTCAGCCAGCGCTAATCTGCGTAACATCCGCGAATCGAGAGTATCGCTTCAGCCAGCGCTAATCTGCGTAACATCCGGGAATCGAGAGTGTCGCTTCAGCCAGCGCTAATCTGCGTAACATCCGCGAATCGAGAGTGTCGCTTCAGCCAGCGCTAATCTGCGTAACATCCGCGAATCGAGAGTGTCACTTTAGCCAGCACTTATCTGAGTAACATCCGCGAATCGAGAGTATCGCTTCAGCCAGCGCTAATCAGCGTAACATCCGTGAATCGAGCATGTCGCTTTAGCCAGCGCTAATCTGCGTAACATCCGCGAATCGAGCGTGTCGCTTTAGCCAGCGCTAATCTGCGTAACATCCGCGAATCGAGCGTGTCGCTTCAGCCAGCGCTAATCTGCGTAACATCTGCAAATCGAGATTGTCGCTTCAGCCAGCGCTAATCTGCGTAACATCCGCGAATCGAGAGTATCGCTTCAACCAGCGCTAATCTGCGTAACATCCGCGAATCGAGAGTATCGCTTCAGCCAGCGCTAATCTGCGTAACATCCGGGAATCGAGAGTGTCGCTTTAGCCAGCGCTAATCTGCGTAACATTCGGGAATCGAGAGTGTCGCTTCAGCCAGCGCTAATCTTCGTAACATCCGCGAATCGAGATTGTCGCTTCAGCCAGCGCTAATCTGCGTAACATCCGCGAATCGAGAGTGTCGCTTCAGCCAGTGCTAATCTGCGTAACATCCGCGAATCGAGAGTATTGCTTCAGCCAGCGCTAATTTGCGTAACATCCGCGAATCGAGAGTGTCGCTTGAGCCAGCGCTGATCTGCGTAACATCCGCAAATCGAGAGTGTCGCTTCAGCCAGCGCTAATCTGCGTAACATCCGCGAATCGATTGTCGCTTCAGCCAGCGCTAATCTGCGTAACATCCGCGAATCGAGAGTGTCGCTTCAGACAGCGCTAATCTGCGTAACATCCGCGAATCGAGAGTGTCGCTTTAGACAGCGCTAATCTGCGTCACATCCGCGAATCGAGAGTGTTGCTTCAGCCAGCGCTAATCTGCGTAACATCCGCGAATCGAGAGTGTCGCTTTAGACAGCGCTAATCTGCGTCACATCCGCGAATCGAAAGTGTTGCTTCAGCCAGCGCTTATCTGCGTAACATCCGCGAATCGAGAGTGTCGCTTCAGCCAGCGCTAATCTGCTGCAGCCGAGCCATCGTATATTTGAGAGCACTCTCGTAGATTACAGAAACATTAATCTACGCGTATATCATTTGACGCCCTGTTTTGCGACCGTTAGTGTTACAAGGTTTGTTTTTGCAGTTGGTAACAAATAACATTTTCTGAATGTTTTTGACGTGATAACGTCTTATAAATCGACTAGTGGATGCCCGCAGCTTCGCCCGTGCAGATCCCGATTTTTGCGGATCCCGTGGGAATTTCCCAAAATTCTCTCTTAGCGGATGCCTACGTCATAACATCTACCTGCATGCCAAATTTCAGCCCGATCCGTCCAGTGGTTTGGGCTGTGCGTTGATAGATCACTATGTCAGTCTTTGAGTTATATATATTTAGATGAACGCCTGCTGCATGCACGAAAAAGTGTCACGTGCAAGCGAGAGCGCGGAACAAGCGATAAAAAGGCACGATCGGCCTGAGCGTTCGGCTTGTGATCAATGTTTTCTTATGACGTTATCAAGTAAAATTATCGTCGTAAACCGACTTTACAGACAACCAGTTTTTTTTCTAAAAACAATACAAGACTCGTGCACGCCGCACGCCGCACGCCTGTGTGTTCCGGAAAGTGTGGGCAAAGTGTTAAGTAACGTTGGCAGCCTCAAATAAATTCACCACGAAGGGGCTGCACGCTGGACATAGCTAATAATTGTACCTAACTATGTATCTCTCGCAGGTTGTGTGTGAAGTCGACCAATCCGCACTGGGCCCGCGTGGTCGACTTAGGCCCGATCACCCTAATTCAGGGTAGGCTCGAGCCCCTCGGTGGGTACGTATATGACCTGATATGATGATGTAGGTAGTAGTGATAAAAGGTAATAATTGGTCATTTAGTGGTTGAATGCCTAGCGCACGCGCATATCCAGCCGGTACTGATTTCCGCATATTAACATTAATATCTTTGCGGAGTTGCGAGGACGCCGAAGTTCGCTCACGTTCACCTAACTACTCAGAGTGTAGATAGTGATGCGAATTTCAGTAAATGTTCGAACTTTAGTCCGAATTGGGACCCGAAACCTTAAAATTGGTAGTTATATTTTGATCGTCAATACCTTTAATATTGTTGGATAAACGGTTGTTTAAATGAATTAAATTAAAGTCTAACAATAATTCAATACTCATTAATTTCTTGCTGTCATATACAAGGTACAGGAGATCTTAAGTGTACTTAGTTACATATTTGTATATAGTTATTATATCAGCTCATATACGTCCCCACCGAGGGGCTCGAGCCTACCCTGAATCAGGGCGATTGTATATAGTACGTACGAGTAAATGACAACCGCGTACCCGGCTAGGGCACTGCAACTTTACTAAGTAAAATCGACCCATTCAATTATGAAACATTTGCGATTTATGTAGTACTTAGTTAATACTTAATAAACAAGAAAATAATAAAATGCATGGATAAGAATTAATTATCAAGCTTTATATGTTTAGGAATCTTATTATATATTCTTATCATTTTGCGGTGGGGACTATCGTTGAACATTTTTAAATTAAATTGGGGTTGGACTAGCTTGTTTTTATTTCGAAGATTAAGGAGGCCACATTCTAGTATGGATAAAAAGAGAAGAGTCAAAAGATTTTTTTTATGAAGAATGGTTTGCAACTAGTTCTAGAGTCGATATTTTCCAAAATACACAAACACTTTTTTTGAAGAATAAATAAATCAGTCTCATCAGCGTCATCGCCCCATAACACATAACCTACACCGTATAATTATTTATTTTCAAGACACTCAAGGCATGCGTGAAACGTGACAACTTCTATCTAATATTCTGTACGCGCGTTTTCCAATGTAAGTGGGTGTCTGTAGTCGTAGAGTTTGTAATTTTATCCGCCGAAGGGAATTATTTACCTCGTCTATGTTTTGGCTTTTTATTGAAGTTATTTTTTTTCTTTTGAACGGGTCTGAATTAAGTATTTTTAGAGTATTGGTGATTAATTTCAAGGTTGTGGTCCGCTAGCCAATCCTTAACTGTTTCAAGTGTAATTTTAAGCCGCATATTACATTTCTGAGCATTTGAACCTTCGCACAGTATGGAGATGTCATCGGCGAACATTATGCAGGTGTCGTTTATAGTAGTAGGTAAGTCGTTTATATATGTAAATGAAGCTCTTTCACTCTTCATTTAATTTGAATTGCCCGCGTATTAACTTAAACTTAGCATTATCTATGGTGACAGCACACTTACACTATGGACATTAAACAGTGAGAATAATTGTGATTCAAAGAAAGAAATATTTTGAAAATATAAAAATAGTTGAAGCAATAGCTTTTAATGTTGTTTCTCTTTACAGGTAAGTAATTATTAATAGTGTATTGTACCTAAATAAGTTTAGAAGTATAAGTTGTGTTTGCAAAAGTAATTTGTAATACGTTTGATAAAAATTAAATTTCTCTTTACAGAGCAACAACTTTGGTTTTTGTTTCAATAAACAACATATTACATATATAGTAAGAACATAACCCGACCGACCGCACTCCCCTGTGGGACGATGCAGTTTACAAATCGAGATTTTGACGTTATTTTGTCCAGGATACCCGACTGATAGTTATAATGTTCTACTTGTACACATTGTTGTCAGTTTATTAGGTATGAATTAAACCAGTCGTACATCTACCGCGCATCCCGCAGCCGCGCAATTTGGACAAAAGTATTATAGGTGATGTACCCTATCATATGTTTTGTGAGGTCAAGCAATATACCTATAGCGTAATGTCAATCGTTTTTTTCTTAAAAATTTGAGTGCGTTTGGCTGCACCTTACCTGACGGTAAGTGCCGATGCAGCCGAGGATGCAACAAGCAAGCTCAAATAGTGCCTATTCACTTTCGACTTGAAGGTTCCTAAATTATACGAATCGGGGAATACAGACGCCGGCAGGGAATTCCACTCCTTGGCCGTTTATACATTCAGTACTTTCGGCATTTATTTCAGAACTGCGAGGGTTGTGGAGTATTTTTTTAAAATTCGTGTTGACATTCATTTAAAACTTTGCATTTTTCTATAAAGTTTAAATCTGTGTGTAACTGCTTTCTCGAAAATATTTGATGCTACCGGAACAAGTGCAATTCGCCTGTAATGACTCGGATTTTACTCCTTTCTACATTTTCTCGTAATTTTTGTAATAAGTAAGTAGTTTTGTAAATAAAGCTGAACCGGTGCCTTTCCAATGCACAGCAACAACTGTCAGTTTGTCATTGTTTTTCATCTTTTTGTATTGCGGTGTTTTTTAATAAAAGCATTTATCTATCTATCTTATCTAATAATTATGTATTAGGTAGTCAAAGACACACAGGGGATAATTAATGCAGGATAGTAACACGAAGCAGATATCACTAACGAGCGAGCTGATCGATGAGCTCCTCGCGGGTTGTGACGTAGCTCCTGCACGTCGCCGGCGCCGCGCCGCGCCGCACGCGGTACGTCCGGGAACCCCCGCCGCCGCCGCCCGGTACCTACTCGTGCCTGTCGCTTCGTAAACAGCCTACCAACACCATTATGAGGATTCACATAATACCTAGTTCTTACCCGTTCCAGCACAGATTATTTTTATACGTACACACATTTTTTAGATTATATTGTTGACCTTAATCTTTTATATTGACTTAAAATATTCTGTATCTGTTTTTCTAACAAATTTTTGAAAATTCGAAAAATTTTGGGTACAAGCTTTAATTTGATAAAAAAAATATTATTTCGTATTTTTCTCAGCGAACATTTGATAGCCACTTCAGGGGGTACATAAAAAATAACCGCTTAATAATAGGATTAAGAATGACGTTACTTAGCTAATGCTCCAAACTTAACGTGTATATAGGCTATGCAAAATTTCAGCTTCAAAGTTGTATTAATTTAGCTTCCAAGATTTGTCACATGACATGTTAATATAAAGCTTGCAAAAAGTTTCCAATATCTAGTTACTTATTTACTTTAGGTAAAACTTAGACGCACTTCACAAGCCTTTGAGCTAGTCGCAGAACTACACAGTTCATATAAACTCGTATATAAACACGACTGTCGTGAATAACCAAGCGGTTTGCTCCGCCAAAAAAAAAAGATTTTTGATCTATATTGTCGCTTGCAGAGCGGCTCATGTACCGTGCACTATCTTTATACAGGATCGTAACAAAGGTATGCATTTTTTTAACTGGAGCTTGTACTTATGAAACTGAACAACTTTCCTCAAGAATTTCATGCAATTTGCATTTGTTTTTTTTTAATATTAAATTGTTACGAATACGCCAGAATAGGTACCATTGGGGGCCGGCGCGGTCATTGAACTTTGGCCTTTGACTGTCTAGTTCATAAACCTGGAGGTTATTCTGAGCAGTTTGGTAATTTAATTAAAAAATAATGATTACGAATTGACCATGGGTTTCTTGGGAAAAGTTGTTCAGTTTCATGAGTACAAGCTCCAGTAAAATAAGTGCATACATTTGTTAGGACCCCATGTACTACTCAAATCAAAATAACAATATAAGGGCCACCGAAGTTTTCTCGGTACATTTTCATACTGAGAGGTGGTTTGTATATTTGTGGCTGTATAGCCACGATATTTTTTTAAATCAAGAATAGTAAGAAAAATACAAAGCGCAGTCATCACATTAGGTTAGATCCCTGGCTATATATTATGTGTCGAAGATAACAACATTTTGCAGTTCCTCGGGAACTCCGTAAGCTACTCAAAACAAAGAATATAATATTTTTTTCCACAAAATGTATGGAAAATTTGCCAATTTACCGTGTGATCTCTTCTGAGCAGTCTACCGTGTTCTCGAGGATCAGCAGAATGTTGTGGTCTTTGATACATTTGTAGCCAGGGATCTAACCTAATGAATAAACTGCGCAGTTTTCTTAGTTTTCTTGATTAAAAAAATAATCGTGGTTCTTTTAACCACCTCTCAGTATGGAAGTGTACTGAGAAAACTTTGGTGGCCCTAATTTTGTTTTGAGTAGTATATTTATTGTAATGATGGACACAATAATTACGAAGTAACTATTTAGTAATCTGTGACAATAATAACAAGTATTGTGTCAAAATTTTAATTGGCTACATATTACGGTCAAAAAGATAATGATCGGTTCAACAAATAGATGGACAGCTGGACCACGACGTAGATAGGCTTTGTAATAAGGTCCTACTCAACCTTGATACAGCCTCAATTGCTAGGCACTTCTAAACAGAACAAATAATTTGGAAGAAAATGGCTTTACCTATATGGTCATCCCTAGAACTGCACCATGCATGGTATGCATCCCAACGTAATATCTTGAGGCAGTAAATTCGGCGGTTTTCGTTCGACTCGCGAGCACAAAGTAACCGCGCGTTTTCAAAACTGAATTAGGTTCGTGCAAACTAGCTGCCATTGTAAGGCTGCAACTCCGCCGCACGTGCATGCGGCCGGAATACGCAACCAGCCATCCGGTATTGAGGAATTGTGAACCTCCACCAGTTTCCAGATAGTTAAAGTTTACGTCACAGCAGTGCATTGTTACCTTTTTAGGAGTTTATTTATTAGTTTTAATTAAGACAATTATAATATATTAATATAATTTAATAGAATTAAGATTTATAAAAATTTCGCAGCACTCGCTGTTTTGGAGTAAATTAAGTAAGTAAGTAAAATGTTTATTTAAGCAAGCACACTCAAAATACGACAAATAATATGACAGAGCGCTAGGAGGTGGCGCCACCTATGCATTCGTTGAAGAGCCATGAGTTTTGCCTCGAAACGTCAAGCGGTTAGCTAACCTCAAGCCTGGGTAGTAATAATAGGTCATCTTTGGCTAGAGTGTGATCGGTGCTAGTCTGGAGACCAGTTTTAATTGGTACCCCTGTTTGTATAACAATCAGAATCATTGTGATTATCGAAAACAGACGGAACAATCAATGACTGACAGTTCAGTCAACCTACGCAGGCTAAGATAGAGGCGCAAATTATTTTACGAGCTTTTTTGATCGAACAGATGAACCAAAGTATTATATTAGTACTAACATAAAGTATGAACACTCCCTACCGCTTTCTAGATGGCGACCTCCGCCTCTCGTCACCCAGATTAATACAAATTGGTTACAGTTTGGTTGTCGAACGTATAGGACTTCGCCGCCATTTTTTTTGTTCCGTCATTCCTTTTTTGAAATGTCATTTCTGGCCCGTTGTATAAAGTGTCCAGGTTGTGGCTGAACTGTCAACTTGGGAAGCCAGCCCCGGCCCCGTGCCGAACTCACCGCAATTCTGAAAATAATCTGTTTTCATCCGCGTTATCCTTAAGCCTTGTGTTATAAACGTGTGTGAATATTAAATGTAAACTCCAGAACTTCTCAAAGTTTGTTATTGAGACCCTTTTGATGATCCGGAAAATATTATAATAAGAAAAACAATAAGCCCCAACACAGTTATCGGAATATCTCTTATAGTGTTGCACTGATTCGATCCCATCCCCCCGGCGGTGGTGTCTCTGTCCCGTCAGGCAGATGTGAAATATTGTTTCATGGACCCCGGTAGCCCTGTGTGCAATGCGACCTACACACAAATCTGTTTTTTCTCAATTGTGCAGGTTTCCTTACGATGTTTTCCTTCGCCGTCGGATAAACGTACATATGAATTCTAAATACATCTAGTGTTTTCCAGCGTCTTTGACGATGCGGCGGCGCGGCGGAGGCGGGCGGGAGGCAGCCAAGCGTCGCGTCGCGTCGCGTCGCGTCGCTTCGAGACAACTACGGATCTGAAGCCTGGAAATTGTTCTAGAATCCTTGGGATTGTGCGAGGTGAACATGTAATTGATAATGTCGGTTGTCAATCGAGTTACGTCTAACCACACTCTGGACACTTCGTACAACGGGCCAGAAATGACATTACAAAAAAGGAATGACAGAACAACCAAAATGGCGACGAAATCCTATACGTTCGACAATCAAACTGTAACCGATCTGTATCAATCTGGGTGACGAGGGGGTGAGGTCGCAATCTAGAGAACGACAGGGAGTGTCCATACTGTATGTTAGTACTAATATGTATACTTTGGTCAAACTTATGAACTTTATATTATACAGAATGTAACATATAGGAGTATTAATCAAACGGAATATTTTTTTTGCATTTTCCATACAAATCGGTCAGCTCATTGACCGGGTTTGTATGGACAGTCAAAAATTTTATGCAATTTTCTATTTGACGAGTGGAAGTCCACCTTTAAGGTTCACCACACCTTTATGCTACAACCTGTACATACTGTTATACAGGATCTTTGTTAAAACGTTGGCCAAACACCCTGTTTATAATAATATTATTATCTTTACTAACATTACAAATGCTCGTAAGTATAGATTGTAAGTTGGTATGCAGGAGGTAATCTCCGGGAATACTAATCCGATTTGTAACGGTTAGGGCTGCTGCCTCCTGTCCGGGAGGTCGTGGTTTGATTCCTGCCACGTACCAATGTGTTTTCCATTTCAATTTTAAAATGTACGTTTATCCGACGCTCTTTCGGTGAAGAAAAACTTCGCGAAGAAACCTCCACCCGCCTGCTAAGAAACTCGAAGGTTGTGTGTGAAGTCGACCAACCCGCACAGGGATCGCGTGGTCGTCTAAGGCCAGATCGCCCTAATTCAGCCCCTCGGCGGGGACGTATATGAACTGATTTGATGATGATGATGATGATGTAAAATGGACTAAAATGAGTTCGCATCCTCGATAGCCATACGGGAAAAGCCGCGGGAAAACGCTTGCCTACTATACATATTTATATGAACTAACTGTTGGCCACGTCATCGCCCGCGCCGATCCCGTTTTCAGGGTTCTGTACTTCAAAGGTAAAAACGGAACCATCATATTTAGGTATTGTATGTCTGTCTGTCCATCCGTCTGTCACAGCCAATTTTCTCGCAAAATACTGAATCGATTGAGTTGAAATTTGGTACACTTAGGTAAGTCGGTGACATAAAGACGAACGTGTAATGTGGTGTAATGTAAATAAATGAATTTAAAAAATGGTGCCACTTTCGAGGGGTGAATTCTAATTCTAATATTTAAAAAAAAAAACAAAATATATTGTGTGACATATCAAATAGAAGGGCTTGTTGTGAGAATTTAAAATATATTTTTTTATAAAATAAATATTCTGTTGGTAGTTAAAGTTTTGGTGCGGAACCCTTTTTGTGCGACCCCGAGTCGCACCTGGCCGATTTTTGCGGTTCTCGTGAAAATTAAAAAAAAAATCTTAGCGGCTGCCTACGTCATAATTGCTATTTATATGTCAAATTTCAGTCCGATCAGTCCAGTGGTTTGAGCTGTGTAAGCGGTTTGAGCTGTGTAAGCGGTTTGAGCGTCAGTCAGTCACTCAGTCACGATTTCCTTTTTCATGTAGTGGGAAAAGTTATACTGTAAGTTGAACCAAAATCGTCGCTTACCTACCATCAGGTGAGATGACGTCAAGGGCTTACTTATTGTGGATAAATAAATAAAAAATCCCACTGAACCAGAATCCGTAAGTACATCACCATCGTACACAAGTACGTAAACCTTCTTTGATGCTTTTATTATAGAGTTTCCAAAAGTTTCCAAATTCGAAATAACGGTTGTAATAAGGTTTACATTTGAAATAGCACTAGAAAACTTCGAGCGTGGACCAGAGTTGAAATTCACGACTACTTTATTATCCTCGAAAGCGTACTGTACTTTTCTTACTTCGACTACTAGACCTTTGATGCTACACTGTAGAAAGAGTAAATCAGCGTTTGCTCTAAAGCCCCCGAAACGGTTCGATAAATGTCTTATCCCGTTAGCTACCATTAACTGTGCAGCAATCCACGTTTTGATTGAAACCATATTGGAGCACATTTCAGTGTAGTTGCTTTTACCTTCAACCTCTGTCATTTACCATTACGGTAATTGGAAACTTCAATAAAAAATAAAAAATAACTTCAATCGTAACAATAACAGTAATTACGCTACATATTTTTGTTTACTTAAAAACAAAAGAATTACCAAAATTGATTCACAATCCGCGAAGAAATCTCAAAACATACAGTCGAATTGAGAACATCCTCCTTTTTTGAATTTAGTTAAAAATTACTTTGAGCCAAATGAAGCAGAGAAAATCAGATTTTAACATGAGAATAGCACCCTGAAATAAAGACACAAAAAAGATGATAAGTTCATAATTCCATGGTATCTCGGACGCCAGTGGGAGTGCGGTTACTATAGCCTGCGGGCCTGCGGCCTGGCTTATCTCGTGAGCGCCGGATCGCTCCTTCATGTAGCATTACCTACCAACAACTATACTAAATGGGCACAGCGAGGTCCCTCCTATCTCGGTTCTACAAATTTCCAACTTAACATGTTAAGATAGTAGTGATGTTCGAAAGTTACGATATTATCTTGCGTGTAACTATGTAACCCCTCCATATCATCACAACATGGGACAGAAACTTGCGTAGTTCCGTTGAAAAGTCGGAACTTTGGTATTGCAAACAATAAGTTTGCTTGGGGTGGCAAAACATGACTTTTCATTGGTAAATTGACACAAAAGAAGCGTAGTGAAAGGTCTGTCGACCGTTGACGATGAAGTTTTATTGCTTTGAGAAAACGTTCCAATCCACGTCGAATCTCTTTGTGACTCGAGAAAGTCTCAGTTTTAAGTTCATCCGTTTGCAGATATGAACTCCGACCTCCCTCCTTCCCCCTCCCTGTCCCCAATTTGTCGTTTCCCTCCCCGCCGTGATCCGGCAGGGACTTAGCGAGGGAGTCCACTTTCATTTATTCCGCGACTTCCGCCAAACAACTTGTCGCCGTCCTTAAGAAGCTTGCGACTTCCGATCCCAACTAATATTACCTTCCTACTTATCGGATTAATCAGCTTTACGTGGATATACAACTTAATACAAATACACATAATATTCTATATTTTTTGCGTCGCTTATTCTTGAGTCTAATCATGTTCAATATTTTTTTTCACAAGCGCCTAAACGTAAACGTTTTTATATTTTTCTACTAGACTTGGATTACGAGCACTCGGCACTTGTACTTTCTCAATCACACAGAGAAAATGTATGTACCGTCAGCATCGGGATAACGTTTGTTTGATCAAAATCCAGTTGCTAAGCAAATACTGTGAAAAATAAAAGCAATATTTGTGTGAGCAGAGTAACCTTTTTAGCTTTCCCTTCGAGTGAGGCGCGCAATACATCACGCCGTAGTTGCTATCGGCCGGAAGCGCCGGAAAGCGAGTATTTTTTATCTTTTTGCGACACGCGCCAGGCGCCTACAAATTGTATCGGGAGAGCGCTTTTTTATCGAAAGGCGCATCGCTGACGGGCCGGCTCGTGACTCGCGACGTTTGCCGGATATTACATCGGATCAAACTATGTACTTTCTTCGATACTATATTCTTGTATTGGCATTAAAGTGGCTACAATCCGCCTGCCACAGTATAACCCTGCCATAAATGCGGTAAAGTGTGTCGCTTCATGGTTTCTTCTGTATTGGCTTGGCTAGTGCAGCCACCAAAGAAGATGTTTTGTCGCAATTTCCGCAAAACCAACGAGTTTCTATATCCCCATAGTGAGAGTCTATGTCACTTTATTGGCCCCTCGTGTAGTATGCCTCACGGCATTCTCGTCCTCATTGGCTGCTGTAATAATAAAAATTATGGTGCATTTTTTTTCCAACCTGAACTTGGCCCCCGTTTGTGGAGTATGGCCTAACCTTCCCGGGCTTAGGGAGAGCCCCGTGCCCCAGCAGTGGGGACATTATGGGTTGTTAACGAAGCGTAATTTTTGTATAATTTCTTTTTCTCAGCTACGTCTTCGAATGTTTACTTTACTCCAGGTTTGGTTTGCAGTAAAGGAAGTTTATTTACTTACTCACTCCGTCGAGCCGTGAAAGCACATTGATTTTTTGGAGATAATTGTCTAAAACTAACTGCAAAAGACATATAAGGCCTATGATATGATAACATGATGTGATATATATTTCCTGGCTCAATTTAGTTAGCAGCGAATGCAACAATAAAACAACTTTTCAAAACTTGGTCGCTTTCATTTATTCCTCAAAGCGAAAATAAAGTTCAGCTAGTACACATTTCTTTACCGCGCACGCGCACTGGAACTGGAACTTTACGGAATTTCAAACGAGTCCACTGGAACATTATGTTCGTATGGTTATTATATCGATCGGGCAGTCGATTAAATTCAGATAACAATCAAAGTTGGTATCGCGTTCACATATATCTACTCGTGCTTTCCAGTAAACCTGAGAGCCGTAATCAGAGAACTAGAAGGAGGAGCACTCCGAGTCCTGACGCGTAGAGTGTTGCACTTCCACTTTTAATGAGTCGCGATCTGTTTCCAGTTGTCGCCGGGAAATGTGAACCGAGTTTGTAAATAAAACCTACTTTGATAAGTTCTCCTTGCTTTGTCTACGGAGAAATAAATGCTTTACGAATAAAGTATGTACCGATTCAATTTCTTTAGAGTAACAAGGATTAATCGTAATTGAAATGGACGAATCGTTGCATGTATAGTTAAGAACGAACTTTAATGGATTTTTCTGGGTTCCAAATATCATTATCACACCGTTCTCGAATAATAATTACTTCAAATCGGCAAACGGACTGTGTGGTTTGTTCTTGAAAATTTAATGATGATTGATTGTCTGCACAAATTGCGTATTCTTTTCAAATAATAGAAACGACATAAAGCCGCAATATCGAGTAGTTTACCGATAAAGCATCGCTGATTAATTCGGGATCCGCGCGGTTCAGCGATGAGTGCGCTAGCGGGAAATAGTGCAGTAGTGGAGTAGTAATTATTAGTGTTTTAGTCCGATAGTGGTGGCATCAGCTTTATTAAATAAATGTCCTAGAAATTTGATTCCAGATTGGTGAAAATTGTCCGTAGTTTCATTATAACCTTTATAGGGGTAATGGACTTATATACACATACCAAATTTCAGCTTAATATCTGTTATAATCTGAGGAAAAGGGCTGTGACGTATCGATGGACAGACAAATAGACACATATCAAATTTCAGCTTAATATCTGTTATAATCTGAGGAAAAGGGCTGTGACGTATCGATGGACAGACAAACAGACTGGCATTGCGAAATCATAAACATTCCTAGTCTGATTAGGGAACCGAAACCGACCAAGTGAGAGTGGGGACCGCGCACGCGCACGCGCACCAGGGTGTACAGTCGTACCAATTCATTTCGTTCAGTCCGGGATCCTTCCAGCGAGTAAGACTCACACTCGGCCGTTACTTGCCGTTTTATTTTAAGGCTTAAATTAAAATGAAACCAATTTTGATGCTTTTACGTATTTAAGTCGTCGGTGTCGCAACGGCAAGTGCCGCTACCTCCTATCCGGGAGGTCGTGGTTTGAGTCCTGCCACGTATCAATGTGTTTTCGAATTTCGATCTCATATGTACGTTTATCCGACGCTGTTACGGTGAAGGAAAACATCGTGAGGAAACCTGCACACATCTGCGCAGAAACTCGAAGGTTGTGTGTGGAGATGACCAACCTGCACTGGGCCCGCGTGGTCGACTAAGGCCCGATCGCCCTAATTCAGCGTAGGCTCGAGCCCCTCGGTGGGGACGTACATATGAGCTGATGTGATGTATTTAAGTATTGCCGTTCTTGCGATATAGCAAGTATCAAACACAACTAAAACCTTAAAAAACACGTTTTTTGTACGTGGACCCTGTTAATTTTAAGTAAGTATTACTGTTGTTGTTTTTAATATTTCTTCATAATAAATAAAAAAAAATATTATCTCGGCTCTCTATGAAAACCTAAATAAAGGTGTCGCGCCTCGAATTATCCGCAGGAGCGGAGCCAGTTCAGTTAGGAGCGGACGCTCGCCATCCGATGCGGAGGTTCTCCTCTGTGCTCTGTGCCTCAAAGGCTTAAAAGCCGCAACAGCTTCCTTAAGCCCACTGACCTCATTGTCGGTGCGACCGACCAAGCACGATGCGAACTCTCATGTAAAAAATGCTACCTTTTTTATTTTTAATTATATTTGCAGTTGGTAATGGAACATATTGTATGAAAAATCTATGAACTTTTTATAAATCAAACTACACATCTTAAGTTGGTCGACTATTTCTCCTAAACTAAGAAAGCCCTTTATCCTTTATCCCTTTTAAATTCATTATATAGACTACTTTCATGATTTTTTTCAACTTTCTACAGCGGTTTAGTTGTTACACTCGTTGGGACACTCGACTCCAACAAAATTTAGCATTTTCAATCCTATTATTTAGAAAACGGAACCCTAAATTATAAAATGGTCTTAGATGACTCACAACTATTTTTGAAGCTCTACCCAAGGATACCCCACACGAGTGGGTTTCACGAGAAAAAAAATATCCCCACTTTACTTGTAGGAGAGGTTCCCTGTATTATTTTTTTCCAATTTTTTTTTACAGTTCTCTCCATGTTAATATTATATATCACATCAGCTAATATACGTCCCCACCGAGGCAGGCGTGTGCAGGTTTCCTCACGATGTTTTCCTTCACCGTATAAGAGCGTCGAATAAACGTACATATGAAATCGAAATTCAAAAAACGCTAAACACGTTAAAAAACCGACTTCCATCGCAAGAAATTAGTACATTTTTGCATTATTATTTTTGGTTTTTGTTAATTTTCTACTAAAGTACTACACCGATTCTGATAAAATTTATATGGGACCATACGGAAAGCACTAGCTTTCAAATAAAAAAAGAATCATAAAAATCGGTTCACCCAGTCAAAAGTTCTGAGGTAACAAACATAAAAAAAAACATACAGACGAATTGAGAACTTCCTCCTTTTTGGAAGTCGCTTGAAAACACATTGGTACGTGGCAGGATCGAACCACGACCTCCCGGACAGGAGGTAGCGGCCCTTGCCATTACGCCATTATTATATATATCTTTGCCAATTTTCTGCTCTTAACTACTAATAGTCTAGGAGCTAGGCCGCGGACAGACAGACGGACAGACGGACAGACAGAAATGACGAAACAACAAGGGTTCCTTGTTGTACTACGGAACCCTAAAAATGAAAGTAAATGTCACGAACACCCCGTGCACTCAGGAGGAGCTACTCGTAATGGACGTTTACTCATGCCCATAAAGTTTTTAGGTGGTGATTGTTTTTACAGTTGCATGTCCCCGCCCCGTACGTACCAGCTAAACTGCTACATCAAGAAATCTCAAAAGTATTGCAAGTAGAAGGGCATATAGTCTACTTAAACGGAAGATTATCACGGCTTCGTTTAGGAGAAATACTCGACTGATTGAAAGATGTTCAGTTGGATTGGTTAAAAGTTTATAGATTTTCCATACAATATTTTCTGTAGGTATTAACTAGAAAAAAATATATTTATTTTCCAAAAGACTACGGAACCCTACTTTTCGCGTGATCCGACACGCACCTGGCCAGTCTTTTTTAATATCTGATTAAGAAATAGTAAAACACGCCCTATGACGTCACTTAGGGGTGAATTAGTCTATCTGGTAATACGTTTAAGTTCGACTGACGCCTCTTACGAATTTTTTAGCTCCTCGTTTTATTTGATCACCACTTTTACTTAGTAGACTTTTTACTTTATATTCCATGACTTCAAACAGAATATTATTTGTATCTGAAAAGATATTTTTTTTTTTATAAAATATGGATGAAAAACTTCTTTCTGAGCCATATTTAGCGGCTTTGGATACAATCAGCTTACCGGCGGCTTACGCTATTACGGTGTGGGTAGCCCACTGCACGGGTACGGCTAGGGGCTGCGGGCTCTCTTGTTTGTGCAACCTCCTCGCGGCGTAATGGTTGTTCCCCTCTCCTCACACCGGGAGGTCCAACTTTGTGATTCGCGGTTTGGTTGATGGTAAGGCATTTTGGAAGCTCGCACGGCTAACTACCACCATCCTATCTAAGTATTGCTGCCGGCGTGAGGATAATATAGAGTTGGGAATCTCAGTAAGCCCGCTTCCATCAGGTAAGCCAATGGCTTATCAATTACGATTAATGAACTCTTTATTTGTTTGCTTGAAGTTGTTTTAGTTCTATTAAAATGTAACGTTACGTTCGTCTTAAACATAATTTGTTTTCTAAAGGTAGCGAAGTACTATCGATTTAAAAGGAACATAGGCTGTGTAAGCCATTTTGTTTGTCTCGATGTATATGTTGCGGTTAGAAACAGTTTTAAGTTAAAACGCGTTTGCTCTAGTTAACAAACAATTTGCTGCAGCTCAAAATTAAATATCTGATAAAACTAATTCCAACTAGATAATATGAGTTTTGTCGAAATTATTAGGTAGAATTATGAGTGATCAGTTTTACAGAACTCGCCAGTTTCCGTGACTATTCAGTTTCCCTACTCGCCAGTTTCATTAAATTTGTTAGCTGGTCAATTTCCTCACTCGTCAGTTTCCTTGATTCGTCAGTTTCCCCAACTCGTCAGTTTAAGCAAATCGTAACATATTTTGAATGAGCGAGCGAAGACTAGTTATGGAAAATGACAGTTTTTTAAAAATTTACCAGTCACAACCCTACCTAACATAGGATTTATTTGATGACAAAACTTGTCTGAAATCTGACCATTTTTTTAAATAAATAATTTCCATTCAAAATAGATGATCCCTAACCTAGTCAAATCATATGCTAATTTTATGTCTATCAAACACCCACTAGCTTCTTAGCTTCTAGCTTCTTGGTACCCAAAATACGTGAACTGGTTGAGATAGATCAGTTGAGATAGATCAGTTGGTTGATGGTGAATGTACTTACAATCCGTGGATGACAGAACTTTGGGATTTTCCCTACTCTCAAAACAGGATGTTTTTCTGTCAGATAACGACTGTAACACACACATTATATTAGTCATGTGAATTCCCGAACTAAAAATATGTAAACATAAAACTTTTTAGATAAGAGTGGTCAGCATAGGTACATCGCATTTATTAAGGAAAACCACACTTCAATAACAAGAGATAAATAGCTTACGTGGACATTTGATAGTTGTTAAAACGGTCTTAAAAATATGCAATTTAAAAGTAAAAAGGACCCTAGGTCAGTCGGGCCAATGGAGAAAGAAAAGATAAGCGAGAGAGAGGACCTACTTGGAATCTGAAGATTGTCTGAAAATTTCATCGAAATCGGTCCAGCCGTTTTGGAGTATATAAGGAACATTTTTTTTTCCTTCACATAGCACAGAGATAGACTGGATTCAAGTGCTAATAACTACAGCCTCCCTGATATAATAAAAGGATTTGAATGTAAATCACATGTTAAACGCTCATAAGAATTAGAAATGATTTGAACGATTAAAAATTATTCAAAATGATTACAAATCAAATCATTTTTAATCCTTTTTAATGATTTTGTTTAATCAGGGCTGTGATTAAAATAACTAAAAAAGAGATTATAAGGTTTTCTTATTTGTTTACTTAGCTTAAGTAATAAAAATATGTATCGTTTATTTAAGTAAATAAACTTTAAACAAAAAAAAATGTTCTGAGGACAGGTTATAGCGGTGAATACTTATAACCTGTTTTGTCCGTTAAATTTGGAACCATATTAAAATAAATAAACTCATGTGAGTCCAACTATGTAACTTAATTAATTAATTCATTAACTTTAATTATCTTAACGTTAGTTAAAAAACACTATAATATTAAGAAATTATAAAGTCACATGAACAATGCGTTCATAAATCTTATTATTGGTCAACTGACAGCCAAAACCGTGTGCTAACACTGGTCTTATGTACAGTTGGTAATATTACAAATTATACAGTCAGTCATTCAAATCACCTACCCAGATAACCAGGGTTGTCAATTTTGAACTACATAAATATAATCATAAAGTTTAAAAGACACTTACAATTACAAATTTTGAAATTACATGAATACAAACGCAAATTTAAATTTCCAACTAATTAACCAAGAAAGGGTAACAACGGTACTTTTTAAAGATTATTTTAATTTAATTAAATCATGGTAGATCTTATCTATGGTTTCTGTATCTTTCCTTTTATTAATTAAATCTTGATGCCTCTCCATTTACATAGATTCCATAATCAGACGCTTTTTATAATTATGTTCTGTATTTAAAATTTTTAATATTTTAAGATTTTAGCCTGCTTACCCTCGAGTAGGCTTTATCATTACAAAATACAAAAGCTTTAGCTCAACCTTTTTTTTTAAAATAAAGACAAAAATAATATAAAACTCATGGCATTTAAAAAAACAGAAACAAAACGATTTACAAAAAGTATTGTATCATATAACACTTGACAGCCCTACCAGCACATCACACACCAGAAACTATGCACTCGCGACTTAGCTTGCTCAATAGCAAGTAAGTGGTTGTAGCATCGTCTTGAATTCATCCAGGGAAGCAGCAGTTGAAACAGCAGGTGGCACAAAGTTCCAGAAAGCAATTCCAAGGACAAGAAAAGAGCTCTTGTACATTGATGTACCCGGAATCGGCGATAACAGCGTATAGTCCGGTTGTTCTCAGATCATTGCAGAGTCGGATCGATAATAGCTACATAATTTTTTTTAAAAAATGTTCCTTATAGACTCCAAAACGGCTGGACCGATTTCGATGAAATTTTCAGACAATCTTCAGATTCCAAGTAGGTCCTCTCTCTCGCTTATCTTTTCTTTCTCCATTGGCCCGACTGACCTTATCTAAAAAGTTTTATGTTTACATATTTTTAGTTCGGGAATTCCACTATTAATAATACGTATGGTGCAGTCGTTATCTAACAGGACAAAGTATTATTTTGAGAGTAGGGAAATTCCGACGGAAGTACGGTACTGCTATTAGTATCTGGCAATTGCATGACACCACCTCGTGGTCAAATAATATAAGTAAAATAGTCTTTTTCTTTCTAATTTAGAGGTAAGGGTTAATTTTAAGGGTCTTAGGAAATGAAAATGTAAAAAAAAATACATAAAAGTTATGCAAATTTAAAATATGCGACATTAATACCGTAGATAAGTTTATATAGTTCAGGATCGTGTATAAAGATATGCATAGAGCTACTGTTTCGTAATTAATGTTTTACTTAAGAAGAAATAGGTCATAGATATAATTATAGAGTAATTTAGGTTTCTTCTTTGTTTGCTAGTGAAAACTGCCAATGTTTTTATGTTATTATTTATTATCTCGAGTTGTAAAAGGATGTCTTTGTTTCTGAAACTTTATATGTGTAATTAGACATTATCTTCATTAAGTTTTTATAGAGTGTATAGACTTCATTTGTGACATTTGATGTGTATTTTCGTTCATTCTCTAAAAAGCTACAAAATTTGCGAACTAGTCACAGATTTGTAAGCTCTCAGATACCATAAAATTCACTATTTATCAACCATTATGATTCAGCATAGAACGATCGCCATCCAACACAATAAATGGTCATTCTTTAGCGCCTCCATGTTTTAGAATATCAAAATCCACTGAATATATGTTATGAACCTGATGTGATGTCTTGTTTACGAAAATGCCATTACTCAGCCATAATAAATCATTTCGGATAACATCTGTGTTTCATTTAACGCTCCCTGTACAATTATAAACAGTGCGCATGGTTAAATTTTTTATAAGAATTTTCTAGTTGTTTTCTTCTAATCTTTTGATGCGCACTCACAGAAAATCTCGTCGAGTTTAGTTAAGTCCTTACTTTTGGATCCGAATAAATTCTGAGTAATAATCTAGTTGGAATTAGTTTTATCTGATGTTTAATTTTGAGCTGCAGTAATTTGTCACACATAGTATTGGAATTATTAATATTACCCCAGTTTACAAAACAGTTATCTTGATAAATCAACTTTTCAATAGAGACATCTTAACTGAATTTGTCGTCAGCTGTCAGGGTTTACATGTTGCATACATTACTGATAATTGTGAGTTTATGTCGTTGTAAAATATTGTCCGAACGTTCTAAGAGTCGAAATAACGTTTTATTTTTAAGCTAAATGTCATCTGTCAATTTAACATTTTCTTTGTCAAATAAAATAGAGTATTGTGAGATGAACTGAATTGTACGTAGATTTTAACTTTTTTGGAGTTTACTCCTTAAGAATCGATTTGCATATAAGGCGCCCGGTATGAAAAAAATATGAGGAGTAAAATCTAGTGATCGAAAACGTAGTTTGTTATATTCTCTTTGCGCGTTACGTTTTTTACGCGCAACCTATTGTGCGCACCTCTGTCACGTGATACAAAACAGTCAGGATTGGCTGAATCTGACAAAAAGAATATAAGTCACTACGAAATCTAAAATGAAGTCACAACACAGTAATCGAATCAGTTGCAGTCTTACAATTTTTGATCTGATAAGATTTTAAGCACAAAGTGAGGGCTAGTTCATACAAATTCACTATGGTGATAGACGAGACTAAAGGTGAAATCGTCAGTTGCCAGTGCTTGGACTGTGCAGCTTTAGCTGGTGGTTGTAAGCATGCAGTGGCATTTTTGATGTGGACCCATCGTCGCAGTGAAGAACCTTCCTTGCGTGAATGTTACTGGAAAAAACCCGTCCTCTCGAGAGTAGGGACTACTATGAAATACGTCACTGTATATCAAATTTGAAATCTAAAGCATACGAGGTTAGTCGCTGCCAAACACCAAATGGATCATTAGTAGCTGCGACCATGGGAGCTAAAACACCTGACACATCAGCTATGAAAAAAGGCCGGAAATTGGAATGATTAGTTATAAAAACTGTGCAGAGTAAACTTAAAACTAAAGTCAAGCCCTGTTTTGTGCCTGTTTAGACAATCGTACTTAAGTAGTAAACTCCAGTCGTGCGTCGGAGCTGACACACACACTTTTTTTTTATCCTGTAAAATCGGGTAGGGCTGTGGCGAGGTGCACTGCCGTTGATTTCATGTGAAACGTCTACTTTAAACATCCCTGATTTTTTTTATTGATTATTCCATCGGCCTCACAGAGAGCACTCCGGGCTTCGCTTTACGCGGAGCTGGGCCTCCGGCCTGGCAGGGTCCGCTTCGTACTATGCCTTACGCAAAGCTGGCCGTTTGTGATTTGGTTGCTATTGAGTAAACAGATTCCTTCGTCACTTCCGTTACAGTTTTTCGTCACTTCCGTCATAGTCCAGGTTTTTGATTTGGTACCCCGTATGTATGTGATTTTAAAGATGTTTCACGTCATAACATACTTAAAGATGTTTCACGTCATAACATACTTAAAACACGATATTAGTACAGAGAAAGCTAAATTCTTCATAGTCGTGGTTTAGTGTTTCGACGCATCACAATTGAAATAAATCGTTTTTACTTTTTTAAATGTTGATTTCCACCTAAGTTTAAAACAGTAAATTATAGGAAAATATAAATTAAAATGTTTGGAATGCCTTCTCCTAAGATAAAAGGTCTTTGGTCCATGCAATTTCATACCAGCTGCCAGAATCATACAATAACTCGTTTATTGCTGCTGTAAAATATAAAGTGTACGCAAATGAAATTTAATATGAGCAACACTTTTTGAACAGCCCACTCCGTGCAATGAGCGCTCTGTGTTGATTTCGCAATGGCAGGGTTTTAACGATTCTTTTAAATATAAATAAAACTGAGCGGACTGCATCGTTGGTCTAGGTACTCGTACTGGTCAGCTTGGCGCTCCTGACGGCTGGGCGGCTGGGCGTCTGGGCCGCTGGGCGGCTGGACAGCTGGGCGGCTGGGCGGCGTGGCAGCTGGGCGGCTGGTCAGCTGGGCGGCTGGGCGTCTGGGCCGCTGGGCGGCTGGACAGCTGGGCGGCTGGGCGGCGTGGCAGCTGGGCGGCTGGTCAGCTGGGCGGCTGGGCGTCTGGGCCGCTGGGCGGCTGGACAGCTGGGCGGCTGGGCGGCGTGGCAGCTGGGCGGCTGGTCGGCTGGTCGGCTGGGCGGCTGGGCCGAAGCTCTTGGGTTTAGTTCCCACCCAGGGTATCCATACTGTGGCAAGCAATATTTATGAGTTGTGTTAAACATCCAACGTGCGTATATAAAGGTGTATTGTATAATTTATGTACAATGTACATTCATCATCATCATATCAGCTCATATACGTCCCCACCGAGGGGCTCGAGCCTACCCTGAATTAGGGCGATCGGGCCTAAGTCGACCACGCGGGCCCAGTGCGGATTGGTCGACTTCACACTCTTCACTTCACTTCTCGCAGGTTGTGTGTGAAGTCGACAATGTACATAATCGGTGTGTTATTCTCTTAGTTAGTGTAAAGCGCTGCAAGCTCAGTCTGATGTGCGTGGTTGCGTCGATTACTCAGGTTAACTGACCTGAAGTACGGTTAGTGGCATTTTCTCTACCGTTGTCGTGCTTCACAAGGCGCGGTAAGCCACTGGTGGCGGTTGCTATAACTAGATGGCAATCATAGGCGGCTTAAAAACCTCTGATAGCGGGGTTCGCAACCAGCCCCAAAACCTCTACCAACCGGACTTGGCCCCCGCGTGCGGAGCATGGCCTGACGTCCCCGAGCTCGGGAAGGACTGGCGCCCCCGCAGCGCGAGCGGGGACATAATAGGTTGATTACAGGGAATCGTAATTTGGAGTCAGAGGACCGTGTGTGGTTTGTCCCTCTATATTTATTTATTTAGTTGTAAGTAGTCAGAATTATCATTGACTAGCTTTTGCCCGCGACTTCGCCCGCGTGGTCATAGTTTTTATGACTGTCTTAGAGGGTGCGCGTGGTCATGGATTTTCTCCAGATCCCTCGGGAACTATGTCAGGACATTCTTATTATTAAATCATGTCATTTTTACACTCCCTCAACCATCTGTGTGCAAAAAATAACACAATCCATGGTTCCATTGCGATGTTAAAGAAATTCCCCAAAAAAGAGTATATTTTCAGTTCCCTCAGGAACTGCATCGGGCTATGCTATTTTCACGGGATAAAAAGTAGCCTATGTCCTTCCTCGTGACACAGGCTACCTGCATGACAAATTTCATTAAGATTGGTCAAGGTGTTGAAGCGTGAAAAGGTAACAAACAAACAAACACATTTTCACATTTATAATATTAAGTAAGGATTATCGACTCGCTAAGAAGAAGAAGAGTCAGAACGTACTAGGAATGCTACTGAAAGAGCCAGGTGGAGACGTAGACAGGAGCTGCTGTAGCAGACGGGCCGGCGACAGCAGCCGTCCTCACCATCATCATGACCACGACAGATCAATATTGAAGAAGAGGAGGAAGAGTCAGAGTTTTCAAGAAGAATTTAAAGACTTGCATTGTAACTCAACTGGCATTTGCAAGCGTATCTAGACCTGTGGCATAGAGTGCGGTTTGTGATGAAAATATGAAGTTAAATAAGTTAAACAAAATTATGTTCCTTCAACACACTCCTAGGTAGGTATCTTTGTTAGTATTTGTAATGCACTGATGTTATTGCCACGTGCATCATCTTTTAAGGGTTTTTTTTATCACGCTTTTATTAGCTTCACCTGTATGTTTGTATGTATGTAACCGACTCCTTTGGACTCGATTTTGGCCCACTTTAAACGGACAGATTTAATTCAAACTTTGTAGACTTATCAAGAGTCAGCGACAATATAATAATTTAATAAGTTTGAACTAAAAATAATTCAGGGTAGGCTCAAGCCCCTCGGTGGGGAAAATAATAATTAACAAATTACTAGTATTATTGTGAAAAAGTGTGAGTTGCTCGATAGACAAAAAATATGGCACAGAGCGCCCCACGCTTTTTCACAATAATACTAGTAATTTGTTAATTATTATTTTCAACGTATATTGAGAAATATTTTTTACTTTTTAGTCTAATGTACTTTAAAAGCGTGTTTTTTAGTTTTTTTAAACTCTATTAAAGAAAGAGATTGTAAAATTGTTCGC
This sequence comes from Coleophora flavipennella, assembly GCA_947284805.1. Classification (NCBI taxonomy): domain Eukaryota; kingdom Metazoa; phylum Arthropoda; class Insecta; order Lepidoptera; family Coleophoridae; genus Coleophora; species Coleophora flavipennella. The sequence continues at coordinate 412,586 of OX369283.1, forward strand.
TTCAACTGGTACACAATCATTGAAACTCTGGTTCTTCCGTCGCCTACCCGGTGCAGAGTTGCGAGACAACGCAGAACTGCTGCATGTACTCCATGTTCAGCAGCGAATTTATTCGAGTAACGTTTTCACTGTAATGTTCTGGTAACTACACAGCAGCAGCGCCGCGTATGGAACGCACCACAATAACATGAGTGGGAGGCTCTAATCAACTAAGTGGGTTAAACGAGCCTCTCATCCAAAGACTTTAAATCAAGGACCGAGCATAGGTAACAGGACAAGTTGCCCGAATTTGTTAATAAAATAAATTAATTACTAAATAAATAAAGCCTTTATTACTGACATCGTCTCAGGTTACATTTCAAGATATGTATTTTGTAAATAATAATAATTTTTTATTTCATATACATGAAACTTAAATAATAAAAACTGTTAAGTACTAATTAAATTAAAACATTCGGTATAACGTTAAACATAGGCAGCTTAGTCGTCAGCTTGCTTTTCGCTTTATGTTCTATAACTTAATAAGACGTTGTCAAATTTACTTTATTTATGACAAATTTCTACTTAACACTAACGATCTTGAAATAAATTGGCTGAGACATACCGACAGACGGACAGAGGAACATGACGGAACTCTAATAAGGGTTTCTAATTTAAAAATTGGAACTCTAAACACTATGTAGGAAATGTTTATACTGGGAGGTAACGATAACGGAAATGGATAAACTTAGGTTAAGAGGATGAATGCCAACCCTCTGATGTTACATAATGTTGATCCGTCTGCGCAAAGTGGTTGCGTTAAGTACTTGTAGCGCCAGAAAAACTAGTGATCGTGACCAAAAAAAAAGATAAGGGAAATGGCTGAAAAAATATAAAATGAAAGTACTAGTTGCACTCAAGACAATTATGTAAAAACTTACAAAAAATTCGGTTGCGTTATAGAGCAACGCCCGTTAGTAGTAGGAATTCTGGACCAGGCCCTTCCCCATCCTGCCGGAGCACCAAAGTTGGAAATGGCGGACATTAATTCCCAAAAAAAAGCATTAAAAATAATGGTGTCGCCCCCCATTAAAATCGTTTGCGCGTGGTCTCATTTCGCTATCTTCAAGCGTTTCCGAGATAGGAATTCCAGGCAACTTTGGGGCTCCGGCAGGGGTACGAAGTAACTAGAATCTCATCTGTGGCAGGGGGTTGGGATCCTGGTCCAGAACTCTCGCTATTCCTACTACTAACGGGCGTTGCTCCATAACGCAACCAAATATTTGATCATTTTTTGCATAATTGTCATGAGTACAACTAGTACTTTCATTTTATATCTTATTCAGCCATTTCCCTTTTTTTTGGTCGCGATAACTAGTTTTTCAGGTGCTATAAGTACATAACGCGATCACTTTTCGCAGGCAGACCGACATATTAAACATCAGAAGGTTGTCATTTATCCTCTCAACCTAAGTTTATCCATTTCCGTTATCGTTACCAGATTTGTCATGACCTCCCAGTCTATATCTAGATGTATCGCGTAGGAACTGAGTTGAGAGAGCTTAACGTGATTGTTGATAGTAGGAGTAGGAGAGATGTACCTCGTTAGTGTTAGTTTGTTACGAGAAGGAAAACTCCAGAATCAATCGAGCCCGGCGCGGGGTCAATGGTGGGCACAAGTAGGGCTCAAACAAAAAGTGTACCAGTCTCCCGCAGCCGGCCTGCCTCCGCACTTACCGAGTTTCGTTCCAGGGGGTAAGCCAGTTGACCAGGAAAGTGACACAGTCCTGCCCTGCGTTTTCTTGAGTGTGTCCCAGGCGGCGCGGTGTCTGTGCCCTGTGGAGAAGAGAATCCTTCACTGACACTCACCAAATCGTCTGTTATAGACGAAACAGTGTTGCAATACCAACTGCTAACGAACCCAAGTGGTATCATTTTTAATATCGATAAGCCTGCCTTTACGAATTATCTTTTTACCGCCTCCGTGGCGTACTTGGTAAGTCCATTAGCTTCACATTAGAATATTGCGGGTTCGATTCCCGGCGGAGTTTAACTTTGCAAGACTTGGTTAGTGGTAGGGCATTTTCTACGCCCGCCTGGCTACCACAATCTTATCTAAGTCTTGCCGCCAAACATCAATGTTAATGGCATTAATGTGTTCCAGCTTAAAGATAAGATAGCCAGCTCCCCATTGCGTCAGGGAATGTTAGTAAGTCCGCTTTCATCTTCGGCATCGTGGTCATTTACCATCACGTGAGATGATACCAAGGGCTTACTAACTGTGAAAAAAATAAAAGTATATATTTTGTGGACTTTGCTCTTGTCTCTAACACACGACTCCTCTGAATGCGCCACCTTTTACCTATTTTATTCGTTTCATTTAGATTAAACGTCCACACGAGCTGGCTAACGAGCGCTGCAGCGCGCCCCGCGTCAAAGGGCTGCGGCGGGACGAGTTACGTGCATTTGATCTCACTTAACAAAGTAGAAAATAATATGGCCATGTGCTCAATAATATGGGCTCGCACACCGCGCGCCAATTTATTATTTATCACAATAGCAGCCACAATGACACATTAAGAAATGTAAATAAAATAGATATAGCCTTTTCGAGACTGAGTAAGGTTAAAAAGTCATTTGTGGGGCGGTGTATAAGATTCTGCAATAAAATTCCAGAAAAAGTTTGTCAGAGAACAAATTCAAGACTCATGTCAAAAAACTTGTGCTCTAGAGGATATTATAAAATAATAGATTATGTAAATGCCAAATATATATATATATATATATATATATTATGTTGATTCTATAACAAATACCATTACCTGAGACTGTAATGTGAATCATGACATTATGTAATAGACAATAAGTTTTTTTTTGACTATTTAAAAGTGTGTGTAAGCACCTATTAAAATAAATTATTTTGATTTTGATATTGTGTGAAAACTCAAATACAAACTATTATGGTTTGAAAAAATACAACTCTCTTTGGTCCGTAATTTTAACAACTTTGGACGCATTATGTACAAAGAACCAAACGCAATTATAAACTAACCAAGATGAAAGCTTTTCAATATTCTGCAATATTTATTTTCAAACTCCTTGCAACACTAAAGAAATACTTTTAAAACTAAATCGAAGCTTACGCTGCACTGTAGCACCGCAGCGGGTGCTGTACTGTACAATGCACCCCGGCGCTGTACTGTACAATGCACCCCGGCGCTGTACTGCACAATGCACCCCGGGGCCCGATGTACTTTGGAATGAACAAAAAATGTTCGTCGTCGCTCTCGGTCTAGTTTCAGTGCGAGGCGGGACAAGCGGTTCTCCACTTTGTCTTTTGAGCGATTCTTGTTCGCGGCGAGTGTTAAGGAAGCTGTGTCGTTGCAAAGTAACTCTTATAAAAATGCAGTAAAGTTTTCTACGGAACAGCAAGTTTATGCTCATTCAGCACAGGATGCACGGAAGTCGAAACTCTACGCGGACTTTGTAAGACTTTTTATTTAGCTACTGAATTGGCCAGTGTAGTATGCTTTATTTTTGTTTCTATGCTAACAGTCTACTGTACTTTTTTATTCTACAATTGGTCAGCTCTTGACGTCATCTCACCTGGTGGTAGGTGCAGATAATGCCGAAGATGGTAGCGCGCTTACCAGAATTCCCAACGCAATGGGGAACTGGCTATCTTACCTTCGAGCCGGAACCCATCAACGATGTTAACATTAATGGTACTAGACATGACGCCACGGAGGTGGTACTACATAGCCTGTTACTATTACCGCCGACAACCGGTATTGTCAACCAATGAAAACCAAAATGTAAGCAACTCCGTGGCGTAATGTAATGGTCACAACAGGAGGTCGCGGGTTCGATTGCCAGTGGAGTGTAACTTTGTAAGACTCGGTTTGGTTGGTGGAAGGGCATTTTCGTAGCCCGTCTGGCTAGCTATCAACATCTTTTCTAAGTCTTGCTACCAAACATCAATGCTAAAAACAATGATGTATTCTGGCTTGAAAATAAGATAGCCAGTTCTTCATTGCGATGAGGAATCTTGGTAAGCCCGCTTCAATCTTCGGAATCATCGACACTTACTATCAGGTGAAAAACCAAAAAAATACCTGTTCTCACCTCCACGCTTACTGTGCCTATCTGTTGCTTACCTTTTATTTGAGGTAGTTACGATTGTACGCTGTGGACCGAAGACCTGGCGAAGGTCGCGGGAAGCCGCTGGATGAGGGCAGCGCGGTCCTGCGATGCGATTGTCGCCGTGGAAATCCTTGGGGGAGGCTTTCGTCCAGCAGTTGACGTCTTTCGGCTAATATGATGATTCACGAATGTAATAAAGAACATCCGCATCGTAATAAAAACTGAGCATTCCATACGACTACAATAAAACTACAATTCACTAGCTGAATAACGTTCCTATTCAAACGTCCGTGGTTTTTGGGAACGCGTCATGTTTATTTTTTTGTTTTTCCCGATAATTGTTTTTTAAAAAATCACCTCACAAGTGGCTATAATGAAGGTCGACGATGTGTGTTGTTGATAGTCGGGTGACTTGACCAACTAGATCGTACTCCAGTCAAAGAGGAGTGTGTTTGTATGGAGACGTGTCTTCTTATTTCTCATCTTATATATAAAATTCTCGTGTCACAATGTTCGTTCCCGTACTCCTCCGAAACGGCTTGACCGATTCTCATGAAATTTTGTGAGCATTTTGAGTAGGTCTGAGAATCGGCCAACAACTTTTTTTTTTGAAGTGAAAACTTCTTTAGCGGCGCTGAGCACTTTTTGTTGGATGGGTAAAAACTTCCAAACTCGCGTCAGGGTCACGTGATGCTGATCGAAAAAGCGTAAGATCGAGGGGAAGGGAGAGGAACAAGTATCTCCCACTCTTTCTACCGTGCCTGAGTAGGCAGCACAGGGCGCTTTTCTCAATTTTCCATCTGCCGGTTAGTAGCAAAACTACTCGCCTAGCGACCTAACATCGACATATTGATGTCACTACGTAGTTCAGCTATTTCACACTAGATGTCAATAAGTGTAGAAAGTAATGGGACGTACTCAGAACTATGAGCTTTAAAAAGTTTGTGTAATAAATGAATAAAATGAGGGTTAACATTTTTACTGTTTTGTATGTGTAGTGACGTACTTAAAATTTCTAGCACAAAATAATAGACAAATTATTATTACGAACATAATTTTATTTACAAAATTCAATTACCTGCGAAAATAACAGTTTTAGTTAGTTGTTGTCGGTTCGTTGCCCTATCGTTTTGAATGGTTGCGAAATGCTTAAAACGAATATCTATATATTTTTCTGATAAAGATTTAATCAGCAGTATAATATGATTTACAGTCGGTGATTGGTCAAAGCTGTAATTTAAAAAATAAAATGAAATACATACTTATTCTCCTAAAATAATTGAAACTCGGTTATACAAACAATACCGAAACCAACCGACAAATCCAGTTTTAAACTAGGTAAAGTGCCCATCTAATTTTTTTTATGGCCTTTTTTTGTCACTATGAAGTCTGCATCATTAAAATGGCAAGAACAAATCTTTGTATATTTTGTCGGAGTCCAATCCGGTCTATTCACTTTTGTGATCCATTGTTGTTTTAAATTATCATCGGATGGAAATCTAAAACAAACAAAAAGAAATAAAATTAACTAGGTGGTAAATTATCTTAATATGAATAAAATGATTATTTAACATTCGAAGTTCTTTCAATTCATGAACAGTCACGGAGAATAGTACGAGTATGTATACAACTCAGATCTTTGTTACTTGAAAATATTTGCTATGAAAATGTTATTTCATTACTGACCATAGCCGTGTGTTATTCGGTAAAATTATTTGAATCTAATTACGGCCCTGGATATTTGGTACGTTGAAAATAGTTGTTCTTGTTGACGATAGATGGCGGCCTGTTTACAATATAATTATAAAAATCACTAAAGTACTGTTTTGGCGACTAAAAAGTATTCAGGTTTAATTGTATACTTTAATTTTCAGTATCCACGTATGATTATAACTATATACCAATGCGGAACTTTACGTACTCGTATTTTTTATTCACAAAAGTTACGCCACCTAGTGTCGAGAAGTATAATTTATACTTGAAAGCCGAGAATTTTCTAGAACTATTTTAATAATTACGTATAAAATTACTTACAAATGAAATGTGATACCATTCATAGCATCAGAACGTCTGTCTGAATAACTTCGACACGATAAAACACAACACTTCATCCTTTTCTTCTTAAAAATGCGAAAACACACCAATAATGCGAGTCTCGATACATGGGCACCTGACGAAAATCACAGTGCACAGTTGCTTAGGCCAGCTCCTCTTTGTTTGTGCTCCGTGGTTGTGTACAATACTAAAGTTTTCACTTCTGCCGGCACTCCCGGAGTGCTACCGGTGTGTTTTTTTTAATCTACAATTGTTTTTAAGCCTTCGCCATCATCTCATCATTACTTATGCGCACGGCAAAGGAGTGGAATGCCTTGACTGCGTCAGTGATTCCATAATTTTACAATTAGGGGGCCTTTCAACGTAAATTAAAAAAATATAAACCTCGTTTATTCCAAACAGATCGAGTTTTACCAAATCAGGCCGCGGGTGCCATTTGCAAAAACAATTCGTTGTTAGAATGTGCAACGACTACAAAATAGTATAAAACATCTTTTTTATAAAAAAAAAATTGGTCAGCTGCACATGACCTGGTGGTACTCGTAAATGGTGATGGAGGCACAATCTGCTTTATTTTTTTGTCCCGAAAGTTTGCTTTCCTTTGAGATTCCCTACCTTCGTCTTCTTACCACCGTTTATCTGATCAAGTTGCGCTGCGAAGTTTAAGTTTGTTTTAAATATTATCAATTTTACTTCTAGAAAGTTTCATATTTCAAATTTTACTTCGTTGAAATAACATTTTGATATTCAAATGAAAGATTTAGATCTGTAAGCATTCAATTAAACTTTTAACGACTTGAATAATTGATGATGTTGGTTTCTGAAAATCGAATTTCGATAATGATTTTAAAGATAATCTTTTTGGAATTCCGTACGTACTAGGCGACGGGACAATGTTACTACTAGGCGACGGGACAATGTTACTACTAGGCGACGGGACAATGTTACTACTAGGCGACGGGACAGTGTTACTACTAGGCGACGGGACAATGTTACTACTAGGCGACGGGACAATGTTACTACTAGGCGACGGGACAATGTTACTACTAGGCGACGGGACAATGTTACTACTAGGCGACGGGACAATGTTACTACTAGGCGACGGGACAGTGTTACTAAGCTAACACCGTCTGTCCGTCCGTCTGTCTGTCCGTGCCTTAAAAGGCTTTATCTTTAAATAGGTATCCGGCTGAAATTTACTAAGAAAATGTTTTATTTTGGAAGATTTTATAAAATCCCCCTAAAACATGTCTCTTTAAGGTCTTTTGTGTTTTTATTTTCTTGAGCCTGTAGTTCAGTACTTACGCGCGTAGGGTAGAGGAAGTATTCTTATCGCAAAAAAAAAAGATTTTTCAATTTTCGTGAAAATGTGTTATATGAGGTGTAGCAAAATTAGCTGAAACTGTTTTAACTGGTGCTTCTACCCATCAAACTGAACAACTTTCCCCATGTAACCCATAGTCAAATCGCAAAAAAAAACTCTCCCATACTAACTCGATCAGCTGATCAGCCAACTTAGTATGGGAAGTTCAACAATTTTTTTTGAGATTTGACTATGGGTTTCATGCGAAAAGTTGTTCAGTTTCATGGCTAGTTCAAATAGTTTCAGCTAATTTTGTTAGACCTTATATATAATTAACTCCATCCATCCGTCTGTGCGTCCGCGCGTCCGAGTCCGTGCGTACGTGCGTCCGTGCATCCGTGCGTCCATCCATCACGCTTGGTTTTGGTTGCCAAATCTTGATAAAACTTTGCACGTCGTAGGTGCCAGAGCGTCGGTGGCGTAACGGTTATGGCCGCTACCTCCTGTCCAGGAGGTCGTGGTTCGAACCCTGCCACGTTCCAATGTGTTTTCGAATTTCGATTTCAAATGTTACATTTATCCGTCGCTCTTACGGTGATGGAAAACATCGTGCGAAACCCGCACACGCCTGCGTAGAAACTCGCAGGTTGTGGGTGAAGTCGACCAAACCGCACTGGGCCCGCGTGGTCGACTAAGGCCCGATCGCTCCAATTCAGTATATGAGTTAACTCTGCGGGGACTTATGTAAATAAGTAAAAACCAGCCAAGTGCGAGTCGGACTCGCCCCGCAAAGTCGGGTTCCGTAGTCTTTTAAAAAAATGAATGTATATATTAAAAAAATAAATTATAATTGCAATTAGTGAAAGAACATTTTGTATGGAAAATCTATGAATTTGTTACAAATCCAACTGCATATCTTACGTTGGTCGACTGTTACTCCTAAACCTTAGTTACTTAGCCATGATGGTTTTCCTTTTAAATGGATTAAATGATCTACTATTTTAATTATTTTCAGATATCCTGAAATAGCGGTATAGTTGGTAGGGGGGACACTTAACTCTAACAAAAAAAATGTACTTTAAAGTTTAATAGTTTGCAAACGAGTCCCTGAATCAAAAATGATTGATAAATGCAAAACCTGAATAATATGAGAGACGTGACAACACCCCGCGCCCCGCGCCCCGCGCCCCGCGCCCCGCGCCCCGCGCCCCGCGCGATACCGAAATACGTGAACGTCACTGAAACAAATTTACTCCCTCTTTACATGTGTGTAACTCCCACACTATTTTTTTTCTGAAATCTTATTGTGTGAAGGTCGCGGGAAGCCGCTGGATGCGGGTAGCGCAGAACCGGTCGTCGTGGAGATCCTTGCGGGAGGCCCTTATTCAGCAGTGGACGTCCTTCGGCTGATATGACATCAACCATAAACACGGTAATTTTTTTTAAATCCACATTGTTAAGCTTTTGGCATTATCTCACCTGATGGTAAGTGGCCATGACGCCGAGGATGGAAGCGGGCTTACGAAGATTAGGCAATAAGGATCTGGCTATCTTATATTTAAGCCGGAACACATCAATGCTTTTAAAACTGATGTCGGCGGCAAGACTTAGATAAGATGGTGGTAGCTAGCCAGGCGAACTATGAAAATTCCACAAACCAAACCGAATCTTACAAAGTTGACCCCGCCAGGAATCGAACCCACGACCTACTGTTGTGAAGCGAATGGACTAACCATTAAGCCACGGAGGTGGTTTACCATCATGGTGTATTTGATTGTTAATTGAAATTTAACTCGGCGCGTTAATCCGTTGGTGACGATTGCTGTCACTGGATTGCAGTATCGTTAAGGCTTGTCAGGGGCTACATAGGCGCCTTGGTAACTTCTAACAATAGGGTTCGCCACTTGCCCTGTGACTGAACACCCCGAATCCTTTCCCTCCTCCTTCGAGTGTGTGTAAAGTATTTCCTAACCTTTCCGAGTTTGGGAAGAGGCCCAAGCGCCAGCAGTGGAGGCGTTATAGGTTGTTACCAAAAACAAATAAATTATCTATCTATCTTGTATGTTTCTTTTGATTGGCCTTGCCACTTGCCACTTGATCTTGAAGAAGTATGTGGTGGCGGTTGGCAGCGCACACAAAGGCGCCAGTTCACGGCCAGTGGCCGGAGCGAGCGTGACGCAGCGCGGGCCTATGACGTCATCACGCGAACTGACTCCTGCGTCACAGATTTACTCCTCCCCTTCCTTCCCAGAGCGCGATATTTCACCCTCTATTGTAGCTACTTCTCGTCCCCTTCCTCTAGTTTAAATATACGAGTGGGAGGCCTGGCTACGCTACGTTTTCCGGTGCACAGTCGCCACTCGATAATTTACTACACCAACGGTCATCTGTTCAACGAGCTATGTGCCACGCCCATTGTCAATTAAGTTTAAAAATTATGTGATCCATGTCGGTTACACTGGTTCTCCTACGGATCTACTCGTTTCTGATTCGAAAACGCAGAGAAACTCCGAGCATAGCACGCTCCATTGCACTTTGGGTGACAGTGAGCCTTCTTAAAAGGTCCATAGTACGCTAGTACTAATATAAATATATATATATCGCAGTCATCTGGTTGAATCTGCTATTTGATTGAATGACTAGCGCGTTCATTGAATGACTAGGCCGAACGTTGATTGAACAAGCGTCACTCAACGTCCAACTAGTTAGCTGATTGTAACATAGCCCTTTGAACAGAGCGGACGTAAAATCAGTCAGGTGATTAACCCTCGGTTGGTGACGTGGGGTCTTTAAAAGCCCTAAGTTTACAAAAACTGCTATATTTTGTTCCATATTAAAGATTAAAATTTGTAACTCAGGTTATCTTCCTAAAACATACTGAACTATCAATTAGTGCAAAAATAATATATAAAAGTAATACATATTATTATTTGTTAAAAGTAATTTCCTATCATTAAAATTATTTAAAACCACACTATGGGTTTAATTTAAAAAAAATATGCTACAAAAAATATAAAAATAAATAAATAATAATAAGTATAAAAAAATCAAAATATTTAAAATCTCCGGGCGTTTAAAGACCCCACGTGACCGACGGTGTCACAAAAAAAGCGCGACCACCCGAGGGTTAAAATTAAGTTTATAGTTATTGTTTAGTTTATTTGTGAAAATAAGGGCTTTGTAACTTAGTGTTCGTGTTCACATTGTGAACGTAAAATCCATACAACGAAAAGGGAGTTGGCAAAACTTAGATTTTTAAAAAAAAAATGTAAATGAGCGAGCGAGGCGAGCGACATTACGTTCGGCACAGATTACTAATTAGTTACTACGTTCGGTCAGGACTGATTGATTATACAGTCAAAGAGCCTCGTGAAGCGAGGCTCCCCCCCATGGGCAGCAGAATGCTTCGCAGAAAAAGAAATCGTCGGTTTTTATTCGGAATATCCCATTTAACAACTTCGCTAAATGACGTTCAGTCAAGACGTTGAACGTTACATTCAACAACTTGACGAGTTTTCCTTTAGTGATTCAATTGCATCTCGTCATTCAATGAACGCGCTAGTCATTCAATCAAATAGCAGATTCAACCAGATGACGGCGACATATATACTGTGTGCATAGTAAGAGACCATGTCTCAGTTCCGTATGTCATCACTGGCAACACAAACTGGTGACCTTGAAGACCTTGGTCTTAATAGGACACTGCGTTATTTAGGTCGTGAAGATATTGCGGAGCTTCCCGAACGCTGCCCAGCCGAGTTAGATTCGACGATTGATCTCTTTCTCGAAGTTGGACCTACATAACTGGACTGTTTGCCCTAACATTATAGTTGATGACGGCTTCATTATTTTAAAACATTTCAGACAGGGAAGAATTTGTTTGTTTAGAGAAACAAACGAGAGAATGTGCAAGGCTAGAACCCGACTACGGAAAACGACAGCTATCGTCTGCCATGTGCATGTTCGTGCAGCGGCTTGTTACCTGGGCATACCTATTTTAGATCTAGACCTCCATTTGAGTTTGCCTATTTTTTGTTTTTGTTAATTTCCTTACAAAGTTCTGAACCGATTTTATTACTGCGAGCAACCTTGTAACATAACCTATTCAATTAATTAAATTGTTCAAAACGGCTCACATTCAGCGAAACCATCGAGTTACGAAGATAAGCAAAAACGTACAGTAGAATTGAACACCTCCTGCTTTTTGAAGTTGGTTGAATACTTACCTATCTCGTGACAATTACGAGTACAACATAAGTACCTAGGTCATAATCACTTACTTTACACATCTAGAAACAGCGTTTTGGTGGATTTTGTCAAGTCGAGTATGATCGTAAAGGAGCTGAAAATTCAAGTGTTGAATTATAAGATAGATAGAAACAATTCACTCACCATTGCAGCATCCACAGCCAGCCTTGAGATGGTCTTCGGAACTTCCAAGCACCACCAGAGATTAAACGACGTGACCTGATTTTATTCATCTACAGAAATGTGGACGAAAAGTTAGACTTAGTTTAGCACTTGGAGTTACCTAAAATAAAACATTGATATGTTTCGGCATTAAGTAATGCTGGTTAGTTCCCCATTGCGTTGGAAAATCTTGGTACGCCCGCGCCCGTCCGCACGCACTTAGGTGAAATGATGCCAAGGGATTACCAGTACTGATTGTGATTTAAAAAATATATCTACATTATTACATCTGTTGGTTTATAGGAACAAAACACGAAACCGTTGCGTTGTTTTGTAATTAATTGAGTAATAAAACAAGCTCGTTGAATAAATCAGTTGAAATAAATCGTTGAATAAATAGCTTTGGCAGCGAAGTTACCTTTTCCACTCGTAATCCCTCTAATAACGTTTTTATCGGCGGTCGCTTCGCTTCACGCAAATGGATCTCCGGTCTCCGGCCGCGGGGAGACTATTCAAAGTAGATTAATTAGAAACAACCCCTCGGCCACCAGCCCTCCTGCACCACGCCTCCGTGCCTCCGCCGACCACGTGGTTCGGGAATACGAGTAATGAGGAACATGCTCAGTTACTAGTATTTATTATTGTTCTCAATAATTTTAAACAAAAAAATCCGACTTCAAACAGGAAACTAAGGTTCCCCTCGATTTCTCTGGGATGCCATGGTACCACACTTGGGATATTTCCTTTCCAACAAAAAACGAATCATCAAAATTGGTTCTTAAACAATGAAGTTATCCGCAAACACACATAAAAAAAATAAAAAAATATATACGGTCGAATTGAGAAACCTCCTCCTTTTTTTGAAGTCCGTTAAAAGGAACCATGTCCCACAGTCATAGTCATAAAAAATACCAGTAGAAGCGCGGTACGCAAGCTGCTACGCATATGTGTTATGTTTTTATGATTATTCTCGGAGTAGGTGTGTAGAATGTTAATTTTTTTTTACCGCCAATGAAAGCGTCTTATGGTCCAAAACTCAAAACTCCTTTTTTTTATTAAAAATTTGAGTGCGTATGACCGCAACTCACCTGATGGGAAGTGGTGATGCAGTTGAGGATAGTACACGCAAACTCTAATAATGCCTATTCACTCTCGCCTTGAAGATCAATTTATTGTTTAACCATATGTATGTTACATAAAAAGATCTTAAGATAATAAAAACTTCAGCTATTGCTTATATCAAGAGGTGTTTGGCATTTACTTAAATATATAAATTAATTTAATATCAAGACTATCATAATCATCATCATCGTATCACCTGGAAGATGTCCACTGCTGGACAAAGCCCTCCCCCAAGGATTTCCACAACGACCGGTCCGCGCTGCCCGCATCATAGTATATAAATCAATTTTCAGTCAAGTGGTTAAATGAGAAATCAAATACATGAAAATACATGAAATGAATACATGAAAATATACTCACAATAAAATTGTATAATACTGAAGTTTTCCCATATTATACGAATAATTATAAACACTGTAAAACTGCCTATCACTAGGCAACCACTGATAGCGAACGTTAAACGATTCCCATCATACTGTTTTAAGTAGTCCGGAACTTTGTCTGGGGGCGCGGCAGGGCCCCCGCCAAAACGAGCCAAAGAAAACGATGTTCTCGGCAGATTTATCAAACATACTAATTGTCAATTATTTAGCTTTTATGGGTTCTGATTTTTTGACATCTGAAAAACGTCAGATTCGTAACTGACTCACTAATAATTATAAATACATCTGTCTAGGGTACTTCCTCAAGTGCTTGTAAACTGTAATTTGGTATGTAGGCTAGGAGTAAACAACAGAAAAATAAGAAATCCAAAACCTTTCCTATCCAACTCCTCGTATAAGGAGGCATATCTGTACATAAATAGATATGTGCAATGTACCTACATATTCATACATATTGCTTGAATAATAAATTACAACTCAGTTTTTCAAAATGTCTTAAAATAACATTTACAAAAAAAATAACATTACATACCCCTACCACTTAGGTGGTGTTTGTCTATCTTCTACTCAGATGGTGCGGGACCTGGGTGTACTTTTTGATCATCAGCTTCACCTCGATAGCCATGTCGATAAAATTATTAATAGTGCCTTTCAAATGTACGGTTTTGTGATGCGTGGTATCTTACCACTGGGCCAAATGGGTCCCTGCCAGAGAGAAATGAAATCCCTTCAATAACCTATTATGTAAAGTTGGTGGCCATGTCTCACAAGTTCATAATGCTTTTACTGTTAAAAAGTTATGAGATACTAGCAGAACCAAGCCCAAAGTAAGTATAATGCTCAAGTGCTCTTGAATGTACCACATTTATAACAATTAATAACAAATAACTCTGCCTATAAGTCTTGAATCTACAAACTCTACAACTTGGTAAATAGGTATGGCTTGTCCGTTTAATGTATTACGCGACATAAAATTTAAGTCCATTAGGAATAGTTTTGTGGGACAATCATGAAACGGTCAAGCCACTGCTGGTGGCGGGCTCACTTATCGCAAACGCCTCCTCGCCGACAGCGCTGCCGCGAGGGCGCCCGCCACCAGCCCGGCCGCCGCCGCTGAGCCCGAGTCCCGTACCGCCGCCTCCGGCGACAGCGCCAGCTCCGACGCGCACGTGAATGTTGACTCCTCGTTTTTCTCCGTCTAAAAAAAAACGCGTACGTTCACGTACTCAGCAGGCCGTGGACAAACTGATCAAGTAGGTTTCCTTTAAAATGTCACTGCTTAAAAATTTACAAGTTTTGTTTAGTTTTTAAAGTTGAACTATGACCATGTACTTACTCGCGTACAGTTTGTGGAAGTGGAATCGTGGACCCAGAATGGTCTTTTATTTTTAATAAAATCGTGAAAAGTACAGTGTAGTTGTTTAGAAATGGCCAATTATATTTGAAAAATTGAGAAGTGTTTTCGTAAATATAAGCAATTTTAAATTTTTAACTCCTATGAACTACACACGGTGGTTAGACGAATACAATGCTCATAAGAACATGTTCGATGTCCGAAATGAAATTTAATTAAGATAAAATTGTACTTAATGATGAAATGTTTTGTTTACATGTCTGACCATTTCCAAAGAACTAGACATACTGTCCTCGCCTTTTTTTAATTTTGAACCGTGTATTTATATTAATTTAAGCATTTGGCTTTTTAAGCTTAAAACTCTTTTAAAATAAAAGCGTTAAGCTACCTTAAAGCTTTACGTTTTTTGAATTTTTTTTTATAGGGACGTTTGACTCCATACGCAAAAGAAGCCAACAGTAGTAGGTTCCTATTACTAAGACCACGCATCCGTTTCTCTGTGAATATGTCACAACACAACGCTGTATATTTTACTAAAGTATAAAATAATCTGTTTGATTGTTACTAGCCTTTAAGGACTATATCTGAAATATATTTTTGATGTGTAACATCTTTGCTCTCGCTTTCCTGCAATTTGTGGGAGTGATTTCGTGAAATGGGACGGAAATGTGTAACAGGAAATGCGAACGTTTTTTAATTCTCGAAAACTAAGGTTGTCATAGCCATGCCGCCTAGTGTGATGGCAAAGGCAAAGATGACATACTACTATTCGAAGGGTCGGCCAGTGAATGTACGACCCGATAATTAATTAATTTCATAAGTATTTTGTCACATGTTACACATCATGTGCGAGTACTGTAGGTCTCGTTTTTTTATATTATCACTAAACTTCACAGAATATACTGGAAAGTAGAGGGCTCAGAGTGAGTAGAAAGAAAACAGAGAACATACATTGCACAATGCAACTTTTTAAAGACAGCTTACAGTCTCGGCACTAGCCCTAACAATAGCACGCTGCTAAATAATGTCCAGGAATTCAAATATCCAGGATCAGTACTCACTTGTGAAGCCGATGTCAAAAGGGACATCGAATACAGAATCCAGTCTGAATGGCTTAAGTGGAGGTCTCTTTCGGGAGTACCGTAGGACACAAGGCAAACGAGCAGTTAGTCCAGCTCCTCTTTTTTGTACGTATCCGAATGCTGGGCGAGCCGAAAGCTAGAAGAACAAAGAATGCATTGTACGGAGATACGTATGTTCCGATGGGCCGGAGTCGTCACCCTTTTAGACAATGTAAAAAGTACATCCGGGGCTCGTTCAAAGTTGTAGACATTGCGTTGATTTGGTCATGTTTGGCGAAGGGACGAGAAACATAATGATAAAAGCTGTTTGGGGCATTCCGGAGGGTAAACGGGGAAGTGGACGCCCCCGACAACTTGTTTCAGCACCGTCCAGAAGGACATGAAGACGATGAGCTTCACCCCTGAAATGGCAGGTGCTAGGGAAATATGGCGCAAGAAGATTAGAGAGGCTCACCCCAATGAGATGGGAGCAGTGCCCAGGAATGAAGACGAAGAAGACTAAAATTCATAGAAGGCGCGTTACTATCAAATGATATGTGAAATAAAACGTAGAAAATAGACGTGCGTTGCGCGAGAAGAGAGTGAAAATTAATGAAACGTTAAAGTGCACTCGCGAAGATTCTAATAAAACATAAACGTTTTTGTTTAACCGACTCCATGGCTTGCCCATTTGCTTCACTCCTGAAGGTCGCGGGTTCCATTTTCGGGGGGTTCTAATTTTGTAAGACTCAACTTGGTCGGTGGTAGGGCATTTTCTAAGATCGCCTGGCTAGCTACTACCATCTTATCTAAGTCATGCCGCCAAAAATCAATGTTTAGTTAAGGTAGCTACTTTCCCATTACGAAGACTCCCCATCTTGGTAAGCCCACATCCATCTTCGGCATCATTGTCATTGTGAGATGACGCCATAGATGGATTAAAAAATGAACCTTCAGGGCGCGAATCAGCAGTTAATTACGTAACAGTGTTGTCTCCGTTACGTCACGATTTTATTTGCGCGGGAAGCTTTTTAGCGTTCCGTACACCTACCGGGTGACAACGGGACCCTATCACTAAGCCTCCGCTGTCTGTCCGTCTGTTCGTCTATCGGCGGGCTGTATTTCATTAACAATAATAGCTAGACAGTTGAAATTTTCACAGAATATGTATTTCTGTTGCCGCTTATAACAATTACAATAGTACTAAAAATAATAAAAAAAGCGGGGTCTGCATACAAAAAAACGTGTTTTCTTATAGGTCTTTAGAAGTATTTTTCGTTTAGTTCTATCGTAAAAACAGGAATACATACAAGTGTGAAACTAGTACTAACAATGATGTAAAAGAACAAATATTAAAATTCGGCCAAGTTTGAGTCGCACTCGCGCTACGGAGTCCGAACTGAATGACAAAAAAGCATATTTTTGTAGCTCGTGTTGAAGTCTTTTGTTTGTAATTTAAAAAGGTATCATTATTACCATTTGGTTGTATGGAGAGGTGTGGTGGTACGGAACCCTCGGAGTGCTACACTGACTCGCACTTGGCAGGTTTTTATTTTTATTTATTATTTTATTTGTCTCTCTACAGTGCACAGTGAGCGTCGGGCGGTCGGGCGCGGCCTGTGATTTATTGACTACGAGATAAATCTGTGCTATCCATAATAAGGGATGATAAACTATATCCTCCTTAATAATTCAAATCAAGTCCGCTTGCATGCATTGTACATGATTGATGTTGCTTCATTAATAATACATCTTATGGTCCTCAGATAAGGTACTACATTACATTATCACATTTTGCAATTATGCAAATGTAAGTACAGGGGGCGACTAGTCCGTATGGGAAATTAAGATAATAATATATTAATGGCGCTGTGCCTCAGTACTATGTGTCGTGGTTTATTTTTTAAGTTGAAAAATCAATCTTTATATTGGCAACACTGCCCGTTTCTTATCGGTTGTCACGTGATGGTGTACTCAGCTCTGTGTAGGAGTGAAGAGAGGTTTTCCGCTCACAGACTAGTCACTTGTTATTCAGACTTCGATGTGATCAGTCAACGGAAGTTTCAATATTAGTGAATAAATACAGATTCGTTTAAGTAAAATAGTACTGAGATTGTATTCTTAAAAACTCAGTAGTGGCACGCAATCTTCAGCCCAAAAAAGTACGTTATCAGTTGCAGTATATTTTTATACTAAAGCTATAAGTGCACGCATTACAAAAAAATAGGGGCGGGCTGTGTCTATGCCACGGCTATCTAACTTAGGTTTGTGGATTTAATGCCGAAATTAAATGTGTTACAATAGAAAACAAGTCGAACCGACCGGAAGTTCAGGATTTATAAGCATTTCTAGCAGAATTTCAACACTTTTATAAGGGCCATATTTTACGAAGGGCTCATGGTGCAATACCCGTGTATCTTGTTTTGGCATGTCAGAAGAACTTACTATAGGGCAACATGCCTTACCTTGCTGCGTCTCTTCTAGTTAATTTCTAGCCCAAAGAACATTATTTTGATGACGCAACTTGTGTAAAATACCCTCCCCCCAAAGACAAAGACTACTCTGAGCCGAAACACGTTTCATTAAATTCACGTACAAAAAAATCTCATAAAGTTATACCTTCTTTGTTCAAATAAATTCACACCTAGTTTTAGATCAGGTAAGCCTCGGTGAAGGCTACTTGGACAACGTTTTTCTGGTGAATTAAAGTAAATTTGATCGTAAAAATGATTAAGGACACATAATATTTTATACTATTCACACACTACGCATTTAATTGGGTTTCATCTTGAGACAGGACCAGTGGAAAGATAGTAAAATAATGTATAAATAAGAATAATAAGATATAAAAATAATGGTCTCAGAATATACCTCAAAAGCGGAAAGTGAGTCTCTTAAAACTGTTGTACATACGACTACCTGCACCAGGAAAACAATGCAATTATTTGCCTCACGCGCGACAGATTGGAACTGGGAAGTAAAGTGACACTTTCTGAATCATTTGCTCGTCAACGTGGACACCAAAAATAAATTAGATTTCTTTACAACTAGCTATTTCTAAGGATATTGTAAAATTTTGATAAAACCATGTAAAAATTATGTAACAAACACCACTGTTCTTTAACAAAAGTGTGCATTGGTTAAAAGTCACGCAATATTAAAAAAAAGATAAAGGCTTACTGTTTTTCTATTTACATAATTCAGTCATACCTACTATCATACACTATTTTTTATTTTCTGGTTTAGTTACTTGCAAACTATTTCCTATCATAATTACAATGGATGTTTGCTTTTCAAAAGTATCCTTCTTTATAATACCTATTATTTGTTCTTGAGAACGGTTTGGGTAACACTTATTTACTGTGTTATTTCCCATGGTTTTAGCGATCATGGGTCCAAAGTCTTTCCCTATACCATTAGCGTGTGCAATACAACAATGGTTTCAGGGTGCTGATGGGGTTGCCTCGTTACTGTAGTGCGTCGGGGATGTTCGCAGAAGCACGCACAGACGGCTTCCATGCAATTGTGCGCAGAAGAGTCGCGTCCCTGATGCAACGCGTGAGGGGCAGCACCAACGGCATCTTGAAAGCCATTGCCAGCAAGCCAGACTGTCCTATATTTGGCCACTGGACAACGCTACACAAGCGCCTGGCCAGTGTCCGGATATAAGGACTATGTTAATATTTTATTTTGTAATGTCACTAACATTAGATTTGTAAGTTATTGTATATTACTAACATTTATGGGCTGTGCAGCCTGCAATAAATTTATTTGATTTGATTTGATTAGAGTACAAAATTGTCTTCTTCCCTGGGACTGGCAAGGAGGAGGCCTGCGCGCTGCTGTTGTGGCTCGTCACAGGAGTCGATAAGGCACCGCACGGGCGGCCCCGCCGACAATGGTGTCACCGACTGGTCGCAGGAGCGCCTCCACATAGAAGCTGTCGCTTTGCTGCCACGGGTATGCTTCGGGACCACTGCCGAAGGCAGCAACATCAGCTCGCTGGAGGCCCCAGTGGGCAACAGAGCCTGCTCACTAAGTGGCGTTCGCACTGGCGCTGTGGCTACGGCGGCGTGGTTGGCATGTAGCGGGGACACTCGTGGGGTACAGCGGCCTCGCTGCCGGCGGCGGCGGCGGTGGCCACTGCGCAAAGCGGCGACTGCTCGCTCTCGCGCGCGGCCGCGGGTTCAGCCGTGCTACCGTCTATGTACAGGGAGGGCTCCAGTGGCTGCGGCGACCAGCACTCTTGCGTTGTAACAGCACAATAGCCACCGTCGCCATCTTTTTCGACTTTTTGACATCTTTTTATCAGATCAACTGTAAAAGAGTCCAGTAGATCTATGCCTTGCGTTCCTCTAATGTCAAAATCCTATTTTTCCTGCTTAGCTGTATGAGGTCTGATGATGCTAATTGCAGCTCCTGACTTTGTACTTAGGGGTTTTTGTACTTTTCGCACATTTATTCAAGTTGACTCTTCAGTTCCAAGGTCTGTTTTTGAAAATTTATGTTACCTCTTTTCAATTCCACAGATTGCTTCGATTTAAAAGAAAAACAATCTTTTTTTTACTTTTTTAATAATTTTTTTCAGTTTGTAATGTAATGTTTCTTTATTTTGCGACTACTGCTATTTAAATATGTGTAGCCTTTGTTTGCTCCCATGCCTTCATGTCATCTCGGAGTGACAAACAGTTTGGCTCGGGCACAATAGAGATAAGTGTTGGGGGAACTCCAGCTCGGCATGGTAAATAAATAGATAGATAAATAAAACATCTATTCAAAGCTACATTACAATTGATATACAAAAAGAAAATGAAAAATAATAAAAACTTCTTATATCTAAGCTTAATGTAAAAAGAGGGTAGATACATAAAATCGTGCCGTAGCTCAGAAATGGCTCCGACTCAGCTTCAGCTGCAGGTAACTATGTACCTACAGCGCTGATATTCTGCCGGCGCCGGGACGGAAACCAACGGTAGGTAGAGAGTTGTTCATGGGCCTCCCTAAGCTGCTGGTCTAGAAGTTTTATTCTATTCAGGGCCAATTCGTGCTGAATGTGAAATTCACTGAATGAGTCAATCGTTTATTTGCTGCTGTTCCATTTCATTGTGTGCTTGGTCATATACGGCTCTAAGCTGTGTCAAGCTGGTGATGAGAGATGCCTACTTAGCACGCAACCGTCTGACCTCATATTTTTAGCAATGGGGTTGCTAATTGAAAACAACCGTAGTACAATGGTTATGAAGCATTTACGTAACGCATAATGCATTAGCGTAATTAATTTAGTTGGAATAGCTAGCAAGCGGCGATACAGGTTCTACGCGTAAGCTGATCGGACGTGCACTGCGGAGCCTCGCTGCGACTGTCTCTCTGGGCCGGTTGCACTGCGTCCGCGTTCGTCCAAAACCGGCGGCAGTAGTGATGTGCACACGATTTAGTGATGCGCTACATATTCATTCTCGTCACGCTCAGCCTGCAGTCGTTTAACTAACAGCGGAGCTTGTTTGAGTTCCTCAGCAAGTTGCATTCTGCGAGCCTCAACCATTGTGGCTCAGGATGTACTCAAAAAAAAATATTAATATCTAGTCTACTACTTAGTTACAAGTAAAAGCACAGTTTTTTCAATCTAGAAATGAATTAAAAATAAGGTTAGTGTGTTGCTTTAATTATTATACTATCAAATGTGTTTACTTTAATACTGTTAGAAACAAACTGAGCCGCTCTCCCCGCAACCCGCCCTCTGCTATATAAGACGGCGCCAGCGGCGGAGCGCCTCATCGCTCGACTGAAGACATCGCGCTCGGCGTGGTTTGCGATCTGTGTGACAGTGACGTAATCGGTGACGTAATCTTTCATTTTCATTGTGCTATTTCCACGTGTGATTTATCTTCGTCAGTAAGTGCAAGATTGGTGTTCTGTTTAGTTAAAAGTAATTTTTGATTGTAAAAAGTTGTAGGTTATGTTGCAAATGTTTTTTATTTTTAAATCCTACAATCAGAAGTGGGATTCCCCTAGCCCTTCTGGACTTTGTTTGCTTTGCCATTTTGATTTTTATTACTGCACTACAGAATACCAACTCCCTCGTTTTACTTGTCTTGGTGTAAAGTGTTTTTAAAATGACCGGCCGTCGGTCGTCGCGATGGCGGTCAAAGGCCGCGTAGGTCACGCACACAGACGCCTTCGAAACTCGTAATTCGAATGTTATGCAAAATACGTTAGATTTGATTTTTTTTCGTGCCGTGGTTGGCTTCAATGTAAATAGCGGTGTACATAGTGGTGTAAATAGTGTTGTTCTTTTGCGATGACGCATGATTCCATTCCTACCCGCATTTGTGAAACAAAAACACTTACGATCGATTCGGTCCGACCCGTATCTATCTACCGGTGACTCAAATGATTCTGTGACAGAATGTGATCGTAATGAGGCTTTCGCTTCCATCAATGTTCTAGCTGATGCAATTCTGTCAATAAACCCTTCGCGGTCGGCATATATTATATGCTATACCCAAAGTTCCGTCAGGATGCGGCCGAGCTTAATCGTGCGGTAACCAACGCCATTTCGCTCGTTGGTACTCCGAAGCTGCTGGTTGCTTACTGAGAGTGAACGTTAAAGCTTGCTGATTTTATTGGTTATAATTTGTAAAAAAAAATATTGCGTTTGACTGCAACTCACCTGATGGGAAGTGATGATGCAGTCGATGATTGTACACGCAAGCTAAAATGATGCCTATTCACTCTCTCCTATTAATTGTGTGTGATATAGATCCAAGAGTTAGGTTGTAGCATCCACTATATCACAATGGAAATACATCAATCGACTAGAAGCAGAAAGATAACGTGTAAGCGCTATCTTCAAAATGATCCGTATCAGAGGTCAATCACAAAGGCGCTTCCTAGCCTGAGGTGTTATCGAAGATGCAGCTCGTCCTGAACATAAACTCGAGCTTTAAACCTTCTGATTGGCACCGATGCTACGACTTCAGTGACACGATTACTCATCCGTGACGTGGCTGTGGGTGATTCAAAGCCGATGTTCAGGAGTGAGATGTGCAGGACTAGCTCCAGTAACTCCTGAAATTTATCGGGCAAGACTCCTACGCCAACCGACAGAGATGTTCACCATGGGTCTTAAATTACCTCGTGTTCGTCATCAAGTATTCCCAGTCCACAGGAAAACTCGATCCAGGGATGAGAGGTCCCTACCGTGTGCTGAAGGTACTCCCCAGTGGCCGATACGAGCTCAAACTATTGAGTTGGTCTCATGGAAAGACTACTCTGGCGGCTGCTGAGTACATGGTGCCATGGTGTGGAGAGTGGTGCCCAGAGAGTTGCGCCGCGTTCTTTGGGTGTAAGTAACTTTTCTTGCATAGTCATTCATCGCAATCTATTCCATCACACATGTACTCTCCCATCCGAAACTGACTTATGGAAAGACTACTCAGGCGGCTGCTGAGTACATGGTGCCATGGTGTGGAGAGTGGTGC
This sequence comes from Coleophora flavipennella, assembly GCA_947284805.1. Taxonomy (NCBI): domain Eukaryota; kingdom Metazoa; phylum Arthropoda; class Insecta; order Lepidoptera; family Coleophoridae; genus Coleophora; species Coleophora flavipennella. The sequence continues at coordinate 435,877 of OX369283.1, forward strand.
CCAGAGAGTTGCGCCGCGTTCTTTGAGTGTAAGTAACTTATCTTGCATAGTCATTCATCGCAATCTATTCCATCACACATGTACTCTCCCATCCGAAACTGACTTATGGAAAGACTACTCAGGCGGCTGCTGAGTACATGGTGCCATGGTGTGGAGAGTGGTGCCCAGACAGTTGCGCCGCGTTCTTAGGTTGTAAGTAACTTATCTTGCAAAGTCATGCGTCGCAATCTATTCCATTACACTTGTACCCTCCCCTCCGAAACTGACTTATGGCATTAATTTTAGAGTAGGTTATGCATAGGACCCGTTTCTAATTTTCATTTCTTTCTGTTGGGGGTTTTTATTCCTACCTTTGACTGACATACTAAGACGTGACTATGATGAGTTGGTTTGCGAATGCTACATTATGTTTTGGTAAAGTTCACTGTCTGACGGGTTGGTCGGTATAAGGTCCGACGGGTTGACCTGCATGAGGACTGAGGGGTTGGCCTGCATAAGGTCCATCGGGTTGGCCTACATAAAGTCCGTCGGGTTGGCCTAGTTGTACATGCGACTCAGCGAGGCCTCCATCGCTATGGCCTGCATCTGTTTCTTCTGGTGGTACGAGTATGAACGATAAGGCAGGTGATATTTGTGCGTATGTTCGTAAGGCAAGCGACTCAGCGATGCTTCTGCCTATAGCTTTGGTTTTTGAAATTTTGAAATGCTTATTTTTGTGTATTTTGCCCTGTGAGTTTATTGTGCTATTTCCGCTTGTGATTTATCTTCGTCAGTAAGAGCAAAATTGGTATTCTGTATTAGTTAAAAGTAAGTTTTGATTGTAATAAAGTTGTAGGTTACCTATGTTGCAAATTTTTTTTTTAAGTTATATCCGACTTCTAATACTAAAAATACTGTAATTACCATGTATTTATAGGTCGGTGCCTACCCGTGCTGACAATAGAATAAGTGTATGTGAGGTAGTCTGCCTGTGATCCCTCCCACGCATGTAAATTATTACGAGTGCAGCCAAACGCAATCAAATTTTTAATAAAAAAAAAAAAAAAATTGGTACCTATATATAGATTTATTCGTAAAGATCAATATAAAATAGGCACGTAAACAAAACATTAAAACAACACACTCAAAAAGTATTATAATGTAATGTGAATCGTTTGTATTTTGTGGCTATTTAGGTGAACGATCGTTATTTTGAGGTTATGTGACGAGCACTTGTGATATTTCCAGGTTTTATACGTGGTGAAATACTATTGTACATGTAAAATGAACTAAAAGCACACTTAAATAAGTAAATATAGGTATGAAAACAATGCTCAACAGTAAAAGTCCAGTATCTAAATTTCAAATCAAGGTAATCAGTTGCAGCAGTACCGGAAATCATTATCGGAGGCACAGTTGTGGAATTTTTGTTCCCAGACTTAAACACAAGAACTAATATACCCAATTGGATCGACAAATACTTTTCTGTCGATATTTAATGTTATCAGAAAAACACCATGCAGAATGTCTACTTTAGAATTCTAAACACTGAAACAGGGTTATAAATAGATTGGTTTCAGTGTTTATTTATTTTCCTTAATTTTTATTAATTCTTACCATTTATATTAAAATAAAGGTCATGTCGCCTGACTCCGACTCACACCGCAATATGATCGCCACGCCGTTTTAAAAACGCATAAATTTGCTCACACTCAATATGCGCTGTTTGCTCTGCAAGCATGCCATTTTTGCTCACATCGTTTTATTTGCATTTTCTTTTTTGTGTTTTCTGGTTTCTTATTCTGATGTATGTCGTTACCAAAGCAAATGATTCGCTGCGAAACAAACTCAACACAAACGGCGCGACGAAATCTAACGCTAGGAGAACAATGGGCACATTCTGCACCGGCAGTTGAATCATACCACTCTCATAAATCTCACAAATTGCTTTATTGTGGAAAAAATTCGCCATTAGTAAACGTAGTGGTAATATCAATGACTTCTATATTACTGGCGTAAGGACCCGGCCAACGCGCTGGACTAATGCTCCCAGCGAATTGGTGCGAAAATCAAAAGTTTTGCACACTCGCGTCTCGGTCGTCTGCGGGAAATTGCAGAGTGCGGTGAAAATATACTCCATATAAAAATGCCTTTTTGTGTTGTTAGAGGCTGTAAAAATAATGAAAGAAAGGCTAAAAAGGAACATGGGATATGGTAACATCGTTAAGTAACCTTACATTTGATTTTTTCTTGTAAACAAATTAAATAAACGCATTTTTAAGGCGACAATTCTACCAAGGTCCTTTTAACGCGGCACTGACGTCAACTCTCGCCCACGCTAGTTCCTACGAGTTATGTCAGATGGCGCTACCTTTTTCTGTACAAATCTGTGGGTAATACTCTCCTTGACAGTCACGCATCTCTCTGCAACAACAATAAAAACATTTTAATAATATTTTCTTAGAAACTTATAACCCCTCGCGCTCCCGCCCCCGCCGTAGCTCCGCCGTAGCTCCGCCGTAGCTCCGCCGTAGCTCCGCCGTAGCTCCGCCGTAGCTCCGCCGTAGCTCCGCCGTAGCTCCGCCGTAGCTCCGCCGTAGCTCCGCCGTCACTAACGTCGTGGCCGCAGCCGCTCCCTGGCCCTGGAGCGAGCGTCCTGTGTAAATACGTTTAATGTAAGTGTAGGTAGGTACCTGTCTATTAAGATGTTGTGATTCCGCTCCGACGGCTCAGCTCTTCGCTTGTTTGAAATACTATCCAGATCATTTAGGGTCTACCTTTTAGGGCTCACCATGCTCGACTGAAACTAAGTTTACTTACAATTATGTACCTTATGTTTCAGAAAGTACGGTCCTATGTTATCAAAATCTTAATACCTACCTCAACTCAGGGGTTGACAACATGTGCGAGTACAGACACCTCAAATACATATATATACCTATACATTTGAAGTTACTCTGGATGTAAAACCGTATAATTGTTTTCTAATTAAATTCATGTCAGCTGAATTTGCAATTAGATTCGAACAACTGGAGTTAAATTGAGATCGCTTATACAAAAGCGTGTTTAAGAGATTACTTTGGATTACTGGGGATTTGCCGCACCTGTGGTCGCATTGCCGAGTCCCGGGCTAGGGTTGCTACTCGCCAGAAGGCAGCAGGTGCTATACAATCAAAATAATTAACACTTATTGGTAGTGTCCGGCGGCCATGACGGTCTGGGTTACTTGAATGCGGCGCAGGGTCATTACTGGGATGGATTTGAATGTAAGGGTTAATTGGTATTGCAAAATTTTGGGACGAAAATGTGCAAACTATTTTAAACTTTATCTCCATAAATTAATCTTCAAATTAGTATGAGTCGGAAGTCGCGTGAATTCTCGAGAATGCTCAAGCATGCTCGGGAATTCCCTCGGAAGACGCGCAACTTCTTCTTGGTCTCATACTAATTAGGACGTTACTATAATACGTTATAATCTATTGACATTTAGTGATCAAACTGAATAACAAAGGAACGCAAATGAATTTCAACGTGACGTATAGAGAACTTGTTTCCCGAGCGCATGCGACACTTTTCACGGTCGCTGGGTGCGGTTGTCTAAGAAAATCCACGTGGTTTGTAACATCATATCAGCCGAAGGACGTCCACTGCTGGACATAGTCTATGTCACATAGGTCTCCCCCACATAGGTCTCCCCCAAGGATTTCGACGACGACCGGCACTGCTCTGCCCGCATCCAGCGGCTTCCCGCGACTTTCACCAGTTCATCGGTCCACCGAGTGGAAGGCCTTCCTACGCTACGTTTTCCAGTGCGCGGTCGCCACTCGAGAACTTTACTACCCCGACGGCCATCTGTTCTACGAGCTAAATTTTGTATACGTGGACACAATCATTTATACCTTTTAGGGTCCCGCTTAGTCCTTACATCAGATCCGTAGGAGAACCAAAGTAACCCACATAGCTTTTAAAAACGATAAACTTGAGTGGCGGTAGGCGGGGCACATAGCTCGTAGAACACATAGCCGATGGTGCAGCAAAGTTCTCGCATGGTGACCGTGAACCGGAAAACATAGCTTGGGCAGGTCACTCACTCAGCGAACCGAGGACCTGGTGAAGTTCGCGGAAAGCCGCTGGATGTAGACAACACGGGACCGGCCGTTGTGGATAACTTTAGGGAAGGACTTTGTCCATCAGTGGACGTCCTTCAGCGGATATGATGATAATGTTGTCCTTACAAAGAAAAATCACAACGTCGTTCTGTTTGTCCGTCCTTCACAGGAAGTCACTGCGTTTTATATACCTTTTACATTTTAAACCAAGTGGTGTGAAAATTGGCGAAAGTACAAATACTTTAAATTTATTACATTTTAAAAACTAAAAAAGTAGTAAGTGCCTCCGAGAAATTTGCACCCCTATGTAAGGAGAATTGTAGAATAAGTCTTTTTACAGTTTTACTTTTATCATAACACTAGCTTTTGTCAGCGGTTTCGCTCGCATGGGCATCGTTTATTATGTCTTTACCTTTAAAATTGCTGATTGTATAAAAAAGTTTGAATATGAAAATTGATATTAAGAACAATAGTTATAAAAACAAAATTTATTCTCAAAATATCATTAGACTATTAGAAATTAAATGGTGATAAACTTATGCCTATAGTTTAGACATTTTGAGAGCACGGTGGCTTTATCCCCACGAAGTCGGGCTTTTTCACCTGAAATAATCGCCTTTATTAACAACTAGCTTTTGCCCGCGGCTTTGCCCGCGTGGACATAGCTTTTATGACTCTTTTTGAGGGTGAGTGGTGCGCGAGCCGCAATCTTATGTGTGAAGTCAATCAACCCGCAATGGGCCCGCGTGATCGTCTAAGGCCTGATCGCCCTAACTCAGGGCGGGTCGAGCCCCTTGGTGGGGACGTATATAAACTGATATGATGAAATGACACATATACTTTTATTATCGAAAAACTAATTCAAATCATTGTATCAATCTAGTAATAAAACTTCCTAAAAATATTAATATGGGTCAAATCCTCGATTCGTGTCAGCTCCAAAATAGCCCATGATGCACTTCTCGTTGCCGCACTGGATGGCAATAGACAACCTTAGCAGCAGGTAGGACCTCACGTCACATCTCCTCTCTCGAAGGCGACGGCCAATCTCCTTTGTAAAGGCAAAGGCCTCTGAGGGTTCAGCAGCTGGTTGTCTCACAGACCAGCGGAACAAAGCAGTAATTTGCCTCCAAGACCGAGTACTTATTATGCTTCTTTCTCGCCGCAAATTGAGCAGCAGTACCGTACGGGTGAGAAGTGAGGCAGAAAAAGTAGAGTCCCAAAGCATGCATGTTCCTCTCTTCCATAGCACCTGTTTAAACCCTCCGGCCTTTTGCCATCAGATCGACTAAAGCCCAGTGGCTGCATCAAAGATGGAATATTCCATCTGGCTGATACCAGTGCCCTCCGAGTGAGGTCATTAAGGTATTGGTGACGTGGGAATCTTCACAAACAACGACCGCAACTCAGTGAGTGATGGCCAATTGCCCTCCACCGTGGACCCGCAAATACATTGATGAGGTTTACAGATATTGATATTGCAGGCGGAGAGCAACTGTCACACGCAAATAGTCGCCGTCAGAAGAGTTCCCATATCTGTGCCTCCTGTTAAAAGAAGCTAAACTCGATTTATGTGTTTTTATTTTTTTACACGATTGCAATCTATAGAAATATACCTATCTGTTCGTCTATAAAACACATCGCTACGTGCCATAGTTCCAGAGAGTTGTGTAAAAAGCGTATGCTGAAAAATACATAAAAGAGGTCCACTCAAAAGTATGAAATAATATTTTAATGTTTTAACACAACTTAAGCGCGTTTTATTATTCCTGCAGTGCCATCTATTGACATTTTGCTGCTATGATTATAATGTGTGGAATGTGTAGCTTATATGTTGAAAAAGTACTCTATATTTATTATTGTAAGTATCGATAGATAATTTCCCACGGGACCTCTTTAGTTTTCCGGGATAAAGAATACCCGACTATACAATGATGTTCAAAACACCCCATCCCAATGTAATGGTTTCATATTGTTACGTTGAGCCATTTTAAAGATACAATTTTTTGCATTCCTGCAGGAACCCTTATTTTTTTGGGATTCACAATGTCCCAGTTTTTGTTCGCGATAAGGGTATCAACGTGTAAAATTTGATTGTAATAGGTCAAGCCACATTTGCGTGGTGAGACATTCTATAAATGAATACTTTTGTTTTTCTCACGGGAACTCTTGAATTTTCCGGGATAAAAAGTATCCTATATGTCAACCCGGGCTATAAGGAACCACCATACAAAATTTCATTAAAATCGGCCCGGTAGTTTTTGCGTGATGCGCGAACATACAGACAGACAGACAAAAATTCCAAAAGTTGTTGTTTTGGCCTCTGTATCGTTAGTAATGTCCACCACAGTTATTATTTTCCAAAAATATTTCATGTACAGACACGGCCACGTTACAGTTTTATTATATTAATAGAAAAATACACATTTTTAACTTCAAAGCTCTAGAGTTATCGTAGTAGTTTATTCGTTACTAATGTCATATTTGGAAATACCCCGTATAAGATTTCGTCACTTCCAGGAAAATTCAAGAAAATTTGCTAGTCTAAAAAAATGCCACATCCGACTACTAAGAAAACGCCTTTGTTCCATTCAATGGTACCTACATAGCTCAGGGGATTGAAACATGAAAGACATGCCACTAGTTACTAATAAAAGATCATAAGTAGTGTCACCGTAAGGTAAATAATGAAAAACAATAACTTTTATATTTTCAATAAAAATTGGCGTTAAACTTCAAAAACTGAATCGGCAATTTCATAGGTAATGACGAAAAAAATTTTCTTATCTGTGGTAATGACTGCCTTTGAGCGTGAGTTGCGGCTTGCGCGCGGAGATATAGCGTTTTTCATTCAGGAATAATGTAGCTTTCTACTGGAGAAATAATTTTATAATTGGTTCAGTACTTTGAGTTTACTTTCTACAAACAAACTAACAAACTTTACCTTTTTACAAAATTAGTGTAAATACGTTTGTCGGGTGTACCGTTAGCAAATGCAGGTCGTTAAACTACACTGGTCGCAAAGAAAATGGGTTGGTTATTAAGAATGCGATTTCTTTTAAAACATTTGAGCAATCCTTTCTAAATAAAAACTTAATTAAAGTTTATTTCAGTACGAATAAATAAAGGAGTAAGACATTTTTATTCCTTTTTGGTGATTGCATTAAAAAACTATCATTTTTACTTAACCTACTTTTATTCAAAATAAACTTTAATCCTGAACTTTTATGACTTATTTTTGTTTAAGCTCTACATATAAAATTGTCTGTAATACTCGTATAGTCTTTATTTCTTAAAGCTAGTAACAATATTTTGGAAGTCATTGGGGTTTTTGTTACCGACCCGTTTTCTTTGTAGTGAATAAGGAATCTCTCCCCAACTTCTTAAACAGTTTGACCTAGAAACTATGTAAGTGTGGGTCAGAAACGAAAAAAAAAATGTTTTTGACTACCCAAAAAGGGAGGTAAACCTTTCGGGTATATGTATGTTTGTTTGTTCGGTTGAGCCTGTACGAGTGCGAGCAGCACAACGGCTTGATGAATGTTAGAGTACGAGGTGTCGATAGATTTGTCTTGATACTATGAGTAACATTAAAATCCCAATTTCCAAAAAAGGAGGGGTAATGTTTTATACTGTCGGGTTGTTAACGTCAAGTTAAATTGGTAAGGTTGTTTTGCAAATGTTTAGCTTCCTAACAATGTCGTTTGCAATTATTTTATTAGTCACTTTGTAGAACTAACTTACACAGGGTGGATAGGGAAGACCACGTCCTATTTTTGTATTTATCGATAGCCTTATGTGTGGGGGTATCGCGGAACATCCCTTGTGCTCGTGTGTTCCGCGATTTACACTAGTTTAGAAGATATTTTTTTATTATTTCTTACATAATTTTGATTTATTTTTAGGGTTCCGTACAAAAAAAACGGAACCCTTATAGGATCACTCGTCCGTCTGTCTGTCCGTCTGTCTGTCCGTCCGTCTGTCCAAGCCAATTTTCTCCGAATCTACTAGACCAAAACAGGTGAAATTTGGCAGGATGGTGTAATCCTATGACCCAAACGCAGACGTGCAAAGTATTTTTTTTTTAAATAAGGGCTATTTTCGGGGGACAAATTAGGAAATTAAAAAAAAGTTTTGGAAACCTTATTATGTAATATATCAAATGAAAGAGCTCGTTATCGGGATCTTAAATTTATTTATGTTTATATTGTATAATAAATAATTTTGATTTTATTCATGAAAGCCCCCCTGTTCTCTGAAACTACTGAGCCTTAAATTTTGAAAAAATACAAAATACAGTTCATTGTTTGTAGATTACAGGAAAACCTATAAGAATTCTATCAATTGAAAAAAAAGTGGTAATCTCAATATAATACGTTCACCTACGGAAAACAGTTCTAGTCATAACAGAAAATAGTCTATCGGTGTTCTACAGGATTCATTTGGGAGAGTGTTTCCTGGAGCTTCACAAACTCATTCCCCCTCTCCATTTCATCATCGGACGACCAGGTGCGGAGGGCGGTTCCACCCCTTTGTCGTCAATGTTCCACCTTTGCGAGTACACACGAAGCGTTTTGCTTCTTCATTCATCATGCGAACGGCCATGGGGTAGAATTCCCTTCCGGCGTCTGTATTCCCCGATTCGTAAAATTTAGGAATCTTCAAGACGAGAGTAAATTATACACTTTTTGAGCTTGCGTGTTACATCCTCGGCTGCATCGGCACTTACCATCAGGTAAGGTGCAGCCAAACACACTCAAATTTTTAATTTTAAAAAAAATAACTCGCATCTTACTGTGAGGATTTCAAATGTGACATTTTGTACTGGACTTTGGCATTGTACGGAACCCTCTCCGCGCGAGTTCAACTCGCACTTGGCCGGTTTTTACACTTTGTATTAGACGTTTAGGTTACTATTTTTGAATTTTTAAACTTTTAAGACTATGCTTGAACAGAATTTTTTTGATTTGGACTCAATTGTAGTCATGTTCCATTACGCCTAGGTATACCATGTCTTTACGCAGGGTAGGTGATATTACGGTATTATATTTTCCAATAAAAAAATCATAAAGGTTCAGTAGAACGAGAAAAAAAACCAAAACCAATGTCAAATGAAAATGATTTAAGAAATAATAAAAATAATATATATCTCATAGATTACTTAAAATATACATGGAACAAAACATAAATGGAAGTAATTCGGATACCCCTAAATTCAAGGCAATCAAAAACACTTTGGACGTGTCTTTCCTGGCCACCCTGCGAAAAATAATGTTATATTAATAGCAGGGAAACCTACTAGCTTATCTACAAGTACAATTATATCCTTTTGATAACAGAATCTTGAAATTAAATCAAGCCAAAGTGCACTTTAACTGCTCGACTGAGTGACCCCTCGCTCGCTCGCCGCCGCCGACGGGAAACTCGATTTCAATTTGTGTTCCGCGAACGCCTTTTACATTTATTTCAGGATATGATCACATTAGCCGCGTTCGCTCTTTCGGGAATAGTCTGCGCCACAACTAATAGCATCTCAGTACAGTTGGCGAACGGGACAAAGATTAAAGACCTTTTACATTAGGTCGTAAAGACAAGACCCTTTGTATATTCACTTTAAATATCCGTCACACTAGACAGAACGTCGTTCTTTATAGGACTAAGTAACTACAGCTCAACATACCTGTTTCAGAATTTCATCATGGTAGACTAAGGCAAAGTATATATTAGTACTAACATACAGTAAAGACACTCCCTGCCGCTCTCTATATTGCGACCTCTAGCCCTCGTCACCCAGATTGATACAGACTGGTTACAGTTTGGTTGTCGAACTTATAGGATTTCGCAGCCATTTTGTTTGTACCGTCATTCGTTTTTTGAAATGTCATTTCTGGCCCGTTGTATGAAGTGTCCAGGGTGTGACTAAGGGCTAATAGGTAATAACGTCGGTGGCGTAACTGTCACGGGAGGTCGTGGTTCGAATCCTGCCACGTACCAATGTGTTCTCGAATTTAGATTTCATATTATTTGCGTATATACGACGCTCATAAGGTGAAGGAAAATTTCGTGAGGAAAACTGCACACGCCTGCGAAGAAACTCGAATATGTGTGTGAAGTCAACCAGCGCGCACTGAGCCCGTGCGGTCGACTAAGTCCTGATCGCCCTTATTCAGGGCAGACTCGAGCCCCTCCGGACGTGCATGAGCTGATGTGATTATGAGACTAAGGAACTGTCAATTTGTTTGACTGCTTAGTCCACGAGCCGCGCCCACGTGACATGTCGAACGGAACTCAGACAGAGCCGTGTAGCACTGAGGTAACGTATTATGACTGACAGTGACAGGCATCATTGCCAGGAAACAGTAAAGTTGCGCAATTTTCAAACGTAGCATCACAGAATAACATACAAGGTCTTTGTCGGAAAGTTCTAGTTTCATCCTTTGTTTGTTTGGCGGACTCATGCGGAGGTGTCGGTCTCATGTGACCTGCCCGCCAGTTGGCAGCTGCAGTGGATACTGGAACACAAACGCACGTCCCAAAAGACACAATTTAACTAACCTTTATTATAAATCAAACTATCTACTACTGCTAAAGTTTAAATATAATAAAATTTTCATTTTCATTTTATCTTTTGTGGGCTTATACACTATCACCTCGACACATTGTAAGAACACCTTTGCAATTGACAAGTTCAACGTATACTAGACATTAGTTAGAAAGGATTACTAATATCTCACCAGTGTTGGATCGGCCCATGATGTATGAAGTAAACTACAAAAACGTTGAGAAGAAGTATGAAAGAAATAACATTCTTGCAAGGCTGACTTCTACCAAGTGGGGAGATTCGCCGGTCACTTTACGAACGACCGGGTTGGCGGGTTGGCGCTCTCCTTCTCTACCGGTGAATATGCTTGTTCGGTATGAAACCGCTCTGCCCACCAAAACTAGTGGATACATCTCTAAATTTTTGGAGTTTATTGGAGTTTACTCCTTTTCATATATAAGGCCGGGGTATGAAATATATGGGAGTAAAATCAAACTAGGATGTCACGCGATGATACACGAAGTGCGTTAAACGAAAAATTTTACCTATCCCCGACCACAGTGTATTATATAGGTATATTATTGTATGTATGTGTTACTTGTTTTCGCGCCAAATTTGAAAAAATAACCGCATGCGCTTTGTAGTGAGTTTCCAAATATGAGACAAAAAAAATATTCAAAAAGTTTTTATTTAGTTACTGGACCGATTGCTTTCAAAATCGATATCTGAGGGTCCCTGAGGTCCCTTATCACGAATCCGTTGCCCGAATTGAAAAAAGTGGCCGCCATTTTGAACTTTTTAGTTACTGGACCGATTGCTTCCAAAATCGATATCTGGGGGGCCCATCGTCGCAGTGAAGAACCTTCCTGCACCGAGGTTGAATGTTACTGGAAAAAACCCATCCTCTCTAGAGTGAATGATGAAATACGTCACAGTAGATCAAATTTGCAAAAAAACAGCTCCACATCATGAAACCAGCACAGACCTTTACCACGAGTTTCTTCAAGAAGCAAAAAATAAGAAAATTATGAATTGTTAACTGACCAAGTATCAGAACGACTTTAAACACAGTGATGTTCGACAGTTTGCACTTCATCATTTCCTTATTCAAGCGAGTGATGATATAAAGAATGATGTCAACAAATTACTAGAAACATTACAAGAGAAACTAAACAAAAATGCTCTTGATTTAATTGAAGAGTTAACTCGAAACCAATGTAAGAGCCCTTTCTGGTATGACCTAAGATATGCTCGTATAACCGCATCTAAAGCATACGAGGTTAGTCGCTGCCAAACACCAGATGGATCATTTATAGCTGCGATCATGGGAACCCAAATCCCTGTTTTTTGCCTGTTTAGTCAATCGTAGTAAACTCCAGTCGTGCGTCGGAGCTGACACACACACTTTTTTTTAACAATAAAGTGATGTTTAAAACCGACTTTGTTAAGAAAGCTGTACCCACTAGCAGGGATCAAGCTAAGCAAGCTGTACCCGGCCGCAGCCGGCGCCTAGAGAGAGGTAGCGAGCTCAGTCGAGAAAGCCGAACAAAAACACGGCCCCAGACACCCTATGTTTGTATGCAGCCCAGCTCGTCCAAAACTAAAAATCCGCAAGAACTTTGTAGCCAAGCTACAAGATGAACCGCTAATGGTTAAATTCAGTTTATGGAGAAAGTCCTTCCCTGTCACGAAAGCTTTATCTCACAACGGGAGGCCCTCCCCCCGGTAGAGACTTGCCGTGGTCTATTTAGAAATATCTGAATAGACTGCGTACTCAAGTTGGCTGCCGCACGCTGTAGGGACAATATATATACATATGTCGATGGGGTGCTTGAGACAAAGAAGAATATATATAAAGACTAGTTTCTCAAACTATGACACACTTATTGGCTTGCCTCGAGTGTTCTGGCACCTGCACAATGGAAAAACTCTGGCGGGCCACTCATAGTGGCATACGTTTGGCTACCTACTGGGCCAGTAAAATATAGCATAACTAGCTTTCCCGTGGCTTCACCCGCGTGGACAACGTTTCTATGACTTTTCGGAGGCGCGCAGTGCGCGAGCCGCAAGCGGCTCGCGAACGTAGAAGTAGTAGCCTATGCGTTAATCCAGGTCCTAACCTGTCTACGTACAAAATTTCAGCCAGATCCGTTCTGTAGTTTTTGCGTGAAGAAGTAACAAACATACACACTCACACAGTAGCTCACACACTCACAAACCTTCGCCTTTATAATATTAGTGTGATTAGTAGGGTACTATTTCATACCATACATATATACAAACCATTGATTCAGAAAGAAGAATTATACGAACATTTCCTGTCGTATATCTATCAGATACGCTAAAACTACCAGGTTTATGATATATCGTCCCCACTTAGGTTTATGATATAACCTACCCGTGGGCATAACAGTGAGGGCCGCTATTCCTGCTAACACCATAAGGTGAAGACAAGGAACAGTTACGGTAGGTTTTGGCGAGACGCTTGTCCCGGTACTCTGCATGGTGAGTGCCTCGTGGAAGAGAACCACTACCTACTGACCAGGTAGGTCCCGGAGCTGTAGGCGCGCTCACCTCCCGCGGCTTTCACTGCTGGCTTTCGATCCCCGCTCGGGACGCCAGAGAAGCTGGCTCCCACATATCCGGTGTGGTACCGGAGCTGTAGGCAAGCTCACTTCCCGGCGCTTGTCGCACCTGTCCAGACTTACTCCTACGCGGCTGGATCGGCCGGAGCAGTATTAGCTTAGCTCTACTTGCTGACCGGGCAAGTGCCGGAGATGCTTCCCTCCCAGTAATTAAACCAGCAGTTCCGCTTAATGGACAACTCACGTGCCCCGCGTTGTTTTCGCCCATAGCCCACGTGGCCGGTTACGACAACACTAGTTGCGCGCGGGGAAGGACGCCTGGACGCAACGTGCTTGCCAGGCAACACACATTGCCCAACCCTCTGCAACTAACCACATACCACTACGAGTCCATGACCCAGTCGGGGGACCGACAAGCCAGAGTGCCGAAGGCGATAGATCCAACGGCAGGCAAGCGGTGGGCTACCCCCGACCCCGTAGTACCCTGTTCCAAACAGCTGGACCCGTAGTTCCGGCTGCGACCTCCACCTAGCCGGGTAGCTCTAGGCAGAGGGAAAGAATTATACGAACAGTCGAACATGTTAATGGTACATTACTAACGATTGCTGGATAAGTACAGTTTAAAGATAATAAGAATCCAGTAATTGCCGTTCCGGCCAAGGCCTTTACAGAGCTTTACTCAAACAAAGCAAGAAATTAAAACAATAATTTATATAATTTAAACTAAAATATACTCGAACATCGGTGGCGTAACGGCTAGAGCTGCTACCTCCTATCCGTGAGATAGTGGTTCGAATCCTGCCACGTACCAATGCGTTTTCGAATTTAGATTTCATATGTAAGTTTATCCGACGCTCTTATGGTGAAGGAAAAACATCGCGAGGAAACCTGCAACACACCTGCGAAAAAATCGAATGTTGTGTGTGAAGTCGACCAACCCGCACTAGGCCCGTGTGGTTGACTAAGGCCCGATCGCCGTACTACACATCTACACACAACTATGACAATGATACCTGTTCAAATTACAAACATAAGAAATATTTCATATTTTATTAAAGCAGCAATAGAAATACTCATTCTGTGAAAATTTCAACTTTCTGCCTGTTACATGTTATGAAATATAACCCGCTGACAGACGGACAAACGGACAGACAGCGGAGGCTGAGTAATAGGGTCCCGTTGGTCACTATTTGGGTGTACTTACGGAACGTGTTCGCAATACTTTCCCGTAAAATGTATGAGATCTAAGGTGGAGTCAAGTCTGGCAGTACTTTTTTCATCAATGTTGAGCAAATTGCACCGTTGTTCTTTTTAAAATGAACTGTATCAATAATAAAATATGTTTGTAATGGTTTGTATGTGCATTCTTTCCAGCTTTCATGGGTGCATTATTCTCGTGTTTTTTAAGCCCTCTTGAGGTTTTTTGAGAGGTATTAGAGGTAGTTGATTACATTTCGTGAATACCAAGCCAGAAAAATTGATTTTATTGTTCAAAAGAGAAGTAAGTTGCAATTTGCTCAATATTTATTAAAAGAAGTACTCCTAGACTTGGCTTCACCATAGATCTTATATTTTTTTGGCAGAGTCACGAGACTTGGTGAATTTTCACACAATGTTTTTGAGGGTGTAGATCTAAGAGATAGACGGCTGCACTTTCCTAGTGTGGCACTTAGCATGACTCTCGGTCGCGTGTGGGGCATTTAGGTGGACACCTACGGACGTGTTGACGCGACCCTCGCACTATTGGTATTGTTTTCCTTCACCGTTCAAGCAATCGTTACTCAAAGTCAAAATTATCTATTGTTTGTTTGTTGAAGATAAGATAGCCAGTTCTCCATTGCGTTGGGGAATCTTGGCAAGCCCGGTTCCATCTTCGGCATCATCGTCACTTACCATCAGGTGAGATGATGCCAAGGGCTTACCAATTGTGAATAAAAAAAAGGTAATTTTTAAAAGATATTATTTCACATGGTAAGTTATCTCTGCTCTACAATTTGTCTTCCATTTGTACATGCTTAAGTTAATGTACGTAGGTTTTGAGTTAGCACATCGGACTTCCCGGGGATTGAACCCTCGACCTTTGGTTGAGCCACCGATGATTTTAACCCTTCCTGTGTATTTTGTATATCTATGTGGATGTCGGTTTTGCGATCATCCCCGCGACGCGCCTCAAACCACACTATTAAATTCGCCAACATGGAAAACTTTGTAATTAAGTGTTGCTGTGAGTTTATAATTGAGGTGCTTCGTCCTCTATTTAATTCAGTCAAACTACTGTTATACTTTAAACATTAATACATAATTTAGCTAAGTAATTTCTTTATTTTTAAGAGCACCTTTACAGACTCATACCTTAGAGTGTAACGAGGGGGTTGAACCTATTATTCTGAAGTTTAGGGTGGCTACAGGAGTTACTAAGAGCTCTGTAGGTACTGTTACTTCCAAGCCGTTTGGAAAAATTTAAATAAAATGTTGGATTTGAAACTACAACCTCTGTCGCTGAAGTTTTTGTTAAAGTTTTTTTAAAATTTTTATTAATTGGAGTCTTAAAATTTTTCCTGCCCATGCATTTTTTCATGAGATTGAGTATCGATTGTGCAATTCAGAGTTAATTAAATTAGAATTTTTATTTTTTCTTAAAAGCGTGATTGGCTCAACTATGACTACTCGGTCCTCCTCGCCAAAGGTTTTAGGTTTAAGTCTGGAAGGCCAATATATCAACAAGTTTTTGAGTTTTGAGTTTTTCTATACTTATGTACATTAACTTTATTTATATTCAGTTTTATGGCCTTTACTGTTAGATTTATTTTTGCTTGCCGGTGGGGATGTAATAATGCCACGTTGCCATTCGGACTATCAATCTGACAACGTTGCTTAACATCTGTATTATTTTATGGATTAGGTTTTTGTGAATCTTAAGGTTTATGCACAGGAAATATTAGGGTCAACGTAAACTATGTATAATATTTATTTGTTCAAAACATTTATTCAGTCTGTTTTATAAATAAACAAAACATTTTCTTAAGAAAATATTTATTTTATATTTTATTAGGTATTCTAAATACCATAAAAAACTAACTTTGTACTTCTAAAAACAAAACATTTAAAGTAAGGTAGATAACTTCCAGGTAAGGTTTTAGCAAAAATGTTGCCAGTTTTAGAATCTGGTATATCCACCAGTGGCATCAATAACATTGTGCAAACGTTCACGCATTGATGCAATCATGTTTGAACAGGCGGCGCTACTTCTATAACCTTCCCAAATCTCTTGTACTTGGGCCCTTAAATTGTTTACCGATCTGACTCGCGTGGAGTCCTAATTTAGAATCATTAGACCCCATAAATTTTCTATGGAGTTTAGTTCAGCGCTTCTTGGCGGGAGTTTAATTAAATGTAAATCTTCTTGTTGAGCTATCCACTCCTGGACCCTTCTTGCATTGTGGACGGACCTTCCGTCCTGTATAAATTCAATTCTATGACCAGCGGGATAAACAATTTTAGCGGTCGGAAGAAATACATCTTTCAAGATGTCCACATAATCAACACCTGTCATACGACCGGTGACTTCGCATATTTCTATAGGCCCAGCGGAATTCATCCACCCCCAAAAAGCGCATGAGATACGCCCACTGTGTCTGTTAGGAACTCGGTTAAAAAAAATGTTTTCTTCATTGTATCTGGTGTTATTAGTACGATAAAGTGATATACGCCCATATTTATCAGACACAAAATCTTTTTCGTCCATAAACGCCTCGTTATCAAAATTGTACTGTAAATATCTGTTGGCGAAATTCAAACGTAACATTTTATGTCGGCCGATTAAAAAAGGCATCTGCGTGGCGTCATCGGCTATTAAACTGCCTAAATATCTTAAACTAAGATCCTGTTTTAAGGGTTCATTGTTTATATAAATTTGGCTGTTAATACTGTGGTTGTTTTTAAAGCTAATGTTTTGTTTTGTTTATGTTTATTTTTCACCCGAAGCCCTGTAATATTGTATCCATTCTTTTTGTATCAGCGTTTCAAGTTATTGTTTTTTTTCTGCAAGTGCTGCTTTGTCATCCGTAAAACGAATAAAGCTTATTTTTAACCGACTTTAAAAAAGGAGGAGGTTCTCAATTCGACTGTATGTTAGTTTTTTTTCTTTTCTTCGCAGTTTGTGTACCGATTTTTTATTTAAAAGAGTATACTCCAGAGGTGGTCCCATTGTCACCTAGTCAGGATCTGATGATGGAATCCCAGAGAAATCAAGAGCAACCCTCAAATTTGGCCGTTGACTTGGATGTCTCAAGGAGTAAATATGCATAAAGAATGTTCAACGGCAGGTCACTAACCATCTAACCCTAATAATAAAGAAATCGCAGTAAAGAACCCTAGACTAGGCTTGGCTTTGCTTAGAGATTTCATTACTTTTTATAGAAAAACAAGCAGCTCAATCGAGACTTGGCTAGTTTTTACAGGATGTTTTTGGTGGGATTTTTCTTACCTCACATTCAATAAAAACATGCATCCACTTTCCATATAAAAGTTTCAATTCTAGTTATTCCACAAGTGTGGAGTAGATCAAGGTAGCAAGTAACAAGTGTTGTCAGTAGAATTCATCTCATCTTATCTTTCCTATCACATTAATATTATGCCTCTCTCAGTGCGCGAGGAGTTTCGCTGCGAAGACTGGCTACATAAACCATCTTCGAGCGCACGCGCGGCAAACCGACTAGGAGTCGAAGTGGTCGCTATGACCGAAATCGGTCGGATAGATCATCATCATCAATATTATAAACGTGACAGTATGTCAATTGTTCCTCTTTCACGCCTTTACGGCTAAACGGATTTGGATAAAATTTGTTTGGTAGATGGATCAAGCACTGGATTGATTAAAAATTTTATTCCAGAAAAATATATAGTTTCTGTACGAAACCTTTTATTATAATTAGTATCTCCAGATTAACATATTCTGCCATAGACACGGAGCTTTTAGTAAAAGGCTGAGAACAAATAGATGTTTTCTGTGAGGGATCTGAAAAATAATAATAATGTGATTGTATATTTTCTGTTTTCGAACAATATTGTATAGAGCAGAGGTTCTATTTTTTTTGCCTTGGAACCCTAATTTTATACCTACCTAACCTACCTTTTACTTTGTAATTTTTATATTTTCATTTTTTGTTTGAAAAGAAAGAGCAAATGAAAATTAAAAACAACAATTTTATGTATTGAAAAATATTTATTGTACTAAAATACAAATCAAAGAGAAAAATGATTTTTTTTCACAAAATAGCGGGCTGACAATTGAACGCGAAGATCTGGAGCTGCATCCAGTATATTTCTGTACTTGCTTGTGGTGTAAGCATAAGCTGCAACACCAGTCTCGCATCGGCAAGTTGTCACAAACGGAAGCAGAACTGTGGCAGCCCTCTCAAAAATTGCACGGTATTCATCTTTAAGTCCAACCTAATAGTAATTTATGATACAAGGGTTGTAAAAAGGTCAATAACAAACGAGTGAGATTTGTGAGCCCGAGCCGCAAGCGAGGGTTTACCATCGTCACGAGTTTGTTATTTCCTTTTACACCCATGTATCGTACGAAGTTTTTCAATACAGTTGTGAGAAAATAGATAAAATAAAAAAACGACCTATCAAGGTTTCAGCAACCAAAGTTCATTTTACGCGACTTGTGGCTTAATTTAAATGTCCGGGGAGTAATCTCACTTTGTTTTTTCTTATACATACACACAAGTATATTTTTTATTAAATTTATGCTATTCTGAATTTTATAAGTTTTCACAACTAAAACATCTCAATTCAGTTTTACGAAAATTGCGCCATATTTTAGCTAGCACACGTACGCATGCGTAAGTTTTTTTTATTATCATAAATTGACTACAATAAGGCTTGGGATACTTAACCTTTGGAAAAGATGACCTATTCCTTGGTGTAACCGGTTCCACTTCATCCATATTTTTTCTTATTTCTTCACCAAAAGAGAATCTAAACAGCTTGCGTTATGTACTAACCTCACGGAGGAACTACTAAAGAGATATTAAAATTTTCCTTTCAAAAGTCTTAAAGAAAATTCTGTATCGTTGGTTATTATATTATTTATTTGCTAGAAATGTCTTATTCCTTCGAGCTACAAATTAAAAAAAAGTGGTAAAGTAAAAGCACGTGTGCGGTAAAATCAATTTTGCGCACACTTGACTGGCATAATATAAAGGACTACTTTTCGAGCAACTGTATTAAAAAAGTAATTTAAAAATGTTCTGATTTTTTTCTGAGAGAGTTTTTTTTAATTTTTGGACCCCAGGGTTCCGCGGATCACCATTCGGGAAACACTGGACTAATAGAGGGTGCGTAGTTCGTAGCTCGTAGTACGTAGCTGAATACGTCGTCGCGTCGTCGCGTCGTCGCGTCGTCGCGTCGTCGCCAGCGCATGTCTACAGTGTGAAATTGAAATGAGGATGATGACACCATCAAAAATATGTTCTGAGTTTATTAGTAAATTGTCCTCCTACTGAAAGTATTTTAAATTCTCATTTTATTTTCTATTATCATCATCATATCAGCCGAAAAACGTCCACTGCTGGACAAAGACCTCCACAAGGATCTCCACGGCGACCGGTCCTGCGCTTTCCGCATCCAGCGCCCTCCCACGACCTTCATCGGGTTGTCGGTCCACCGCGTAGAAGGCCTGCATTTTTTTCATTCACAATTGTTAAGCCCTTGGCGTCATCTCACCTGATGGTAAGTGACGATGATACCGATGGAAGCGGGCTTACCAAGATTCCCTAACGCAATGGAGAACTTGGCGGCAAGACTTAGATAAGATGGTGGAAGCTAGCCAGGCGGGCTTAGAAAATGCCCTACCCTACCACCAACCAAACCGAGTCTTGACCCCACCGGGAATCGAACCCGCGACCTACTGATGTGAATTGAATGGACTAACCATTATTCCACGGAGTCAGATGCCTACGTTACGTCTTCCAGCACGCGGTCACCACTCGAGAAACTGTAAGTTTTTGATATAAGCATTTTAAACATGAAAAAGTTTAAAATTTTTAATTCAACAAAAAAAAAAGAGTATAATATAAATGCCGCTGTAATAGTATGATGAAACGCCTAGGTATTTCAAACATTTGTAGATGACAGAGATGACAAAAAGTAATTCTACTGACAAGCGGTCGTCTGCCTATTATTAGCCAAATTGTTAAATCAGGATTTCCTTTTAAAACTAGCAAACTTCTCCAGTGGAACCTAGACACATTCGGTACATAGGTACTTCTCCAGGGGAAC